>OY759263.1:28745022-29352522 GCA_963662155.1 Lamellibrachia columna | reverse complement strand
GTAGTCTAAGTTGTATCAGTGCTCACAGTCATTGTGACTATATTCAGTGGTAGTCTAAGTTGTATCAATGCTCACAGTCGTTGTGACTATATTCAGTGGTAGTCTAAGTTGTATCAATGCTCACAGTCGTTGTGACTATATTCAGTGGTAGTCTAAGTTGTATCAGTGCTCACAGTCATTGCGACTATATTCAGTGGTAGTCTAAGTTGTATCAATGCTCACAGTCATTGCGACTATATTCAGTGGTAGTCTAAGTTGTATCAATGCTCACAGTCATTGCGACTATATTCAGTGGTAGTCTAAGTTGTATCAGTGCTCACAGTCGTTGACACTATATTCAGTGGCAGTCTAAGTTGTATCAGTGCTCACAGTCGTTGTGACTATATTCAGTGGCAGTCTAAGTTGTATCAGTGCTCACAGTCGTTGTCACTATATTCAGTGGCAGTCTAAGTTGTATCAGTGCTCACAGTCGTTGTGACTATATTCAGTGGTAGTCTAAGTTGTATCAGTGCTCACAGTCATTGTGACTATATTCAGTGGTAGTCTAAGTTGCATCAGTGCTCACAGTCATTGTGACTATATTCAGTGGTAGTCTAAGTTGCATCAGTGCTCACAGTCATTGTGACTATATTCAGTGGTAGTCTAACTTGCATCAGTGCTCACAGTCATTGTGACTATATTCAGTGGTAGTCTAAGTTGCATCAGTGCTCACAGTCATTGTGACTATATTCAGTGGTAGTCTAAGTTGCATCAGTGCTCACAGTCATTGTGACTATATTCAGTGGTAGTCTAACTTGCATCAGTGCTCACAGTCATTGTGACTATATTCAGTGGTAGTCTAAGTTGTATCAGTGCTCACAGTCATTGCGACTCCATGCAGCAGTAGTATGTCTGGATAGTTACCAACTCTTTTAAACTGATGTACGGTTATAACGTCTATGTACATTGTTGTAATTGGTTTAACAGTCTTGTTTGTCTTTTGGGAATTATGTTTATCTTATATATAAGTTGATCACTATATTCAAACAGTTCACACTGCCATATGATATAGAAGCTACATACACCTTAAAACCAAATGAGTTCAGCAATGCAGGGCCATTTGCAGTTAACAACATATGAATTATTATGTTGTCAGATCTACGAGGGCACTGATGAAACTGGTACATCCAAACATATGAATGATTGTGTTGCAGGCCCATAGCCAGAAATAAATTTTGCCATTTTTGAACATTCTAAAATACCTTAAACGCGCGAACGGCCCATTTGATAAAACAGCAATTATCCAGATTCAGTATTGCTTATTGGACAAAAAACAATGTGAATTTACTAGACTGAACACAGCCTAATCGTTGGTGTTTGAGTTGAGGAACCGGGAAACTGCTGCCGATAGTAGGGCCTACACGCCGGTTATGTATGTGAATCGGAGCCCGAATCAGACTCAATTTCGAAGTCTACCACGATTGCGCTTGGCCACTGCGGAGTGCTAGCGGTGGGCGACAATGCAGTAGTGTCGCGGTTACTAGTGGCAGGCACATCAACATTATGGATCTCCACCAACGTAACAAAGGATGCTGACTCGGATTGTTCAGGGACAATCGTAGGAATGCTGCTTTTATTCACGTTTACGAAAGGCATCGACTGTCGTGAACTCTGACGTTGACATTATCGCATCTTATCACTCACTTGCCAGGTGTCATTTTGAACTTGCCCGATGACATCCGGGTCACGAGATTGTTTCTTCAAAAGAGAGCGCCAATGGATAGGCTCTGAGAAAAGCCACATACACGCGTTTCCCAACCAATGATATACGATTACAATAATTAGAGATCAACCGCAGTATCATTACTTTCCAACGATGTCAAGGTTAAAAATATATTATAGTCTTATAGATCGGCGGTACTCGCTATTCTGCCGCCGACAACATTCGTCGAGTCACGACCATTTGCGCTAAGTCATCACTAAGTCTAAGACAGTTCAAACAATTTTATTATGAAAAAAATTTCATCTTGTAAAAGAAAAACCCGTCTTTTATTTTTATTTTACCCATCGTCATAAGACATTTGCCCGTCTTCAAGACGGGCAGATGGGTCCCTGGCTAAGGGCCTGTTGTGTTGTCAGGTCTATGAGGGCACCGCTGAAACTGGTACATCCAAACATATGAATGATTGTGTTGTCAGGTCTATGAGGGCACCGATGAAACTGGTTCATCCAAACATATGAATGATTGTGTTGTCAGGTCTATGATGGCACTGATTAAACTGGTACATCCAAACATATGAATGATTGTGTTGTCAGGTCTATGAGGGCACCGATGAAACTGGTTCATCCAAACATATGAATGATTGTGTTGTAAGATCTACGAGGGCACCAATGAAACTGGTTCATCCAAACTTATGAATGATTGTGTTGTCAGGTGTACAAGTACCCCGATAAGACTGGTACATTCAAACGTATGAATGACTGTGTTGTCAGGTCTATAAGGGCACCGATGGAACTGGTTCATCCAAATATATGAATGATTGTGTTGTCAGGTCTACGAGGGCACCGCTGAAACTGGTTCATCCAAACATATGAATGATTGTGTTGTCAGATCTATGAGGGCACCGATGAGACTGGTACATCCAAACATTCTGCAGCAAGTAGACCTGCTGACATCACAGCGGAAAGTGGGAGGATCTTTATTACATTTACAACAGACGCGACGATAAATTATGCTGGATTCTATGCAGAGTATTCCATTGGTAAATGCCTCATTATTACAAGATTATATCTAATATTTCTTTACTGATGCATAATTAATTCAAGTGTTTTTGATAATCTCAAAGAATATATTTTTAATAAGACAGCAATGATTATGATTTTGTAAGAACTAGCTAAAAGGATATTATAACATTCATTGCATGTGAAAGATTGTTGCTCTGTAATGATTAATAATACCTGCTTACAGGCCTAGAAATGAGTAATAAAAAAGGCATGGCCAAAGTGACTTTCAGGTAACATCCAATTTGAAGGCACCAATGCCAGAATAGGCCAGGGCCAATCTGACTCTGATCAAGAGGCCACCTAGGTCATTTTGGTAAATTACTTAATCCATTGATTGTTCACTGGGGAAAAATCTGTGCCAATTTTGATTGACATTGATCCTTCGATGTCCATTTTTACATTGCATCATTTGCCTCCATTATGCTACCAGTATGAAGTAAGTTGTCTTTGTAGACAAACATGGTCAAATTTGCTGAATTAACCAAGAACTTTCCCACTGAAGTAGTATTGCCTCTGACTAGGGCACCACAGCAAATTGTCATGGTGCATCGATTAATCTACTTATAAGAATAAATACTGTATTTCTAAGTGTTTATAATGTCATCTTCTTATCATCAGCTGAATATATACTGACTCTACTGATCTGTTACAGGCTGTGAAGATCCTCCATTTAATTCAACAACACCTGGATTTCACGTACCTAGTTCATTGAACACCCACTTTGGAGCATCCTTTGATGTTAGGTGTAGCTCAGGCTACTACTTCTCCCAAGAAGAATTTGGCCAGTGTCGTAAGTCCATTGTTGTGATTGTGACCTGTTACTTGACCAGTGTTGTCAGTCCATTGTTGTGATTGTGACCTGTTACTTGACCAGTGTTGTCAGTCCACTGTTGTGATTGTAACCTGTTACTTGACCAGTGTCGTCAGTCCATTGTTGTGATTGTGACCTGTTACTTGACCAGTGTTGTCAGTCCATTGTTGTGATTGTGACCTGTTACTTGACCAGTGTTGTCAGTCCACTGTTGTGATTGTAACCTGTTACTTGACCAGTGTCGTCAGTCCATTGTTGTGATTGTGACCTGTTACTTGACCAGTGTTGTCAGTCCACTGTTGTGATTGTAACCTGTTACTTGACCAGTGTCGTCAGTCCATTGTTGTGATTGTGACCTGTTACTTGACCAGTGTCATAAGTCCATTGTTGTGATTGTGACCTGTTACTTGACCAGTGTAGTCAGTCCACTGTTGTGATTGTGATCTGTTACTTGGCCAGTGTCGTTAGTCCATTGTTGTGATTGTGACCTGTTACTTGACCAGTGTTGTCAGTCCACTGTTGTGATTGTGACCTGTTACTAGACCAGTGTCGTCAGTCCATTGTTGTGATTGTGACCTGTTACTTGACCAGTGTCGTAAGTCCATTGTTGTGATTGTGACCTGTTACTTGACCAGTGTCATAAGTCCATTGTTGTGATTGTGACCTATTACTTGACCAGTGCTGTAAGTCCATTGTTGTGATCGTGACCTGTTATTAGCTTAAGCGGGTGTCTTATAAAATGTATTAAATGATAATAATAGGAATTTATGACAAAGAATGTAGCACATGAATTCATTTAAAATAAAATGCTCTTGAGTGCTTTACATAAAACTGCATAGAAGGGCTGATTAAAAGAGCAAGTATAAAACATTAACACTTTTAATATATCACAAGTCTCTAAAACACAGTGAAAGTGACACATTCACATTATTCCTCATATGCTAATTTTAAGAAGATGTGTCTTTACATGTTTCTTAATGTACCAAAGTCTTGTGTTTTTGTTTTTTATGTTATCTCTATATAATTATATATATATATATATATAATTATATACAGAGATAACATAAAAAACACAAGACTTTGGTACATTAAGAAACATCTAAAGACACATAGATATGCATATATATATATATATATATATATATATATATATATATATATATATATATATATATATATATATATATATATATATATGCATACATGCATACATACATACATAAATACATATATATCACTCTATGCTGGACTAGGGTTGTTCTACATAAATATGTGTGTATATGTATATATTTATATATATGTATATATATATATATATATATATGTATATATATATATATATATGTATATATTTATATATATGTATGTATGTATATATATATATATATACTGAATCGAGCATATATAAATATATATATAAATATATATATATATATGCATACATACATCAATACATAAATACATACATACATACATACATACATACATACATACATACATACAGTTTTCTATGTATTATTAACATTTTATTACCTGTGATATATTTGTTTTATCTTCAGCAAGTGGTGAGTCACAGCCAATAACCATGACATGTGAACAAGGAGGCAAGTGGAATGTGTACAGATTTCCAAAGTGTGGACGTAAGTGGAACTGTTTCATACACTAAGACAATAATTAGAATTCAATAGGGCCTACCTGAAATAACCCATGGCACCTCTGGTGCTTAATATAACATTAATGTCACGGTAGAATCATGAGAGATTGTCGACGGAAGTACATCACGTAATTTTGTACTTTAAATGACAGAGTCAGAACAATGATGTATTCATGGCAACAACAAGAACACAAATAGCTAAAGAATTACTGTTTCAGCAAATCATACCAACAATAACGCTTACTGATATTAAACAGAAATCACATCGCTAGCATCAGAAAAAAATGGGCTGATCTGATGATTGAAAAACTTCAAACATGATTGAGCATGCGTTGGCCTAGATACATGATTGTTTCAGTGCATGTAAAAATAATCACATGAATCTTTTTAGTATCTAATTGTTCATTTTATTAAAATTATGTCAGCCATTTTGGATTTACCCCGACATGTAATCTTAACTGACGACCCTTATTCTAATCTATGATGAAAATTTGTATTGTCGTACGTAGCTTCTAAAACATCAAAAGAAGCATAAATCACAGGCATTTGTCATGATTTGATGGAATGCTCTGTAAACATGCGACATATTCGCCATCTGTTTATTGCAGTGCAGTCATATCAACACTCTCACTTCTTGCAAATGGTCAGCCAATGTAAGAATCCACTACAAGTACACTGAATGTATAAATGGTTCCTGTGGAGTTGTGTTTTGTGTCAACAAATAAACTGTTGTGTTTCACAGGTGGTTCCTGTGGAGTTGTGTCTTGTGTCAACTAATAAACTGTTGTGTTTCACAGGTGGTTCCTGTGGAGTTGTGTCTTGTGTCAACTAATAAACTGTTGTGTTTCACAGGTGGTTCCTGTGGAGTTGTGTCTTGTGTCAACTATTAAACTGTTGTGTTTCACAGGTGGTTCCTGTGGAGTTGTGTCTTGTGTCGACTGATAAACTGTTGTGTTTCACAGGTGGTTAATGTGGAGTTGTCTTCTGTCAACAAATAAACTGTTGTATTTCACAGGTGGTTCCTGTGGACTTGTGTCAACTGATAAACTGTTGTGTTTCACAGGTGGTTCCTGTGGAGTTGTGTCTTGTGTCAACTCATAAACTGTTGTGTTTCACAGGTGGTTCCTGTGGACTTGTGTCTTGTGTCAACTCATAAACTGTTGTGTTTCACAGGTGGTTCCTGTGGAGTTGTGTCTTGTGTCAACTAATAAACTGTTGTGTTTCACAGGTGGTTCCTGTGGACTTGTGTCTTGTGTCAACTCATAAACTGTTGTGTTTCACAGGTGGTTCCTGTGGAGTTGTCTTGTGTCAACTAATAAACTGTTGTGTTTCACAGGTGGTTCCTGTGGACTTGTGTCTTGTGTCAACTCATAAACTGTTGTGTTTCACAGGTGGTTCCTGTGGAGTTGTGTCTTGTGTCAACTGATAAACTGTTGTATTTCACAGGTGGTTCCTGTGGACTTGTGTCTTGTGTCAACTCATAAACTGTTGTGTTTCACAGGTGGTTCCTGTGGAGTTGTGTCTTGTGTCAACTAATAAACTGTTGTGTTTCACAGGTGGTTCCTGTGGAGTTGTCTTGTGTCTACTGATAAACTGTTGTGTTTCACAGGTGGTTCCTGTGGAGTTGTCTTGTGTCAACTAATAAACTGTTGTGTTTCACAGGTGGTTCCTGTGGACTTGTGTCTTGTGTCAACTCATAAACTGTTGTGTTTCACAGGTGGTTCCTGTGGAGTTGTGTCTTGTGTCAACTGATAAACTGTTGTATTTCACAGGTGGTTCCTGTGGACTTGTGTCTTGTGTCAACTCATAAACTGTTGTGTTTCACAGGTGGTTCCTGTGGAGTTGTGTCTTGTGTCAACTAATAAACTGTTGTGTTTCACAGGTGGTACCTGTGGAGTTGTCTTGTGTCTACTGATAAACTGTTGTGTTTCACAGGTGGTTCCTGTGGAGTTGTCTTGTGTCAACTAATAAACTGTTGTGTTTCACAGGTGGTCCCTGTGGACTTGTGTCTTGTGTCAACTAATAAACTGTTGTGTTTCACAGGTGGTTCCTGTGGAGTTGTGCCTGGTATTGACCATGGGTTTGTGGAGAACACTACTTCGGTTCTCACTACGGGCAGTGCCACATACAAATGTTTTGAAGGTTTTACTCTTAGCGGTAATGCTGAAGTGAAATGTACTGATGGTCGAACATGGGACAGTCGACCAACATGCCCTGGTGAGTATAATGTGATAATGTATAAGGCCCAAGGTGTGCACTTAAGTTATGTATAAATTAACACATAAAATTATTATTGCTTTTAATGAAGTGTGCATCAGTTTTCAACAACAATCTGTTGACCAGTGCTACATCATATACAGGGAATGGTAATCCATGATATTAATAAAATACAACAAAAGATTTCAGAATTACTTGAGAGTAGGTCTAGTTCTGTAGGTGCTGTGTGGTTATCAACGGAAGGTTTCAGAATGGCTTGAGAGCAGGTCTTGTTCTGTGTGAGCTGTTTGGTTATGAACGGAATGTTTCAGAATGACTTGGGAGTAGGTCTAGTTCTGTGGGTGCTGTGTAGTTATCAACGGAAGGTTTCAGAATGGCTTGAGAGCAGGTCTTGTTCTGTGGGTGCTGTTTGGTTATCAACGGAAGGTTTCAGAATGGCTTGAGAGCAGGTCTTGTTCTGTGTGTGCTGTTTGGTTATGAACGGAATGTTTCAGAATGACTTGGGAGTAGGTCTAGTTCTGTGGGTGCTGTGTAGTTATCAACGGAAGGTTTCAGAATGGCTTGAGAGCAGGTCTTGTTCTGTGGGTGCTGTTTGGTTATCAACGGAATGTTTCAGAATGACTTGGGAGTAGCTCTAGTTCTGTGGGTGCTGTGTAGTTATCAACGGAAGGTTTCAGAATGGCTTGAGAGCAGGTCTTGTTCTGTGGGTGCTGTTTGGTTATCAACGGAAGGTTTCAGAATGGCTTGAGAGCAGGTCTTGTTCTGTGTGTGCTGTTTGGTTATGAACGGAATGTTTCAGAATGACTTGGGAGTAGGTCTAGTTCTGTGGGTGCTGTGTAGTTATCAATGGAAGGTTTCAGAATGGCTTGAGAGCAGGTCTTGTTCTGTGTGTGCTGTTTGGTTATGAACGGAATGTTTCAGAATGACTTGGGAGTAGGTCTAGTTCTGTGGGTGCTGTGTAGTTATCAATGGAAGGTTTCAGAATGACTTGAGAGCAGGTCTTGTTCTGTGTGTGCTGTGTGCTTATGAACGGAATGTTTCAGAATGACTTGGGAGTAGGTCTAGTTCTGTGGGTGCTGTGTAGTTATCAATGGAAGGTTTCAGAATGACTTGAGAGCAGGTCTTGTTCTGTGTATGCTGTGTGCTTATGAATGGAATGTTTCAGAATGACTTGAGAGTAGGTCTAGTTATGTGTGTGCTGTGTGGTTATGAACGGAAGGTTTCAGAATTACTTGACCATTTCACTGTGACCTTCAATGAAACACTAAAGATGCTATAAAACATTCTCTTTACAGCTGATGAATGCTCTAGTAGAATCCTAGTGTTTAATGACATTACTCATGGGAAAGTGAACGCAACCAATGGCAACAAGTACGGCAGTGTGGTCGTCTATGAATGTGACGAAGGCTACCAAGTTGATGCAGGGGTGCCTCATACCTATTGCCAGGGACAGACATGGAAGCACGGAGACATTAAGCCTACTTGCACTGGTAAATTTACTTCTGTCTTTTGCCCAGTTACTCACTTGAATTGATTGTAAGAGTGTAAGATGATTGTCATGCCAACATGTAAATAACTTATTCACAACTAAGCGTGTCTCATGTTTCTAGACATGTAAACAACTTGTTTATAGCAAATTATGCCACATGTTTCTAGACATGGAAACAAATTGTTCACAACAGAGTATGTCACATGTTTCTATACATGGAAACAACTTTTTACAACAGAACTTGTCTTTTGTCTCAAGACGTGAACAAATCGAGATGTTCTGCAGTTGAATCAAAAAGTTTATATAAGTAATTACAGTGTCCACTGTATGTTTCAGGGAAGCCGTGCCTGGTCCCAGAGAGAATACCTCATGCCGCTGTATCTAACAGTGGAGTGGTTCTGTTTGGTGGTTCACCTGTCACAGTCATTTGTAACACTGGGTACGGTGTCAACGGAAGCACTGTGAAGAAAACTCAGACCATCATGTGTAAGGCTGACCAGACATTTGAAGAACCAGACACATGTCTAGGTGGGTTTACTTTGACTTTCGTTTACATAAATAAACAAATCATGTGATACAAGAATGATAACAACACATCAGTTTGCTAACACTACTACAAATGAAGATATGACACAGAGAATTGAGGCCATTCTGCCCCACTCACACAAGATAGTTATTATTATTTAAAAATTAAATATTACATATAATCTTATCTATGATATAACAAGTATTGATTTTATTACAACGTATTATTTTTAATATATTTTCTATATATTTTCTGTAAAGCGCTGTGAACTGTATTGGATGTGGCACTATCTAGAATAAATATTATTATATTATATTATTATTATAATAGTAGTTATTGCACTAAAAATCCTATGTAGACTACTGAAAAGTCTGAAGATGGAAAGCTGTAAGGCAAAGCCTTGTGTACAATTAAAAACGCCAGAGAATTGTGTGATAACCTCATTGCTAACAGTGTACGTTTCACCATGAAACTCCTCTAGATTAAAACAACACAAACATGAAATAAACCACCAGAGGGTTACCTAAGAACCATACAGTACATCAAATCCTTCCAACCAAGGATCTCACAGGCATACAACATAAAATACCATGAAGGAGGTGTAGAAACTCTTGTTGCTTGATGAGATACTCCCTAAACTGTTATAGAAACTCTTGTTGCTTGATGAGATACTCCCTAAACTGTTGTAGAAACTCTTGGTGCTTGATGAGATACTCCCTAAACTGTTGTAGAAACTCTTGTTGCATGATGAGATACTCTCTAAACTGTTGTAGAAACTCTTGATATTTGATGAGATACTCTCTAAACTGTTGTAGAAACTCTTGATACTTGATGAGATACTCTTTAAACTGCTCGTCATAGCTAAACTGCTTTTAGTTTTTGATGTCTCTTCCAAAAGACGCAGGCAGTGTGGGGTGAACAAAATTGCCCAAATGTTTGGCCTCTAGACCACCGAGCCCCACACATTGTACTCTATACACAATTGATCTAGAGGGAAAGCGTTAAGGCACATGCCACTGTTCAGTGCACACATATGAGGACATGGAGAAATATCATGTCACTGAATAAAGGTTGCTTATAAAGCTGACTAGACATGTCAAGAAACTACCACATCAAGGTGTTTGTTTTAATTGACAAGTGTCTTATAATAGAATGTTTTGGATCTCACTTAAAGCAAAACAAAAGGCAAGGTTTGGGGGCTATGCTCCTAAAAGAGATAATAAAAGCTAACCGTGTGCAACTAAAATTGTTTTAGTAACTCTTATTTAATTTCTGTAATTACAAACCACATTGTATTAAGTCACGCAACATCGGAAAATGTGTGTATTACATTGGATGTTTTATGTCTTTATGAAAATTATTAAAACACATAATTGTCTTTGACATGACACCAATACAAAGCAGAATGCTTAGATGTCATATCAGCCTGTAGTGTTCTATTGATTTCAAAGTAATGACTAGTTGTGTTTACCTACTATGTAGACATAGACGAGTGTGAGGACAATACCACCTGTGACCATGTCTGCCACAACACTGAAGGGTCCTTCTACTGTTCATGCAAACAGGGCTACATACTGAAGGCTGGAGACAGTTCTACATGTGAAGGTGAGTTTAATCCTGTTTTTAGTATTTTTTTATATTTAATACACTTGTATTATTACCTGTATAGCGGAATTTTGCTATGACAAATATGTCCTTTACCTGACTTGTGAGGACATTTATTACGCTATACACCGAAAACACAGCATAACAATTATAACCCTCTCATGGTCAGAATGCTCAAATCAACTTGTCTGCAGGGCTATGTTTAAACATCGTGGCGCGAAACAGTGTCACCAAATAACGACAATTCCTTCTGGCAGCTGGCATATAATATAGTGAAGTTTGACTAGCAAGTGTCAAAAATTTTGAAACACATGATTTCCATGACTAAATAATAACAAATGCATCCTGGTTTGGCGTTCAATGACCCTGTCATCAACCAGATGACGGTACCTCTTTTAAACTAGGTCACCTATGAAGTAAAAGTAATTTCATCCAATAAGGTTAAACTTAATTGTTCACTGCGGGGTAGCAACATGGCTGAGACATGACAACTGTAGGGGTCAGATAACACTTGACGTTCCTTTTTACTGTTTCACACAAATGTAGGGCATATTAAATTGTGAAGAAAGGTGTGAAATCATGAAAATACGTGAACTCAAAAAAAATACTATGATTTCAGTTTTATTCACCCTATGCAACTAATTCTTCAGTTCATACACAGCATGTATCTGGTAATTTTTGGTGGAAAATATTCTAAATAATGAATTAGTGAGAACAATTTAAATATTTTTTTTCTAGTGTTAGCAAAGCATATTTGTTTGGGTAAATTCACACAACTATATCTTTTTTATGCTAGCTACTTCAGGAAGTAGTTCTTCAAATACAGTGCAAGTTATATTTGATTTTGATGAAAAGAAAAATATTTATTTGCATTCATGCAAGCTGAGTGAATTTTAGGATTTGTTCACAGTAACTTTTCATATTTTTCATAAAAAGGTTAAGAAACATATCAATGTATTGGAAAATTTATAATGTTTTTTAATTTGTAAAAAGTTATTGTTCTACTGAATTAAGGCTACCAGTATTTTCAATCTTTCCAATGCCTTTCTGGGTGAATTTGATAACAACTTGACTAAGGTATGTTTGATTGTGCTACTTGTAGATGTCAATGAATGTTTGGTTGAGAATGGCGGATGTTCTCATGCCTGCAACAACATTGCTGGTGGCTACTTCTGCTCCTGTCCAGACGGCTACACACTTTACCTGGGCGACAACATCAATGGGTTTGATACAAGAACTGACACATTAGATATCAATCGTACATGTGTGCGTAAGTATTCGAGTATAAATACCACAGGTGTCAACCTTGAGTGGTGCGCACCTGTAAGACTGGTAATGGAAATCTGTAAGATTGCAAATGAATCTCTATGATTAGCTACATCTGCTGGTTTTCTCGCTTTGCTTGCAATGCAAACTGGGATATATTGATTGGATCTCATGAGATTTGGGCACAGCTGACTGCACACAGCTAAAATATTCATGAGAGTCACTCTTCAGATGTGTCTTGCACTGATGATTTGTTCACCTGACATTTGACAAATGCGGCCATATCCCACAATAGAAAAGCTGTGCTAGATATGCACAAGACCAGTCTCCTACATCCTAATGACTCAAATTTAAGAAAATCTGTAAGACTTATGGGTAAACTGCATGAGCTGGCAGCTATGTCATACCATGGTGAATGTCTTTAATGTATACTTTTCTGTGCTCCACTGTTTATAGTCAGGCGGTTAGCAAAATAGTAATTACTTGGCAGACAAAAGCACCAAATTTTTTATGTGGCTTCTTGGAGTCATACTTATTGATTCTAGAAGGGGAGCCGCACAAATAATAAATATTTTCAGACCCGATGACGATATGACCCCCAGATTTTTTCATGAAAGCTTTGTTACCATAACAGTTGTTTTAAACATTATTTTGCACTAGGTATTCCAGGAATGTTTACGCTTTTGGTGTATATCCAGGGATCGAACTTAATGCTCGCCCCCTCGCCCAGGGCGAGTAGAAATTCTTGGGGATGAGTAACCTTTGGCCTGCACTAGTCCCCCGGGCGAGTAGTTATTTTCCACTTGTTTTGTAACAATATAAATGCAAGCAATTTGAATTAGGCGTACATGCATAAACGTAACACATTGTATTGAAAAATAAAATTTTTAATCTTCATTCCCAATATATCAGATTTCGTAAACGAGCAGCCACTACTCGTTGCAACGTAGTCGAAAACCCGTGCACACGGGTACAAATATAGTACACTGAACAGTACTAACTTTTACCCGTCGATCTTCTGCGTTTCCTTTTGAAATCGTGGAATTTCACAAAAGGGGTCCAACCCCCAAAAGAAAACTGAGCGCCGATGATAAAGTTGCGCATAAGCATAGGTACGATGCGTGTGAGGGGAAATGAGAATTTCAGCCGCACTGGCTAAAGCAATTCTCATGGCTCGATTACAAAATTCGTCTGCCGGCGCTGACGTTGCCACTCATACTGGCATAGTGATTTCTCCCCACCGTCTATTGTTGAAACTTTTAAACAGGTGAATCTAAAAGATTGTTATCTTAACTGTATCTAAGGACAAACATAATTATCACTGTGTGTATGTTGTTGTCTGGTGTTGTAGAAGTGTTGATAGATGTGATATGGAAGGACAACGTGAGTGTTGTTGTCACTGAGTGTATTTTGTTGTCTGGTGTTGTACAAGTGTTGATAGATGTGACATGGAAGGACATCATGTGACTGTTGTTGTCACTGAGTGTATGTTGTTGTCTGGTGTTGTACAAGTGTTGATAGATGTGACATGGAAGGACAACAAGTGACTGTCTGTTGTTGTCACTGAGTGTATGTTGTTGTCTGGTGTTGTACAAGTGTTGATAGATGTGACATGGAAGGACAACATGTGACTGTTGTTGTCACTGAGTGTATGTTGTTGTCTGGTATTGTACAAGTGTTGATAGATGTGACATGGAAGGATAACATGTGACTGTTGTTGTCATTGAGTGTATGTTGTTGTCTGGTGTTGTACAAGTGTTGATAGATGTGACATGGAAGGACAACATGTGACTGTTGTCGTCACTGAGTGTATGTTGTTGTCTGGTGTTGTACAAGTGTTGATAGATGTAACACGGAAGGACAACATGTGACTGTTGTTGTCACTGAGTGTATGTTGTTGTCTGGTGTTGTACAAGTGTTGATATATGTGACACGGAAGGACAACATGTGACTGTTGTTGTCACTGAGTGTATGTTGTTGTCTGGTGTTGTGCAAGTGTTGATATATGTGATATGGAAGGACAACATGTGACTGTTGTTGTCACTGAGTGTATGTTGTTGTCTGGTGTTGTACAAGTGTTGATAGATTTGACATGGAAGGACAACATGTGACTGTTGTTGTCACTGAGTGTATGTTGTTGTCTGGTGTTGTACAAGTGTTGATATATGTGACACGGAAGGACAACCTATGAGTGCTGTTGTCATTGAGTATATGTTGTTGTCTGGTGTTGTACAAGTGTTGATAGATGTGACACGGGAGGACATCCTGTGAGTGTTGTTGTCATTGAGTATATGTTGTTGTCTGGTGTTGTATAAGTGTTGATAGATGTGACAAAGATGGAGAACAGAATGAGTGACCTGTGATTGTTGTCCTGACACAGCAATGACCTGTGAGAAACCCCCTCCTGCTGTGACACACGGCCATGTGCTGTTCAACAACAAAAAGAAGTTCTTCTACTGTGGAGATCAGGTGGAGATTCTCTGTGAACTTGGATTTGTCATTGATGATGGAAAATCATCCAACAACCACTCCATGCAGATCACATGTTCGTCTGATCAGATTTGGGATGCAATATTCCTAAACTGCACTGGTATGATAACATTTAACTATATTATCATGTCTTTACACACATGCATGCAAGCACACACATGCATACATGCACACAGGCATGTGTACATGTGTGCGCACACACGCAGGCACACAATGTTATATATCTGTGTTATATTCTGGGGATTTTATATGGGACCATTCTTTCCTTCCTAATTTATCTAATTTATATATGATTTTGGTGTGGTCTTTTTAAACACTTTGCAGCTGTTCAATTATTGTTTTGTTTCAATTTATGTTTTGTCCATTCGGTGTTGACTCTTGTGTTTATGCAAATGCTATATGTTGATAATTACTGCATATACATAAACATCGACGATACCTATATTCCCATATTTCATCAAACCTTCAACGGATCATTACCAAATTTATATGTTATATATGTAAAAGCATATTCAAAATAACTCATCATACACAGTACAATGTCATAAACAACTTGTAACTCTGAGCTATCTAGCATTAAGATGTTTACGTAGATGCACATTTTGGCACCCAACTTCATCCCCATGTATACATGACATGGATTCCAGACTAGAAGTGGTTACCAATATGCAAATGAGTTTCACTTTATAATGTTGCCTTCATTTATAAAAATAACATGCTAAACATTTGGTAACAATATGTTGAAGGGTTGCTGAGATATGGGAATAGGTATTGTTGAGGAACTGGTGGCTATCATCATTATCATGGTTCAGTTATTGTTCTGTTCCAATACATATCTTGTCCATTTAATGCCTTGTGTCTATGTATATGCAGTAGTTATCTACATAGAGCATTTGTATAAACACAAGACATTGAGTCAACATCGAAAGGACAAATTATAAATTGGAACAGAAAAAATAATTTAACAAAAACAACTTCGCTTCTCCCCCAGAACTTCACCTCTCCCCCAGAACTTCACCTCTGCACTGGAACTTTTTCTCTCACCCGGAACTTTGCCTCTCCCCGAGAATTTTTCCTCTCCCCCAGAACTTCACCTCTCCCCAAAACTTCACCTCTCCCCCTGGAACTTTGCCTCTCCCCTGGAATGTTGCCTCTCCCCTGGAACTTTTCCTGTCCCTGGAACTTTACCTCTCCCCAAGAATGTCACCTCTCCCCTAGAACTTCGCCTCTCCCCCAGAACTTCACCTCTCCCCCAGAACTTCGCCTCTCCACTGGAACTTTCCTCTCCCCTGTAACTTTTCCTCTCCCCTAGAACTTCGCCTATTCCCAGAACTTCACCTCTCCCCTGGAACTTCGCCTCTCCCCCAGAACTTTGCCTCTCCACCGGAACTTCATCCCTCCACCGGAAATTCCCCTCTCCCCGAGAACTTCACCCCTCCATGGGAACTTTGCCCCTCCCCTGGAACTTTGCCCCTCCCCTGGAACTTCGCCCCTCCACCGGAACTTTGCCCCACCCCTGGAACTTTGCCCCTTCTTCCCTGGAACTTCACCCCTCGACCAAAACTTTGCCCCTCCCCTGGAGCTTCACCCCTCCACAGGAACTTTGCCCCTCCCCTGGAACTTTGCCCTTACCCTGGAACTTTGCTCCTCCACTGTAACTTCACCCCTCCACCGGAACTGAAAAACTGCTGGTGAATTATAGTTTCTGTTGTGAATAATTATATATTTGTAATGTTGATGTTTCAGAAGCATAAATTTGCATCTATATTGTGACCAGTAAAGTTTTACTATACCTTCACAGCAAACTTTCATCTTGCAGTTTCAATAGCCTTCATTTTGCTATTCTGACTATACCAGCAAGTAACCCATGAAGTTAAACATGCTTAGGTAGTCTGTTGTTACAACATGTATTACTGTTCTGACAAACAGTTTGACTTTGTATCCAGCTGCAACATGTGACAGACTGTCAGTCCAGCACTTTGCAAGTGTCATGAACCCGCCAATAGCCGTCTACCCTAATAGTTCACTGACCTACGGCACTGAGATTGAACTGAACTGTTCCGTGGCGGGAGGAGAGAGCAGCGTGAGGACAAGAACATGTTTGTACGATGTCACAGTCAGCAAATATCAACTGATTGGTGACTCTCTAGAATGTGGAGGTAAGTGTCTGTAGCTATATACCAGTCACTGACTGATATCAACTGATTGGTGACTCTCTAGAATGTGGAGGTAAGTGTCTGTAGCCATATACCAGTCACTGACTGATATCAATTGATTGGTGACTCTCAAGAATGTGGACATAATATGTATATTTTCTGTTTGTTCACACATAAAGCTCTGTTTGTTTCATGATATTTTATATTGTATAATTTTTTGCTCAGTCGTACAAATGTGCCATACAAAAATTAGCTTTTTATAACTTTTTCAACTACTATGGGATACTTTTGTGTTTGTATAGTGCTTTCTCTGTCGCTGCGCCTAATGTCTGGAATGAACTCCCTATCACTTTGAAAACATCTGAAACTATTGCTATTTTCCGAAAAAAACTCAAGACATCTATTCCAAATTGCATTTCCACCATAAATGTTCAGTTGTCCCGCGTTCTGATACTGACTTTTGCGCGTCCCTGTTCACAATTATGCTTAATGATTCTGTTTTGTTGCGCCTCTGAGCTCAGGTTCCTGAGGATATAGGCACCATAGAAGTTAATTATTATTATTATTAACTATGATTTAGTAATGCTATGTATGTATGCAACATAACATTACATTTATGTGTTTTTTCACCATCACTACCACTACTTAAACAGTTACACTGGCTTCCTGTTACATACTGAATCAATTTTAAACTGTCCACTCTTAAATATGGTGCTCTATCTACACAATAACCACCCTACTGGCTAGTCTCCTGCATGTTTCAGATATCCCTAGGCAGCTCAGATAATAAATTTTGCAACAACTTATTGTTCCTAAAACTAAGTTTAACTTGGGCAAATATGCTTTCTCTGTCGCTGCGCCTAAGGTCTGGAATGAACTCCCCATCACTTTAAAAACATCTGAAACGATAGCTACCTTCCAAAAAAGACATATTTATCTCAAATTGCATTTTCACTGTAAATCTTTGGTGGTCCTCGTACTGATAATGACTTTTGCACGTCCCTGTTCACAATTATGCTTAATGATTCTGTTTTGTTGCGCCTCTGAACTCAGGTTCCTGTTAGAAGTTAATTATTATTATTATTTATTATTTTAGAGGGATTGTTTTAGTGATACAAAATTAATGTATTGTCCCATATACAATTATCATAATCGCCTTTATAAAATATGTCTTTTTGAATGTTTGGTCTAAATATGTAATCAGAAGATATATCTATTTTCTAAACAAACATGTTAATCACCCATGATGCCTTTTTGGAGAACATCCTAACTGTGACTTTGTCAGTTCTAAATATATTTCCAGTGCAATGTATTTTAAAATGTCTTTTGTTTTGTTTTAATTGACACACACTGTACTATAATTGTTCATAATCTATTATATTTACACTAGTGATTTCATTCTTTCTTGCACTATATGTCCTATTGAACTTTTCCACCTTGTGTGCACAGAGATTGACTGTGGATCCCCCGGTGCATTGACTGGACTCAAGGCTGACATCCTGCCACTCACAGCCACCACCTATGGGGCAAACTTCACCTTCGAATGTCAACCAGGTTTTACCATTATTGGCAACAACAGTGATACAAACAACATTGTAAGGTGTATGAAGACTGGAAGGTGGGACCTCGATGGACTGAGATGTGTAGGTAAGGGACACGAAACACTGCAGCTTCTGTTGAAGCAGTGACAGATTTCTATGTGCATGTTCTGTATGCTGTCTTAGATACATGATTATACAACGTATGATGTTAAAAAGAAAAAGTATGTTCTTATATATATCGTGGTATCCAGTCCATAGATCCACTCAACGCACTTTACACTTCACCCCTGGCAGACCTGTTCATTCCAACGCCATCTTGGCATCTCTGGGAAGCATTCAACCATGCCTCAATTACTGCACAAAGACTATTCATTCACATATCCACCAGTCTGAACTGAGGCAATGTGAAGTGAACAAAATTGCCAAAACTTTGAAGCAGCAGGAAGAGGAACCCAGGTTCTTTATATTGAAAGTGATGTTCTAACTGCCACATCACCGTGCCCCTCACATACACATTCTGTATGCTATCTTAGATACACGACCACACAAAACATGATGTACATATTCCGTATGCTGTCTTAGATACACGACCACACAAAACATGATGTACATATTCCGTATGCTATCTTAGATACACGACCACACAAAACATGATGTACATATTCCGTATGCTATCTTAGATACACGACCACACAAAACATGATGTACATATTCCGTATGCTGTCTTAGATACACGACCACACAAAACATGATGTACATATTCCGTATGCTATCTTAGATACACGACCACACAAAACATGATGTACATATTCCGTATGCTGTCTTAGATACACGACCACACAAAACATGATGTACATATTCCGTATGCTGTCTTAGATACATGACCACACAAAACATGATGTACATATTCCGTATGCTGTCTTAGATACATGACAACACAAAACATGGTGAAAAAACTGTTGACCTTGGACATGGTAAAGACCTTGACTGAAAAAAACGTGATAGTTTAAATATTGTGCATGTCACCTATGGTGGGTAGTATTGAGTTGTGTTGCTGACAGAACCTCTATCTATACGACATTCAGGTGTTATTTCCAGTAGAATAAGAAGACAGACAGACAGACATATTTATTTTGACCATTTGTAAAAAAAATTACTTTTGAAATAATACAAATCACAAATATAAAAGTCAAGGACACTCCCATTAAGACAAATACATGTCGCTAACATGGGAGCCACCTTTTGTCAAAATAGCTAATAATTATATAACGTCAAAATGAAAATAACACATAAAAAAGTAAATACAAAATCAGTATAAATTAATCAATACAGTAAAAGGCTATGTTGTCAGCTTACAGTATTTCAATTCTTATAGATGTAACAATTACGAATAAGGCACGGAAATTCCTAATTAGATGTTTTTTAATATAAATCATGAAACTATATAGACTGTATAAATTTTATCAATGATAATGCTTGGAGTATTGTTAACTGTGTCTAATATGTTGTGTTGCATGGATATACTTGTTCACATATTGTATTTGACCTATTAAATGTACATACCCTAATTAGCATACACCCGCTTTTTTAATCAGCAGGATCCATAATTATTGTAATTTGACTAGTATAGAACAACTGAAGTGTCACCATCTGGAGTTAAACAGTTGGCACCACTTTTCAATCATTCTACACTAGTCACCAAATGACACCACTAGTGTTAAACAGTTACGTTATTGTCTAGAGAAAAAAATGTTGGTGTACGCTTATAAAAACATATTCCATGACATTTTTCCATGACCCAATTTTTTTTCGAACGTATTGTAAGCTTATTAGGTCGAATGCAGTATTCATGATTGACTGGGAATAAACAGATTATTTTTATTGATGAATTTCAAAATTGTGCATGGAAAAGATATGGTTAAAATATTTATTTTAAAACACATACATATCACTCAACAAGTGAGTAAGTAAAAGCATACATATAATAATTACATATAGCATACAATTATCAAATTAGGGTCTGGGAGACTCCCACTAAGGGTACCCTAGTACTTTAATTTATGTCAAAGTATAATATTGTAATCAGTGGTGTCAAAAGCTTTTGATAAGTCCAGATAAATATTTATTGGCATAGTAAATTTATCAGTGTCTTGAATAATTCTATCTATTAATTCCAGAGTTGCAAGTTATGTGGAATGTTTTTTCTAAACCCATATTGGCTATTGCAATATAGTGTTTTGGACTGGAAATATTTGTGTATTTGATCAAACATAGTTCTTTCAAAAATTTTGGAAATAGCTGGTAAGAGAGAAATTGGGCGCTAATTATCAAATACAAATGTATCACCTTTTTAAAAAAGGGGCATAATTTTAGCACTTTTTCATTTGTTTGAAAAAATACTGATTGATTAATAATTAGAGTAACCGCTTTACAAATGGTATTTTTTGCCCGATTTTTAATAAAAAAATTGTTATACCATCTTTCCCGTAACTAGACTTTGAATTTAAAGGTATTAGTCTGATGGTTTTTATCCTAAAAATCATGTTGATTGCTCAGATGTATTTTAATGGACCATGGTGTGTTAATATAATTTGACTATTATTTGATTAATTTGAATGTTTCAACCCGAATATAATGTTTACATTGCAAGCTGGACAGCAAGGTCAAAATCGTAATCAGATAACGAATGGTCAACTTATATTTGAAAATTGTGGTTTATTCAAACACATTTGGGCAGTCAAGATGTTAAAATATAGATAAACCTCTATTGTTTATTCCATAAAACATGATTTGTGTGTGCGTGCGTGCGTGCGTGCGTGCGTGCGTGCGTGCGTGTGTTTAACTAATCATTTGACTCTGCTAATTGCCCATCAAGTTACCTATCTATATAACTAGCACAACCGTAGCATAAGATATTATTGAAGAACTAGCAAAAAATATTCTGTGTTCTGCTTATCTCTGAACAAAAGTTAATGCTTTGTCGCAGGGCCTGTGTGCACTGATCCTGGTCGTCCGGCAGACGGAAGACAAATAGCCACATCTTACGAGGTTGGCAAAACTGTGACATTTGAATGTGATCGACCAGGCTTTGTACCTGAGCCGTCTTCTGTAGTTTGCACCTCAAATGGTGGAACTGCCCAGTGGAATGGTGCAAGCTCACCAGCTTGTATGGGTAAGTTCTTATGATTAACATTATTTGAAATATGTTTTAGATTTGTGGCCATCATATGGCCATCATTGTTACGTATACCACGTATTTGGGAGAATTGACAAAAACAATACATAGAAGTTTGGTTAGTAGTGTACATGTTTCAATACAATAGTGAAATGTTTGAATGAATTTGTTTCATCAGCCATTTGGCTGAATGTTGTCTAAAATTGTCATAATCTCACAAAATATGTGATCCGAGTTTACTTTACACCCTGTAGCTAGGATAAAGCTGATTTACTTACTTTAGAAAAACAGTATTTCTTCAATTGAAAGGGGCATCATTATTTCATTATTTTGTTAAATTCATCTACCAAAAACTATACTCTTTTTCTGGTTTAGTTATCTCCCAACAAAGCTCCCCTAAATATATATGTGATAGTTCTCCTAATTAATCTAAACAACACCCATTGAATACAGTCCTGCTGTGCAGACATGTTATACAATAGTTTATGACATCATAACTACAATTGACTCTGTAGTAAATCTGTTGTTGTTTTCAGACTTGGAGAAGCCACGGTTCACAGCCTGTCCAACAGAGCCAGTGTATGTGTACCACCTGGGGACAGTCAGTGTGACACCACCCAATGTGACAGACAACTCTGGTACCATTGCTAACCTCACTGTCAGCTACAACTTGAACCGTCCAGTGACAGAGGAAGTCAGTATCACATGGACAGCCACTGACCACGCTGGCAATGAGGCTGACCCATGTATTGTGGAAGTACATGTCATTGGTATGTGATGAACTCATATCAAATACCTTACTTTAATAACTGAAGTCTAGTACTCGTATATAGAAGTAGAATTGCAATTACAATGCACCATTTAAAGGTCCCTCCTTGATTTCATTGTTTCGCTTATCTTGTTTTCGCAAACTCATTTCTCAAACAATTGAACTATGTAGTATCTATTAGGACATGCTAGCTCGTTTCTACAAATGTCAAGTCTTTATGCGCCTAGCATTACGCGTAACGATGAAAGTATTCTGGAATGTCTTGCTTATGTGGTTTAGGTTGTAGATAAATGTTATGCTGTATCTACTTCACAGACGAGCGTCTGCCATCCATTGTCTGTCCTCAATCTGAAGTCAAGTACGTGGATGCTGAAGACACACATACCACAGAGACAGTCACTGCAATCAATGCTACAGCAGCTGGGAACAAACATATTGTGACTGGCATCATCAGCCCCAACACATACACTCTCTCTAAGGACCACTTGTATGAAGTGATCAACCTCAAACAAGAGACTACAGATGACCAGGGCCTCACGGCTGTCTGTTCATTCCAGTACCTCATCAAATGTGAGTATCCAGGGCCTCACGGCTGTCTGTTCATTCCATTACCTCATCAAACGTGAGTATTACTGATTATGGTCAAGGTAGCCTGATGATATTTGTCAACTGTTCCCACTTGTTCTTTTGTCTCAAATGTGCTCACATAATGATGTTCTCACATAGTGATATTCTCGTACAAGCAATGACTCATTTTGATAGACATTGTTCAATGCTAGGCTGCCTTAAATCAACTTCTGTTATATATTAAACTTGCTAGATATGACATTTAGTGAGTCAACAAATGGCTGTATTCACCTTGTAAAGATGACATCGGACAGTTGGTTCTCAAACAACAGAACCTCCAAACAAAATACGATTAGAGCACTTAGAAATTGTCACCTATATTTTTATATAATATGAAAAGAATAGGTCACATTTTCCGTCATTAATGTTAAATATTTCAGCCAAACCATGCCGTAGCTGGGCTCTACGACACCCCAAGAATGGTGTAAAAACATGTAGCACCAGCACAAGTTGTGAGCTGACATGTGATCCAGGATATACCTTCTACAATCAGAGTGCAGCCCTGCAGTACAACTGCACGGAGGGACTGGAGTTCAGCAACACTTTCTGGCAAACATATGTGCCAGACTGCATCAGTAAGTACACATTTCAAACACAGGTAATATCACACAAAAATTAAAATGCTCTATCACTGAGTAATGGCAACATTACTGACTGATGTCTGTGTCACTTGGTAATGACAACATGGATGATTAGTGTCTGTGTCACTGGGTAATGACAAAATGAATGATTAGTGTCTGTGTCACTGGGTAAAGACAACATGAATGATTAGTGTCTGTGTCACTGGGTAGTGACAACATGGCTGATTAGTGTCTGTGTCACTGGGTAGTGACAACATGAATGACCAATGTCTGTGTCACTGGGTAGTGACAGCATGAATGATTAGTGTCTGTGTTACTGACTAATATCTGTGTCACTGAGTAGTGACATCATGAATGACTAGTTTCTGTCACTGTGTAATGACAACATGAATGACTAGGGTCTGTGTCACTGGGTAATGACAACATGGATGATTAGTGTCTGTGTCACTGGGTAGTGACAACATGAATGACCAATGTCTGTGTCACTGGGTAGTGACAGCATGAATGATTAGTGTCTGTGTTACTGACTAATATCTGTGTCACTGAGTAGTGACATCATGAATGACTAGTTTCTGTCACTGTGTAATGACAACATGAATCACTAGGGTCTGTGTCACTGGGTAATGACAACATGAATGATTAGTGTCCGTGTCATTGGGTAATGACAACATGAATGACTAGTGTCTCTGTCACGGGGTAATGACAACATGACTTATTAGTGTCTGTATCACTGGGTAATGATAGCATGAATGATTAGTATCTGTGTCACTGAGTAATGACAACATGAATGACTAGTGTATGTGTCACTGGGTAATGATAACATTACTGAATAGTGTCTGTGTCACTGGTTAATAATAACATTACTGACTAGTGTCTGTGTCACTGGGTAATGACAGCATGAATGATTAGTGTCTGTCACTGCGTAATGACAATATGAATGATTAGTGTCTGTATTGCTGGGTAGTGACAGCATGAATGATTAGTGTCTGTGTCACTGGGTAGTGACAACAGGAATGACCAATGTCTGTGTCACTGGGTAGTGACAGCATGAATGATTAGTGTCTATGTCACTGGGGTAATGACAATGTGAATTATTAGTGTCTGTCACTGGGTAATGACAACATGATTAACTAGTGTCTGTGTCACTGGGTAATGATAACAATACTGACTAGTATATGTGTCACTGGGTAATGGTAACATTACTGACTAGTATCTGTGTCACTTAGTAGTGACATCATGAATGACTAGTGTCTGTCACTGGGTAATGACAACGTGAATGACTAGGGTCTGTGTCACTGGGTAATGACAACATGAATGATTAGTGTCTGTGTCACTGGGTAACGACAACATGAATGACTACTGTCTCTCACTGGGTAATGTCAACATTACTGACTAGTATCTGTGTCACTGGGTAATGATGACATTACTGACTAGTGTCTGTGTCACTTGGTAGTGATAGCATGAATGATTAGTGTCTATGTCACTGGGTAGTGTCAGCATGAATAATTAGTGTCTGTGTCACTGGGTAGTGACAGCATGAATGATTAGTGTCTGTGTCACTGGGTTATGACAGCATGAATGATTAGTGTCTGTGTCACTAGATAATGACAGCATGAATGATTAGTGTCTGTGTCATTGGGTAATGACAACGTGAATGATTAGTGTCTGTGTCACTGGGTAATGACAACATGACTGACTAATGTCTGTGTTGCTGGGTAATGGCAACATGAATGATTAGTGTCTGTGTCACTGTGTAATGACAACATGAATGACTAGTTGACATTTGGAATGCACTGCCTACTCAGTATAGATGCCTTGTATAGATGCCTTTAATGTGAGACTTGACTCACACTGAAGGGACTGCCCAGTCTATATGACTATAAGCAGTGGCACTCTACATATGCACACTGAAACTGAAATTGTTTGAGCAGTGAAATGGCCAGTAGGCCAACAACACCAAAGATGATATGATAGTGCAATAACAGCTATTAATGCTGTGATATATTTGCTGTTGCTCATCAATGCTTGATATGCGTATACTGTATATGGTTTCTTTTGTTTTGACTAGAAACCACAATTGCTGCATACAAACAAGAGTTTGTTCTGGAATATACTGGAACGTGGATTACAAAATCCACAGAGGATGCATACAAGGCAGAAATAGAAAGTCAACTATCTGGTGCACAGTCTGACTTACAGGCTCAGTGCGCAAACATGGGGATATCTGCACCGGTTGTTGTGTTGAAGCAAACAGTCACATTTGTTGTTGCTCTTAGCAAGGTTTGTATCACTGTAGTATTTTATTTTAGCTATAGCTGTTGTGGTTTGGCACACTAGTATTTTTATTTTAGCCATAGCAACTGTGGTTTGGCAGCAAAATTAACCATTTCAGTACTACAGCCCTGATCTGCTGTGACCATTGAATACTGCATTCCCAGTGAATATGCAAGAAAATCGACTGCATCACTTCAAATCAAGATTTTAGCAAAAAAAAATGCATTTTATGAATAGGAATATTATATATATTCTGAAAGTAAGATAATCAGCAAGTAAAATGAGCCATATCATTTTACATTTCGTCGTCATGGTAACCAGCAATCCAAGATTGCCTCCACGATTTCAACATTTTGCAGTTGTATGCCAATGTACATATTTAATGTAAACTACTCATGTTGATCATGCTACAGTAGTGTACTATGATATAAAATACACTATAAAGTACATTTTGTGGAGTATGAGAAAGTGAAAAACAAGTTATTTATCTGTATTTTAAACATATATGACAGAAGTGTTCATTTGTATATTTGCTAACACATTAATCGCTACTGGACCGATTCCAATCAAACTTTGCATGTTGACGGATTCACAGACACCTTTTTCTTCTAACAAAAATTAAACTATGCATCATCCAGCATTGATAGTACAGTGCGCAGCTCATCCTCAGCGTTAACACCATCACATTCTTTATCACTGACGTTCGAGAAGCCATTGAAAATACTCCCACTGTCAGTATCCGTTTTGCCTCTGGCTCAGTCACTAAATTCACCAACATCGTTGTTGTTTCGATCATCAACATCTGACAAAGATTCATTGCTAAAATTATCAAATAATCCGTCCAAAACATACAGCGGTAAATCGTCAGTTGAAGTAATGCTGTCCGCCATTGCAGCCATAGCAGATTTTGATAATCCATCATTAAAAAATGCGAAAATCTCCGTAAAATGATATTGAGCAATAATAAACGATTGCCGCTGTCGAATAGCTAATTCATTTGCCATGACAACCGTATATAACAAGTATCCACTTAGTGGATAATTATGAGTAAAAGCGATTTAAATGGTGAAAGTAGCCAATGCCGGTATTCCGGCCTGTCGTACTGTGGCGTCACACACCGCGAGGCCGGAATACCAGGCTGTCATACTGAAATGGTTAATACAAGTAAAAACTGTGTGGTTAATCACGAGGAAGGTATCCGTTCATTTTGCCAGTTCTTCTGCCGATGCAATTAGAATATGTATTTTTAAGCAACTTCCAAATTACAACATTCAGCAATTTTTTTTATTTATTTGGATGAGCATTAATGTGTTGCCTTTACAATGATATGTTGATACTGTTTATATATTGCTATGGTCTATCAGCCAAAAGCCAATTTGGTTATAGCTGCATCTTTGTTAGGATATATTAAATACTGAAGTTAATGACTAGAGATAGAATATCCAAACTGCTGGTGAAGAGTGTAATATTTGTCACATTCACCTAAGCTGTTATCTAGCACATGTGAAAGTGTGGCTTCTTACAGGTGGAAGTCACCTTCAGTTTGAATTACACCAAGAACGAGGACACAGATGACATCCCAACGTGTGCGGGTATAGTGAAACAACACTTTGAGAACATTAGTGGGTTTTTGCTTGGTGCACAGAGGTTGAAAGAGATCCAGCCAAGTGGCCAGGCAAAGTTAACAGCTGCCTACAGCAGCACACCTCTCGATGGCTTTACATGTACTGGCAGTGAACTGCTGCAAGGCAGGGATTGTGGTAAATATAGTGCTTTTAAATACTTTCTCATTTATTTTGTCTATAACTCTCCATTGTTCTCCAAATGCATGTGCCACTGCATTCTTGCCACCCATGACAGCTGTTGCTTTCTGTGAAGTACTCATCACAGGTTGTAATGAGAGCAAATGCTGTACCATATTTCAACAGAGAAGCGTGATATTCTTAGCTTGAGATTTAAAATAGATTCCTCTGCTACACATCTATTCACCCTTTAAGTGTATCACAAGATTACTGATGTACCATGTGTGCAAACAAAAGTATGCATATGTGTGTGTGTGTGTGTGTGTGTGTGTGTGTGTGTGTGTGTGTGTGTGTGTGTGTGTGTGTGTGTGTGTGTGTGTGTGTGTGTGTGTGTGTGTGTGTGTGTGTGTGTGTGTGTGTGTGTGTGTGTGTGTGTGTGTGTGTGTGTGTGTGTGTGTGTGTGTGTGTGTGTGTGTGTGTGTGTGTGTGTGTGTGTGTGTGTGTGCATATGTGCATGCAAGCATTTGCAAATATATTTGTCATTCTACATTTTCACAAAGTTCTAGAGATCTGTGTGTGTGTGTGTGTGTGTGTGCGTGCATGCGTGCGTGCATGTAGTCATGTATTCATGGTTTCATTCATGCATGGCTAGAAGTTTTAGCAAGTGCCATCTTTGAAGATTGAAATCATCATCATCATGTCAGCCACTGGTGCCAAGCTCTGTTGGCTTCAAAGCAGATCCTTCCCTGGTGTATTAAAGACACTTGTGAACTATGAAGTTGTTCTTGTTATCACAGGGTTTAACATGGGTTTTGTTGACAACTTTCAGTGCCATGCCCATCCGGCTATTACAAGAAGGACATCGGTTGTGAGCTGTGTCCAAGAGGCACCTACAATGTCCAGCCAAGTCAAGAGTCATGCATGGACTGTCCAGCTGGTACACACACATACAATGAAGGGTCAGTTAGTGTGGACCAGTGCTATGGTAAGTTGAGTGTCTGACATATGATATCTGCTGTTACAGCCGAATATCTGATGTGTGATATTTGCTGTTACAGCCGAGTGTTTGATGAATGATATCTGCAGTTACAGATGAATGTCCGACATGTGATAGCTGCTGTTACAGCCGAGTGTCTGACATGTGATATCTGCTGTTACAGACAAGTATCTGACGTGTAATATTTACTGTTACAGACAAGTGTGTGATGTATGATATTTACTGTTACAACCAAGTGTCTGATGTGTGATATTTACTGTTACAGCCGAGTGTCTGACGTGATATCTGCTGCTGTTAAAGATGAGTGTCTTACTTGTGATAGCTACTGTTGCAGCCGAGTGTCCTCCAGGACTGGTGTCTGAGTTCAGACTTCCTCCTTGTGAAGCATGTCCTCCATTCACATTCTGGCAGAACGCGTCCACCTGCGTTGGCTGTCCCGCAAAGAGTAACTACACCAGAGGACCACAAGGTGGCGCTAACATCACTGCATGCAAAGGTTTGAATTTTCAGCTAGATTTTCAGCATTTGATAAGTTTTTAGGTTTCCGTTACAAGGCATTTGTCTACAATAAGTTAAAAACATGTTACTCGATTACTAAAGTTGACTACAGATTAAAGAGATCTGCCCAAGGTTTCACTACACCAGTCTTTACACCCATATCTTATCATATGTAAGATATGCACCTTGTGTCTCTTGTGCCTGATTGTTGATGATTTTAATATATGTGCCTGGTTATTGGTTACATATTTGTATTTTTAGATGTGTGTTTGTCTAAGCATTGATGATTGATACGTGTTTGTAGCTGAGTGTGTGCCTGGTCACTTCTCCTACGATGGCCATGAATCGTGTCGACCCTGTCCTAGAGGCTACTACCAGGGCCAGATAGGACAGACTTACTGCACTGCATGTTCTGGACAGACAACAGCACAAGACAGCTCCATAAGCACTGACAACTGTACTGAGACAGGTGGGTGTTTGACAGTTGTCTCACCAAAAATTAGATACCAAGTATAAATCATCTGCTGCATTCATTCACACATAGTGGTAACTTGGGCTGCCTTGGCCAGTCAAAATGTAAATAAATCTCTTCTATTCTTTTGCGCTGAAGGTGTCACAGAGTTCACAAACAGTTGCAAGCCACCCTCCTCTGTCCTGAGCCGCAGTGATAATTTTGTTTATCGTTTTCAGGTTTAAAACCTTTCCCTCTCTTAACAAGTTTTTTCCAAAATTTCGTTAGGCCTTTCCCTTTTTTCCAGTCGTATTCCACCTAACTACTGTTTTTGGTTGTCTTTCTGGTTGCAATCTCAGCACATTCTCAGTGCTGAGAATGCCACCAGAAATAAATGTTAACAGCTAAATTCCATAAGCCAATGTTGTTACTGAAAAGTGTAGAATACTGGATTTTTTTACAATTTAACATTATAAACTTCTTGTTGAATTGTTGGTTTAAACAATCGATATTGTGTAGTTTTATTGTTGTGGGGTGCTAGATTAGTTGTGTATTAATGTGATCACATGACTACTATATTTGATTGCCTTCACATCGTAGTTGGCAACCTCACGATCTTATTGACCTACTTAAAGAGGGTCTTTGAAACAAACATAAAATTAAAAAAATTTATGTTTTAAAAATGTGCTTTCCTTGTAGCTTGCCTTGCTGGGTTCTGCAAGAATGGAGGACGTTGTGAGCTTGAAGACAACCTCAATCCAACATGCCGTTGTGTTCCAGGTAGGAATTCCCTTGTGTTTTCCCGGCTGTTTTGTGTAACTGCTAGCAGCGTGAATATGTTTGAAAACAAGGTTGACACATATCTCTGGAGGGCGGGTTACACATAGATGAACATTGTTGGACTCTCGATAAGCCAGTGGCTTCCTTGTCCACTTGCCATCTGGACCTTTGGCTTGGATGGCAAATCTTGTTAAAATCTTGTTAAAATACATTGTTAAGAAGACATGTTTGTGCTTTAGAACATGTATCCTTCATCCAAACCATTACCATTAATTTATTTGCCAAAATGCATTTATTTGCCAAAATGCATTGCAATATGGAAGAAGAAGGGAGATGTGCAAGACCCAGGGAAATACCGAGGAATCACACTTCTAAGTCACATCATGAAGCTGCTAGAGAGGATCCTGGATGGGAGGATCCGAAAGAAAGTAGAGCAAGAATTGGGTGAAGAACAACAAGGATTCAGAAAGGGCAGAGGGACGACTGATGGGATGTTTGCATTAAGACAAATGGTAGAGAAGAGGTTGGAGATGCAAGGGAGAATGGCAGTGGGATTTGTGGACCTGGAGAAGGCCTATGACACAGTCCCTAGAGATATGGTGATGGCAACAGTGAGATGAATGGGAGTGCCAGAAGCAGAAGCCGGGATGGTGGAAGCAATGTATGAGAGAACAAAAGGAAGAGTTGTGGTTGGATCAGGGTTGTCAGAAGAGTTTCCAGTTAACATCGGTTTGAGGCAAGGAAGTGCCTTTAGCCCTTTACTGTTTATCATGGTGATGGAAATAATCAGCAGGAAGATGAGCACGAAAGATATTCTCAGGAAGATGATGTATGCAGATGATCTGGCCATAATAGCAGAAAGCAAACAAGACCTACAGCAAGTGTTGGAGGAATGGAAGGGGGTGTTCGAGAAGTATGGATTGAGAATGAGCATAAAGAAGACAGAAGTGATGTGGGTTGGACACCAGAGAGAGGAGTTGAACATCAGGTTGGATGGTAAGGAGATCAAGCAAGTGGATGGCTTTGTGTACTTTGGAGGAATGGTTACGGAGGATGGGCTTTCAGCGGCAGAAGTGCGACGTCGGACACAAGCGGGAGCGAATGCTTGGAGAAAGGTAGAGGGAGTCATGTTGGACAGTAAAATTTCAAAAAAGCTGAAAGGGAAAGTCCTGAGAACATTCACATTCATTCCACTCTCCCATCCCTCACTCGCATTCTCCACTTCTGCCATATCTCTTCACACAGTCCTCCCATCTCAGTCTCGGGCTTCTTCTTCTGTGTACATAGCAAATCACATAAAGTGCTTTGTTTGCTGCTTCACATTTGCAGTTTCCTTGTGGGATTATTCCTTGTTGTTTTCTGCTTCCGTCAATGTATAAATAATATTATATATAATATTAAAGTAATTATTATGTTTTGCACAGTACAATGTATGCAAGTGGTATGTGTTTCACTATCAATAAAATAGGCGTATATTATATTTAAAAATTTAATTTTAAACGGCTTCTTTTGTCTGGCCATGTGTGGTCTTATGATAGTGCAACGTGTGTGTGTGTGTGTGCGTGCATGCGTGCGTGCGTGCGTGCGTGTGTGCGTGCATCAGTGGAGAATGAGAGTGAGGGATGGGAGAGTGGAAATGGCAGTGAAATGGGATCACTGACAAAGAAGGAGGAAAACAAAAATAGACGACCGGTAGCGGTGCATGGATAAAAAGGAGAGCAAAATAATCTTAAACTTTCTAATCCAATAGTTAGACATGTATGAAGTGTTGGTTTGGTTTGAGAAGCCAATTGTATAATATATCAATTAGAGCTATGTGTGTGTGTGTGTGTGCATGCATGCGCACGTACGCGCGCACGTGCATGCACACGTTCATTTTTATATGTACGTGTGGCTATAGCATATGGGAGTGTTTGTGTGTTGGTTTGTATTGCCATGTGTGGTCAGGCTTTAGTTAGCCTGTCTACTTAGATTTTCACAAAGCTTTCGATAAAGTGCCACATCAAAGATTGTTACTTAAACTAAAAACCCATGGTATAGGTAATGATGTAATCAACTGGATAGAAAAGTGGCTTACACACAGAAGACAGAGAGTAATAGTAGATGGTGAGATTTCAAACTGGAAATCGGTTTTGAGTGGGGTACCACTGGGATCAGTATTAGGCCCTATACTGTTTTTAATAGATATAAATGATTTGGAAGATGACATATCTAGCAAAGTACTCAAATTTGCAGATGACACAAAAGTATTCAGAAAGATTACTAATGATACAGATAAATAAAGTTTACAGGATGATCTAGATAAATTAGTTAAATGGTCAGAAAAATGGCAAATGTTATTCAATTTTGGGAAGTGTAAATGTATACACATAGGACATGGAAACATGGACGAAGAATATAAAATGGGGGATGCTGTACTAGGTAGAAGCACACAAGAAAAGGACTTAGGAGTAACATTTAATGCTGACATGAAAGTTTCAGAGCAATGTGGAATTGCTGCTTCAAAAGGAAATTAAATTCTAGGGCTAATTAGGAGAACTATCACGTATAAGGAGAAACAGCTAATTGTACCCCTGTACAAAGCAATAGTTAGACCATACTTGGAATATTGTATTCAAGCATGGAGGCCGTATCGTAAAAAGGACAAGCTAGAAAGAATACAACGAAGAACAACTAAAATGATTCCAGAATTAAGAGACCTTAGTTACAAAAGTCGCTTATTGCAATGTGGTTTGACAACACTAGAGAACAGGAGACTAAGAGGAGACCAAATATAAGTATTTAAACTAGTGAACGGTTATGAGGATGTTGATAGGAATATGTTCTTCAAACTTAAAGAAGGCAGTAGAACCAGAGGACACAAAGCAGCATTAGTTAAGGAGCAATGTAGGTTGGACATGAGAAAGTACTCCTTCTCACAGAGGGTGATAAATGAATGGAACAAACTGCCAAATGATTGTGCTTCTGCTAATAGTGTGAATATGCTTAAAAATAGAAATGACAGATATTTGATAAGGGCGGGCTACACATAGATGAGAAAATTGTTGGACTCTCGATAAGCCAATGGCTCCCTTGCCCACTTGCCATCTGGAACTTGTTGTTTGGGATGGCAATCTTGTTAAATCTTGTTAAATGTCAGTGTGTTTTTTGTGTAGAGATGTATGGGTGTATTGTACTACATTTACCCAAACTAAGTAAGTGGTACAGAGAGTCATAGTCACACTGCAGTGCCATGTTTATTCTCTGTATAGGATACATGGGTGTTCACTGTGAGACTGACATTGATGAGTGCGCATCATCTCCCTGCTACTATGTTTGTTCTCTGTATAGGATACATGGGTGTTCACTGTGAGATTGACATTGATGAGTGCACATCATCTCCCTGCTACTATGTTTGTTCTCTGTGTTGGATACGTGGGTGTTCACTGTGAGACTGACATTGATGAGTGCACATCATCTCCCTGCTACTATGTTTGTTCTCTGTGTTGGATACGTGGGTGTTCACTGTGAGACTGACATTGATGAGTGCACATCATCTCCCTGCTACTATGTTTGTTCTCTGTGTTGGATACGTGGGTGTTCACTGTGAGACTGACATTGACGAGTGCGCATCATCTCCCTGCTACTATGTTTGTTCTCTGTGTTGGATACATGGGTGTTCACTGTGAGACTGACATTGATGAGTGCACATCATCTCCCTGCTACTACGTTTGCACTCTGTGTAGGATACACAGGAGTTCACTGTGAGACTGACATTGATGAGTGCACATCATCTCCCTACTACCATGTTTGTTCTGTGTGTAAGATACACAGGTGTTCATTGTGAGACTGACATTGATGAGTGCACATCATCTCCCTGCTACTATGTTTGTTCTCTGTTTAGGATACACGGGTGTTCACTGTGAGAATGACATTGATGAATGCGCATCATCTCCCTGCTACTACGGTGGTAACTGCACAGATGAAGACAATGGCTACACATGTGTCTGTCCTAGCAGTAAGACTCCCTTTGCATATATGATTGCAGAGGAATTAATCTGAACAGTTATCTTACTTAAATTACATTATCATGCATAGGTGTCATCACGGCTTTATCTAGGATCACATTTTGACCAGTCCAAGAATTGTCCTGATACTGGGTAAAAGTCTGGTTTTTGAAGACATCAAACTATTGTAATTTTGAGAAAATATTAAATGTTGTGTTTTTTGTTTTCTAGTTTATGTGTTTGTTATTAACTATTGGGTACTGTATATAACAACTGTCACATAGTAACATGCTACAGTTGACAGCAACTGTCACAACATAGTAACATGTCACAGGTGACAGCAACTGTCACAACATAGTAACATGTCACAGTTGACAGCAACTGTCACAACATAGTAACATGTCACAGCTGACAGCAACTGTCACAACATAGTAACATGTCACAGTTGACAGCAACTGTCACAACATAGTATCATGTCACAGCTGACAGCAACTGTCACAACATAGTAACATGTCACAGTTGAATGGAAGTATCTGAGATGTACATTTCCTTAGCTGTAATATATATATTTGGTCATTGATACTAAATACCTCTGATGCAGGGACACGGCTGGAATTGATAGAAACTGCTGTTAGTGGAGCTACACAAGCACCAGATACAATCAAAGAAGGCTTAGACAAGGGTGAATGCAAGGAGTTGTGCCTGACTGACACTCAGTGTGTCATAGCCATGCACAAAGACAGTGTATGTATCCTCTTTTATTATGAACCAACAGTGGCTGGGAACACTGGATACACTATGTTCATGAAGAAGGAGATCACATCTACAGGTATGATGAAACATTTCCACAAATTATTGAACATATTGTTGAATACCAACAACATGTGATTGGACACAGCATTAATCTTACTTTTTGAAGACAATAGCTTCCACCCCAAACGTTTAGAGCTCAGCGATATAGAGGAAGCTCAATATATCAGCTGTGTTACACAGTAGGGCAGGTCTTTTGTGAACTTTGTCATTACAAACTGTTTGACTAAGTTAGCATAATGCAGTGGTGCATATTTGGGGATTTGTGTTTATAAATAAATGTTAACAATTTAATTATGCAATTATTGCTGAGAAGTATCAGGAAAGAACCCAACTGATATCTTTTTGATGTGATCCACTGTTTTTTCCCACTGTTCTTACTTGTCTATAAAATAATTGGCCTATATTTCTTGAATGTTGGAATTGTGGTATGTTCAACGGTTATGTAGGTCATAAATATGTGCCATCAGAATGTTAGTGGTCACAACAACTTCCAAATTATCAGCCAAATCATTTAAGACTATTTCTGTCCTCAGACACTAAGTCAGATATGCTAATATAACACTAACAGTGTTGTGGAGCGTGGTGCATTTTTGAAGTGTTTTTCTTAAAAAAAATTTGTTTAGCTGTTTGTTGGCAAGTCATTTATAAAAATAGGAAACAATAATTTAGAAGTGCGTTTGTGGATGGGACAAACTTGATAAAATGTTATCCCTGGAAAACCTGATTCAACATTTCAGTTGATCTGGTGACATATTTGGTTAATACAGTAACATTAACATATTGTGTATGGGTCAATTTGGAGTTCTGACTAAACGTGTAAATATATATATATATATATATATATATATATATATGTGTGTATATATATATATATATATATATATATATATATATATATATATATATATATATATATATATATATATATATATATAGATATACACACATGCACACACACATCCACTCCTGCATGCATGCACACGCGTGCGCTGGCACACACATTATAAAAGTTGTTTCGTAATTAGTTTGCTAACATGTTATTTGAAAGATGAAGTTTGAGTTACATTGAACTCTTGCTGCAGCCTACAACGGCAGTCGGTGTGAGGTGGAGGAAGACAACTGCGAAGGAAGTACAAAATGTTATAACGGAGGAATGTGTAAAGACGAACATCTCAACTTTACATGTCTGTGTTCGACCACAGACGTCTATACTGGCAAATGGTTTGCTTTCTTTACTTTAAGGTGGTTGGGGCAGGTAGCATGTCAGTTGATTGTTTCATTTTTCTTCATAACATGCTAGGATATACTGAACTGAACGTCGACACCACAAAAATTCACCTGGCACTAACGTCATATTTTGCCAATCCATCCTTTAAAAACGCAGTCCTTTTGGAAATCCCCTTGGGTTCCTGGAAATGCGACAATGTTTCTATAGTTTTGACCGCGTGCGCTACGATGTTCAAACCAGCTATATTCATTCGCCGTGAAAGCGGACCACATCGTCTGGTTACTGTAATGCTAGTACACATCAGTATTATGTCTACCTAACTAAATCATGTACTTAAACCAGCAAATATCACAGCATTCAGTGAGTGTTAACGTAATTTATCGTGCCTTTGACACGAATGGAAATGCCGATGCGTATGTGACCTGGTGACCCCGCGAGATAATGGGCCCTGCCACATGTTTATTAGATGGCTGGGGTAACCTGATACCATAGATGACAACACGTTACAAGTACATATTCAAGGACTATTGCGGCGGCAAATTAAGGGGACGTCAATATTACAAATGGCCATTATGTTTTGTCAACAATACATAAAACACCAGTGAAAAACCATCAATTTCAACACAAAAATAAGCATTTGTTGAGATTGTATTTTCATTAGTAACCAGGAAATGATGTTTAAAATATTGTTTAAGTAAAACAAGAACATTCATGACGTTGCAGTTCTGTGTATGAACGTGTTTTACGTGCACACAACGTAATACAGCAGTAAAGTACGCTTAGTGAAGGGTTTGTGTCAAAAATACACTGCCACTTTAATCTGTCATTCAACTTTTGCTTAATTCATTCACGGTGGTGTAGCAGACATAACTGGTTTATTTTAACCAAAATCTGCCATAAAGTTATCAGTTACACTGTCATGCTTATATGTATTTCATTAATTTTTTTGGGGATTGTCTCAAAATGATTACACTTCGTTTTTAGTGGCTATTTTTTTCACATTTACAAAAATGTTTTAAAAACCTTGTAACATAACCAAATAAATCAAAAACAAATTTTTTTTTAATCTGTATATTATGTAGTATTGCAACTACAATCTGTGAAGAAATGGCTAATTTATCTTTAAAACTTCTACTGAAACTAATTAATTGAAGACAAACATATAATAGCCACCCCAGCTACCTTAAGCGTCTGTGTTGGACCACATATGTCTACACTGGCAAATGGTTTGTTTTCATTACTGTAAACAGTGAAAATTGTTCCTTGGCTAGTCAACATTTAACAACTTTGTTTTCTAATCTTGGCAATATCATTACGTTAATTATGGTATAGAACTTTTGATTTATGTCTTGATGTGGCCACACTTTATGATTTAGTTAGTATGTCAGGTAATGTAAACGTTACATGTTGTTACTGTATACATGAGATGTCTATTTCATCCTGACCCTGACTGGTCTGTTGCCTTAAGGTGTAAACAAGTGAAGACTCTCTGTGGTAACAACGAGTGTGAGAATGGAGGAACTTGTCAAGGGATCAGTGACATCCGCTACGTGTGCACATGTGCTCAAGGATACACTGGACACAACTGTCAGACAGACATAGGTAAACTTTGGCATGTATATATCTAATTTATTTATATAGAGTAAATAATATAAAGATTACACTATTACACGCAAATATAGTTGTTGTTATCCATGTTGACGAGTGTATTGAGAACCCGTGTCTGTATGAAGAAACGTGTACAGAGTTGTTGTTATCTGTATAGGTGACTGTGTTGAGAATCCATGTCTGTAAAGAGGGACATTTACAGAGGTGTTGTTATCTGTGTAGATGACTGTATTGAGAACCGATGTCTGTACACAGGGACATTTACAAAGTTGTAGTTATCTGTGTAGAAGACTGTTGAGATCCCATGTCTGTACACAGGGACATTTACAGAGTTGTTGTTATCTGTGTTGATGACTGTGTTGAGAACTCATGTCTGTACAGAGGGACATTTACAGAGTTGTTGTTATCTGTGTTGATGACTGTGTTGAGAACTCATGTCTGTACAGAGGGACATTTACAGAGTTGTTATCTATGTTGATGACTGTGTTGAGAATCCACATGTGTACAGAGGGACATTTACAGAGCTGTTGTTATCTGTGTTGATGACTGTGTTGAGAATCCACATGTGTACAGAGGGACATTTACAGAGTTGTTATTATCTGTGTTGATGACTGTTGAGAACACGTCTGTACACAGGGACATTTACAGAGTTGTTGTTATCTGTGTAGATGACTGAACCCATGTCTGCATGGAGGGTACAGAGTTGTTGTTATCTGTGTAGATGAGTGTGTTGAGAACCCATGTCTGTACGGAGGGACATGTACAGACAAAGTGGATGGCTTCACTTGTGCCTGTCCTAAAGGCTTCTCTGGGAAGAGGTGTGAGACACGCCCAGCTGAAGGCAGTCTGTGTAGCCCTGATCCTTGCGGTGGCAAAGGCAACTGTGTTGAGGACTACTCCATAAGTAAAGCACGTTGCATTTGTGAACCAGGGTACACCTCAGGTAAGAATAGTTTAGTCTTTCTTAAAGAAACATTTTTCATGTGCATGGAAGTTTCTGGTATAAATGACATAGCTAACAATGTTTACTGAAAAACAAATTAAATTTGATGTCTAAGTAATAGTTGGTTACAATTTACTTGTATTTATTACTCTGCTGCACAACTGCTGTTTTTTTATGCTTTTACTGGTCTCTCATGACGCATTCTACTTCTTCCTACCTTGTGGGGTGGGATCTTCTACTTCTCCCTACCTTGTGGGGTGGGATCTTCTACTTCTCCCTACCTTGTGGGGTGGGATCTTCTACTTCTCCCTACCTTGTGGGGTGGGATCTTCAAGTTCTCCTCCCTCCCTTGTGGGGTGGGATCTTCTACATCCCCTCCCTCCTTTGTGGGTGGGATCTTCTACTTCCCCTCCCTCCCTTGTGGGGTGGGATCTTCTTCTCCCTACCTTGTGGGGTGGGATCTTTTACTTCCCCTCCCTCCATTGTGGGTGGGATGTTCTGCTTTCCCTCCCTCCCTTGTGAGGTAGGATTTTCTACTTCTCCCTATCTTGTGGGGTGGGATCTTCTACACCCTCCATTATGAGGTGGGATCTTCTACTCCCCCTTGTGGGATGGATCTTCTACTCCCCTCCCTCCCTTGTGAGGTGGGATCTTATACTCCCCTCCTCCCTTGTGGGTGGGATCTTCTACTTCCCCTCCCTCCCTTGTGGGGTGGGATCTTCTTCTTCTCCCTACCTTGTGGGGTGGGATCTTCTACTTCTCCCTACCTTGTGGGGTGGGATCTTCTACTTCCCCTCCCTCCCTTGTGCGGTGGGATCTTCTACGTCCCCTCCCTCCGTTGTGGGTGGGATATTCTACGTCCCCTCCCTCCATTGTGGGTGGGATGTTCTGCTTTCCCTCCCTCCCTTGTGAGGTAGGATTTTCTACTTCTCCCTGTCTTGTGGGGTGGGATCTTATACACCCTCCCTCCATTATGAGGTGGGATCTTCTACTTCCCCGCCCTCCCTTGTGGGATGGGATTTTCTGCTTACCCTTCCTCCCTTGTGGGGTAGGGTCTTCTACTTCCCCTTCCTCCCTTGTTGGATGGGATCTTCTGCTTCCCCTCCATTGCTCCCTCCTTTGAGGGTTGGGATATTCTGCTTCCCCTCCCTCCCTTTTGGGTGGGATCTTCTACTTCTCCCTCCCTTGTGGGGTGGGGTTCACAGATTCACTCCTGATGACTTTTCGCCTTACTCTAATATAATTACTGATGTGGTATTATATATTTATTGGTTCACATGTGTTGTGAATGTCACAAATTGTTGTTTGTCTGGCTAGGTCGCTATAAGACGTTGTGGCTGGATGTGAGTGATCCTGATGCAACTGGAGATAATGAAGCTTTGAAAGCACTTAGACAGGTCAGTATGCATTAACGTTTACACACCCAACTTGTGTCCAGAAATGTGTATGCATGTTTTAAACGTGATTTCATTATCACAAAGACCTTCCCTACACATATAAACACAAACACACACACACACACACACACACACACACACACACACACACACACACACACACACACACACACACACACACACACACACACACACACACACACCTCCAGCACATTCATAAAAATTTCAGGCAATGAACTTAAATGTGTATGCTTAAATGCCAGGAGCATAGTAAATAAAAAAGTGAGTTAGACATTATGGTAGCAGATATTGACCCTCACGTAATAGGTGTCACAGAATCATGGGCAAATACATCTTCACATACGCGTGCACACTTGTGCCCACATACACGCGTGTACAGGTTTTTTAAGGTTAAGTTCATATGGGCAGTGCGAAGTTTCAAACAGGCAAACATTTTTCAAATCATGAAGTAAACTTTAGGGAATATTGACCAAAAACAAACGTCAACTTCACCATGCTATAAATAAGTTCCAATGTTGTTACCATCAACCCAGAGAAGCAAATGTAGCCATGTTTGTTAGTTTTGTTCCACTAAAACAATTATCCAATTCACTTTTCACTATTATGCAAAAAAAAATTATAATGTGCATGAAAACATAAAAATCATAATTTTCAAGATGGCTACCAACTGTGTTTTGTGAATTGTGACTGGAATGTTTTTCTGTCAATTCAAAATTATATAAAACCAACATCCAAAATATTGCAAACTCTTCCACACTGAGTGCTTAGCAATACAATCATACTAACAACTTACTTATGTCCTCCACTTAATGTGGTGACATGATGATTTCCTTCCAGTGGTTTCGGTTCTTCATTGCAGTTAGTAAATGTGTCCCGCTGAGGTTCGTGTCTTTCTCTAGGATGTTTTGCAGAGTTGTTGTCTCCAAGGGCCAATTTAAATAAACAAAGACAATTTCAAACTGATGACAGATGATGCCACAATCAACAACAGGGCGGGACACAAACATTACTATGACAAAATGGTGTTGGCATGTGGTTGACTCATTGTCATGTCTTGTTCTGTTCGAGATTTTAACTCGATCAGGTAATAAATAGCTGGATGGCAGCAATGGTCAGCAGGCTGGATGGCTGCTACTCACAAATACGGGGTTCGGCATTTTTGGCCGCTGTGCCCGGGGAAGTTTAAAACTAATTATGATTATTGTTAGTCTACAGATGAAGTTGTTCTTTTCTAAATTTAATATTATATATTAAAATTAAAGATTCGAAAATAATTTCATATGGGCAGAGCAGGTCTTTCATATGGGCATTTTGCTCGTTCGAGAAGTCTTAAAAAAACCTGCGTGTATGCACATGCACCCCCAGCACACGTACGCACGTACACACATGCACCCTGAACACACCCAATGGACACACTCGCACCCCCAATGCACACATGCACTCGTGCATACATACCCCTCAACAAACATGCACGCACAAACATGCAAACACGCACACCCAACATATACATGTACATGTGCACCCCTAACATTTGCACACACACGTTTAAAATTTAGTTGGTTGCTTAAACCTGAGAAACCAGAATTCTACCATGCTCTAACATGCACACATGCACCCTAAACACACACATGCACACTCACACTTATACACTCGCACACACACGTGCGTGTGTGGACACACATGCGCGTGCACACACACACACACACAAGCACTATGTTGATGACTACAGGCAAATGTCATATCCTATAAATATATTATATATGTCATCTGAAATTTTTCCTGTAATGTTTCCCTTTACTTACTTTTTCTCACAGAAAGGGATGTCAGTGTGTGGTGGTACACCCCCTGTTGCGGCAACATGTCGGGTGAGGGGTTCAGACACCCCCTTCAGTGAGGGCGACTCAACCAACCAGGTCCTGCAAGTGGCTTGTACCACAGAGGGTCTCCTCTGTCTCAATAGCAACCAGACGGTCAACACCACATGTGAAGATTATGAGATTCAATTTGAATGTGATGGTAGGTAACCACTTGGACACTTGGTGATGGCAGGTAATCACTGGGACACTTGGTGATGGTAGGTAATTACTAGGACACTTGGTGATGGTGGGTTATCACTGTGACACTTGGTGATGGTAGGTAATCACTGGGACATTTGGTGATGGTGGGTAATCACAAGGACACTTGGCAATGGTGAGTAATCACTGGGACACTTGGCAATGGTAAGTAATCACTAGGACACTTGGCAATGGCGGGTAATAACTGGGTGAGTGGAGAGGGATTGTCAGGTGGTAAGATGGTCGAGGATAACAAGAGCAGAGAAAAGGACAGGTAATGGGTGGTGGCACGGGAGGTGCTGTTCTCGTGCATGTGGGAACGAACAATGCCTAGAAGGAGGGTACTTCGGCCATCATTGGTAAATACAGGAGGTTGGTCAGGACATTTAAAGAGGCACGAATTGGACAGATTGTATTGTCGGGGATATTACCAGTAAAGGGAGGCAGGGGTGAGGAGCATAGGAACTGTAGGAGGATGGCGATCAACACACAAGTACGGAAGGTATGTATGAGAAAAAGTAGACGTGGTTAAACTTTGTGGGAAGAGATGACTTTTTCATGAAAGATGGACTTCATCTGACAGGCAAGGGTGCTGCAGTTCTTGGGTGTGAGTTTGTCAGGGTTGTCGACGAGGGCACAGGTACCATAAATTATTTAAACTAGGTGCGCAGGGGGAACTGACAGAGAAAACTCAAAGGAGTACTACTACAAATATACATCCAAAGAAATGTTCACCAAAAATTTCAGGCAATGAACTTAAATGTGTATGCTTAAATGCCAGGAGCATAGTAAATAAAAAAGTGAATTAGACATTATGGTAGCAGATATTGACCCTCACGTAATAGGTGTCACAGAATCATGGGCAAATAAAGATATAGTAGATGCTGAGTTAGCATTGACAGGCTATGTAATCTCAAGTCTCAAGTAGTTATACTCCAAACAGTCCAATCTTGAGCTAACGCAGGAGCTTGGACCAACAGCTTTTAATGTCTCTTCTGAAAGACACGGGCAAAGCGGGGTGAACGAAATTGCCCAAGCTTCGAAACGGCAGATGTGGAATCGAACCACCGTCCCCTCGATCGACAGGCAGGTGCTCTAACCATTAGACCACCGCTCCCCGTGTTTAGGAAGGATAGGCGAGAAAGAAGGGGAGGTGGAGTAATTTTATATGTATTAAAGAATCTATCCAAGCATATGAAATAACACTGAAAAGTGAAGCAGATTGTGAGGAAGCAATTTGGTGTAACATAGTTACCAGGAACTCAACATTAACAATATGAGTAGTTTATCGTAGTCCTAACATAGGACAAGAGGAAGATGTAAAATTACAAAAGGTGATAACTGAGGTGAGCAAGGGGGAATGTGTTATAATGGGTGATTTTAACCATGGCCATATACAGTGGAAATCATTAGAGAGTGCTGGAGGTGATGACCGTCAGTTTGTACTTCTAACACAGAATTGTTTCCGTACTCAACATGTCTTGGAACCAACCAGAGGTGGGAATGTGTTAGATTTAATTTTGTCTTCTCAAAATGAATTAGTTGACAATGTTAAAGTACACAAACCTTTGGCTTCAAGTGACCGTAACCAGATCCATTTTAATATAAAGGTAAAAACAGGGACTACATACAAAAAACATAATTTCAGATGGGTTTCAAATGGCGGAGATCCTGAATGAGTATTTCAGCTCAGGTTTTACCACAGAAGATATCAGCTCACTTCCAGTTATTAAATTTGAGGGCAATAAATCAGAACATTTAGAGCAGTTATTTGTAAATCCTGAAATGATAGCAAAGAAAATGAAGAAGATGAAAGACAATAAATCACCTGGAGTTGATGGGATACCACCAAAACTGCTTAAGGAAATTGTTGAGCAGATTAGTACACCACTTGCAAAAGTGTTTAACTTGTCACTAGAAGAAGGAATAATTCCTTCAGAATGGAAAGAAGCAAACATTACGCCGCTATTTAATAAGGGATCGAGGAACAAGCCAAAAAATTACAGACCAGTGAGTTTAACATCAGTTGTATGTAAATTACTCAAAACATTAATTAGAGACCACATGGTGGAATTCCTTATAAAACATAAATTAATAAATACATCTCAACATGGGTTCCTAAAAGCAAGGTCATGTCTAACCAATCTCTTATGTTTTTTTGGAAGAAATTACAAAGTGGGTAGATGACGGGTCACCAGTGGATATTGTCTACTTAGATTTTCAGAAAGCTTTCGATAAAGTGCCACATCAAAGATTGTTACCTAAACTAAAGCCCATGGTATAGGTAATGACGTAATCAACTGGATAGAGAAGTGGCTTACACACAGAAGACAGAGTAATAGTAGATGGTGAGATTTCAAACTGGAAATCGGTTTTGAGTGGGGTACCACAGGGATCAGTATTAGGCCCTATACTGTTTTTAATATGTATTTATATGACACAAACGTATTCAGAAAGGTTACTAATGATACCGATAAACAAAGTTTACAGGATGATCTAAATAAATTAGTTAAATTGTCAGAAAAATGGCAAATGTTATTCAATTTTGGGAAGTGTAAATGCATACACATAGGATATGGAAACATGGATGAGGAGTATAAAATGGGGGATGCTGTACTAGGTAGAACCACACAAGAAAAGGACTTAGGAACAACATTTAGTGCTGACATGAAAGTTTCAGAGCAATGTCGGATTGCTGCTTCGAAAGGAAATCAAATTCTAGGGCTAATTAGGAGAACTATCATGTATAAGGAGAAACAGCTAATTGTACCCCTGTACAAAGCTAGTTAGACCACATTTAGAATATTGTATACAAGCATGGAGGCTGTATCATTAGAAGGACATAGAAAGCTAGAAAGAATACAACGAATAGCAACTAAAATGATTCCAGAATTGAGAGACCTTAGTTATGAAAGCCGCTTATTACAATGTGGTTTGACAACACTAGAGACCAGGAGACTAAGAGGAGACCAAACAGAAGTGTTTAAAATAGTGAATGGTTATGAGGATGTTGATAGGAATATGTTCTTCAAACTTAAAGAAGGCAGTAGAACCAGAGGATACAAAGCAGAGGGTGGTGATAAATTAATGGAACAAACTGCCAAATGATTGTGTTAATGCTAGTAGTGTGAATATGTTTAAAAATAGAATTGACATATCTGATAAGGGCGGGCTACACATAGATGATAAAATTGTTGGACTCTTGATACGCCAATGGCTTCCTTGTCCACTTGCCATCTGGAACTTGTTGTTTAGGATGGCAATCTTGTTAAATCATTGGGACACTTGGTGATGGTAGGTAATTACTAGGACACTTGGTGATGGTGGGTTATCACTGGGACACTTGGTGATGGTGGTTAAAAACTGGACACTGGGCGATGGTGGCTAATCACTGGAACACTTGGCAATGGTAAGTAATCACTTGGCATGGTAGGTAATAACTCAGACATTTGAACTTTGCAAATTTCGAAATATAGATAATCTAACAAATGTTTTCAAAGCAAATATATGAACCACATAAGCACCAACTTCAGCACTGACACTATTCACAGTAAATACTAACCTAGTTGGACACTTCCAAGTAGAATCATCAACATACATTGCTTTGAAGTACTTTTCAAGTCGTGTTCAATTGAGCCTGCTATTTGTGATTGTATTAATGATGGAATTAATTCAAGTGTATGAAACAGTGATTAAATATGATAATATGTTTTTTAAATAAAGATAATAAATTAATATGATAGAAAGATAATTTCAAGGCAAATAATTGTGTAAGTCTTTTTTAAAGGCAAAGTATATGGGACATTAAAATTCCATTTATGGCATGTTTTATCGCAAAATAAGCCAGATCTGATGCTGTGTTGTGTTTCATCAACAGCTAGTGGTTCACAGTGTGTCAACGTTGACATGTGTGCTGAGGAGAAATGCAAGAATGGAGCGACTTGTTCAGACAACTCAGGCAAAGAGGGTGTCTATGAGTGTACCTGTGTTCCTGGATACACTGGCTACAACTGTCAACACAACGTTGACGAATGTTCCAGCAATCCCTGTCAGAATGGAGCAACATGTAATGACTTGGTCAATGGATACAACTGTACCTGCCTTCCTGGCTTCACTGGTGAGTTTTAACATGTATTTTATTTGCAATACTTTAAAAGTACTATGCATATCCCAGGTGGTTAAACAACTGAAAACAGAGCTTTTCCTGCCTTAACAAGTGTAATATATGTCACTATCAGTGACTTATCTCAAACAGTTGCAAGTCTACCGTGTTTGCTAATCTGCCACAGGAAGCCTCAGATATAACACATTCAGGTGTAAAAACTTACATCACTTGACAGCAGAATGTGGCAGTCGTGTACTATTTCTCATGGCAAATCATGGTGGGCTAAATTTATTGAGGATGGAGTAAATGTTTTTGTTTTAGTAATCATGGGATAAATATGTATTGTGGGATACTGCATTACACCCAGGGACAAAGTTAGTCTTCCATCATAACATCACTTCCCAGTTGATGTTACAATGTGGTGCAGATGGGTAGGGGAAGTAGGCATGCATCATACTACGGAACATGTCAGATCTCAACCTAAGGGAAACAAAGCTGTGTGTGTGTGTATGTTAAATATCATTGAATTCTGATCCATGCACAGAGTGAAAGAATAATTTAGAAGACGTTTTGGATAGTTTTAGGTCAATTTATTGTGTAGTTCTTTGTACCTATCCCAGGTTCTTGAGCTTCTTCCCAAAGAATCTATAATTTTATACAAATTAATAGTGTAAATGTGAATCCTTGCTTTATTCAGTCTATTGCATTTGCATTATTGTATTAAGAGTGGTTGCAGAATGCTGATGCTGAAGTGTCAGCGGGCTCTGGCAAGAGTTCAGCATCAGTGTTGGAGTGTCAGCAAGCTCTGGGAAAGTGTTCAGTCTCTGTGTTGGAGTGTCAGCAAGCTCTGGGAAAGTGTTCAGTCTCTGTGTTGGAGTGTCAGCAACCTCTGGACAAGAGTTCAGCATCAGTGTTATAGTATCAGCAAGCTATGGGAAAGTGTTCAGCCTCAGTGTTGGAATGTCAGCAAGCTCTGGACAACAGGTCAGCCTCGGTCATTGTCATTCCTCAAGTCCCTTTGTTCCAGGTGTTCTCTGTAACGTGGACATAGATGAGTGTGAGTCAAACCCATGTGACCTGGATACAACTAAAACCAAAGAGTGCATCCACAAGATTGACTACTATGAATGCATCTGCATGCCAGGATACACAGGCATCAACTGTTCGGTAAGTACAAAGAATCTAAAATAATTTCTTCAACATACCGGCTTTTGGTCAAATGGCTGGTTGCTGTTGATGTTACAATGTATGCATCAGTAACTCTCAAGACATTTTAGGTAATGACAAATGTAAATGGTTTGTCTTCATCTTGATGACTGTCTCAGTCAGTCTACACCACTGTGAATGTGTCACTGTGTTTACAGGAGGACTATGACGAGTGTCTCAGTCAGTCTACACCACTGTGAATGTGTCGCTGTGTTTACAGGAAGACTATGATGAGTGTCTCATTCAGTCTACACCACTGTGAATGTGTTGCTGTGTTTACAGGAGGACTATGACGAGTGTCTCAGTCAGTCTACATCACTGTGAATGTGTCACTGTGTTTACAGGAGGACTATGATGAGTGTCTCAGTCAGCCATGTCTACATAGTGGTGATTGTAAGAACCTACATGATGACTTCTCCTGTAACTGCACGGAGGGTTGGACGGGCAAGAGATGTGAAACAATCATCAGTTATTGCAGCCCTGACCTGTGCCAGAATGGTGCTACATGCCACAATGTATTCACGGACTACTTCTGTCAGTGAGTGTTTTGTTAGATTTACATCCCTGAAATATACTTTCAAATGTTAGTATGTTTTTGTACACCATACTTTCACTGTTTTTCCATCTAATGTAAGTAATTAATTTGAATTAATAGTAGTAAGGTCCAAGAGAAGCCTACTGCAGTAACCTCATCGAGAAACCTAGTGGGGTAAGATCCAAGAGAAGCCTATTGGGGTAAGGTCCAGGTGAAGCCTATTAGTGTAAGTACTATGTGAAGTGTATTGAAGTAAGGTCCATGAGAAGCCTATTGGTGTAGCTTTCATGTAAGCCTATTGAGGTAAGGTCCAACAGAAGCCTATTGAGGTAAGGTCCAAGAGAAGCCTATTGATGTAGATTTCATTTAGGCCTATTGAGGTAAGGTATAAGAGAAGCATTTTATGGATATTTGGGTTATGCTCCACAAGAAACCTATTCCGGTAAGCTCAAAGGGTAACCTTACTTACTTATCCTCTTCGTACAGTAGTTGGTGCATAAGCCCACTCGAACAGTAACCGATTGGGGTGAACTCCATTAGAAGCCAATTAGACATTTGTCTTGGTAAGCTCCATAAGAATGTCCATGCATGTAATGTAAGAGTTAGTTTGTTCGTATGATAGAGTTGAGGTGTTTAAATCAGGAATATGCTGATACTTGCAGATGTGCGATGGGCTTTGATGGACATAACTGTGAAAAAGGATCTGACTTTTGTACAGTGGCCAACCCCTGTCAGAATGGGGGCACTTGCTATGTGGAAGATGGCAAAGCCAAATGTCACTGCATGCAGCGTGAGTGGATTCAATATCTAATACCATCATCCTTTTAATACAATTAGAAAGTAAAAATAATTGTGATATATGGATTATTTAAGGTTTAAAAGCCTAATGTTTATATTGAACAAGCATAAACTGTACACAAAGATACTTATGCAGAATAGCAAATCCAATGTGGAGTGAAATAGAGCATATTAATGCTGTTTACTTTATTAAAGTTAACCTGCAATTTTGCAATTACCCAAATTCAGTTTTACAAAGAATTGTTCTTTGTAAGAGTCAAGCAAAATGCTACTACCCAGGAATCCAAAATGTCAAGCATTACCCTAATGTGATTAAGCTGGTTAGCAATTATGTGTATATATGTATATAATATGTATGTAATGTAAATAACCTTCTCGCAGTGTTGTATTGTCCAAGTGTTGGTAGTAGATTTTACGAGTGATGGATGTGAGTGCGCTAGAGGCTACCACAGTGGGACAAACAACATTTATATTGTCCAAGTGTTGGTTGTAGATTTTACAGGTGATGGATGTGAATGCACTAGAGACTACCACAGTGGGACAGACAACATTTATATTGTCCAAGTGTTGGTTGTAGATTTTACAGGTGATGGATGTGAATGCACTAGAGACTACCACAGTGGGACAGACAACATTTATATTGTCCAAGTGTTGGTTGTAGATTTTACAGGTGATGGATGTGAATGCACTAGAGACTACCACAGTGGGACAGACAACATTTATATTGTCCAAGTGTTGGTTATAGATTTTACGGGTGATGGGTGTGAGTGCGCCAGAGACTACTGCAGCGAGACAAACAACACCTGCCAGAACGGAGGCGCATGCAGCAGGACATCAACTGGAGGTTTCTCTTGTTCTTGTCAACCAGGTGTGTCATTACTGCACATTCATGTCACATCACTCGTCTTAATAATGTCAGCCCAGGGTACCTGGAGAGAGTGTTTGTATGTAGATTTAGAGTCATCACTTCTGAGTGGTAGCCATGAACAATGCAGTCTGTTGTGGTCTATGTTATTTATCTTTTCAGTTAAAAGCCTTTTTTAGTTTGATTATAACAAACTATGGTGTTCAAATGTAATATAAAATAATCTCTGTATTTAATAGATACCTCAACCCTAAAGACCTAAAGGTGTCTGCCAATTAAAAATAAATAATGTAGAAATGATTCGATTATGTTAGATTGACCTGTTCTAATACTTACAGCTGAACATTGGATGGTAAGTTTGCCACTTTAGTTAGTTAGCAGTTATGCACAACTATTTGCATTGTGTATTCAGTTGTATTACACACTAATGCACTCAGAGATAAACATTTTATAATTTCACAATGTTTTATTAGACAGACATATATATGTTGTAAACAGGATTCACTGGAGTGACCTGTGAGACAAACAAGGACGACTGTGCTGGCAAGGACTGTCATCAAGGCACATGTATTGATGGTGTTGAGGAGGCATTTTGTCTATGTCCAGTTGGGAAGGTGGGATCAGCCTGTGACAAAGGTACGTCCCAGTGGTTGGGGCTGTTGCCTCTTGAGTCCACTCAAAGTTGGGTCTCCTCAATCATTATGCTATTGTAACAGTTTACAGCAACTTCTCACATACATAGCTTTATCTTTTGTATGGTAGGGCCAGGCTGGTAAAAGGCCCTGGACCATCTTATCACTTTACATGATGCAGAATTTGGGGTGAAAACAAATTAATGGCAAGTAATACATTACTTAACAAAATTTATTAAGTTGTGCTGTCACAGTTCTGGTTCTGGAACTGAAATAGCGGGTCCCAATGGGTACCATGAGTCTCAGGTCTAGACCCAGAACCGTCACAGCACTAGTCATCAGTAATAACGACACACATTTGTGGTATTCTAAGCTCAACTGTATCTAATGTCCATTGTCCACTTGCCTGTGATGAGTACAGCACAATGAAGCCGACTTAAATTCTATGGTTTCTTGTATTGAAATGAAACTTGTTCAGTTATGTAGTTGCTTGTGACTGACCTAATTTAGCTTGCTTATTGGTGCATTTAACAATTTTCGGAGTTTTCCTCCTTCCCTCTTTCAAGGGTAGTCAATTCCCAGTCTCTAATACTGGAACCATGGCAGACCCATACTGTGAATAAATGGTCATTGAGAACCATTCAGACCAGTGAAAACTGGAATGAGAGCAAGGGATGTAGGAGTGGAGAATGAGAGCGAGAAATGGGGGAGTGGAGAATGAGAGCGAGGGATAAGGAGTGGAGAATGAGAGCGAGGGATGTAGGAGTGGAGAATGAGAGCGAGAAATGGGGGAATGGAGAATGAGAGCGAGGGATGGGGGAGTGAAGAATGAGAGCGAGGAATGGGGGAGTGGAGAATGAGAGCGAGGGATGGGAAGTGGGGAATGAGAGCGAGGGATGTAGGAGTGGAGAATGAGAGCGAGAAATGGGGGAGTGGAGAATGAGAGCGATGGATGGGGGAGTGAAGAATGAGAGCGAGGAATGGGGGAGTGGAGAATGAGAGCGAGGGATGGGGAGTGGAGAATGAGAGCGAGGGATGTAGGAGTGGAGAATGAGAGCGAGAGATGGGGGAGTGGAGAATGAGAGCGAGGGATGGGGAGTGGAGAATGAGAGCGAGGGATGTAGGAGTGGAGAATGAGAGCGAGAAATGGGGGAGTGGAGAATGAGAGCGAGGGATGGGGGAGTGGAGAATGAGAGCGAGGGATGGGGGAGTAGAGAATGAGAGCGAGGGATGGGGGAGTGGAGAATGAGAGCGAGGGATGTGGGGAGTGGAGATGGGTGGTGGAGACAGCAGTGAAACGGGATCATGGATGAAAGAAGGGGAAAAAAATCGATGACCTGTATCAGTGCCAGGCTCACCCCGGACTACAGGGATGAAGAGGAGCTAGAGCAACAACACCTAATATGTAATTGTTGTTTCTTTGCGTGCGTGTGTGCATGCGTGCGTGCATGTGTGCGTGTATTTATTTGACAAATGTTCAGGTCATATAGAGAGGACAGTTCTCTCCGGTGGTATCACTGACTCAACTATTTACAGACATTGAGAGAGACGTGGACATTCAGTTTGACGGCAGAGGTGGTGCATATTCACTGCACCCATTTCTAATGAATGCGTCCTCCAGCAGCCTTGGTGTGTGGGTGCGCTACACAGACAAGGGTGGCACTGGCGCATTCTTGAGTATGCACATGGTAAAGTAAGTAGTTTTATTTTGTATTTTCTGCCACATACTAGTGATGTAAAGCTTCAATAAGGCATTATCTAACAAACACTGTGTCCCAGTTAGCAGTTTAACTGTTTTTACAAAAGAAATTGAGTTGTGTTATAGAAGCAATTACAAAAATTCCATCAGTCGTGTTCCATACTGAAATTTTTTTTAATTATTGGAGCCAATGGTAACAGTTGACAATAGTCTGTTCCCGTGAATTTTGCTGCTCTTCCTATAGGTGACACATGCTGAATGGTGACGCCTCAGCTAATTTTATTATAAAATAATGCTGTGTGTTTACAGATCACAGACCACAGCTGAGGTGACGAGGACCCTTGTGTCCATCAATGAGATGGGTGTGGAGATGAGTTTTGGTGTTGGTGACGATGTCAGTTTGACATATCCTTTAGGCATACATATCAACAATGGCAACTGGCATTACATTGCACTGACACTGGAAGACGACAAAATCGCTCTGTATCTGGATGGATTGACTGGCAGCTCAGTCAGTTTTACACCAGTTAAACCAGTCTAGTAAGTCAAAGGGTCACATCAAAACTCATTGTGAACTTTATTACGTGGTGGCTGGCATTTGGAGTATAATGTTGAGAAAACTTGAGATGACAGATGGTTATTAGATACTTCCGAATGCTCCTTTGAGGATTGTTTCCCTTACTTCAGCGTGGTCCCTTTCCTTCACTTATTGCCACTCTGTTACTCAAGTTTGTCTCACTTATTGCCACTCTGTTACTCAAGTTTGTCTCACTTATTGCCACTCTGTTACTCAAGTTTGTCTCACTTATTGCCACTCTGTTACTCAAGTTTGTCTCACTTATTGCCACTCTGTTACTCAAGTTTGTCTCACTTGATCTCATGTGCTCTCACTTGATCTCTCATGTTCTCTCACTTGATCTCTCATGTTCTCTCACTTGATCTCATGTGCTCTCTTTGTATCTCATGTGACTTTCTTGGTCTCATATGACTCTCATTTGATCAAATGCACTAATTTGATCTAATTCTCTCACTTGATCCCATATTCCCTCACTTGATCTCATGTTCTCTCAATTGATCTCGTTCTCTCACTTGATCTTGTGTGCTCTCACTTGACATCACGTAACTCACTTGATCTCATGTACTCTCATTCCATCTCATGTGCTCTCTCATCTAATGTGACTTATTTCATCTTGTGTGACCTCATTTCGTCTGATGTGTTCTCCCTTTAACTCGTGTATTCTCACTTGATCTCATGTGTTCTCACTTGATCTCATGTGTTCTCACTTGATCTCATGTGGTCTCACTTGATCTCATGTGGTCTCATTTCATTTCATGTGGTCTCACTTGATCTCATGTGGTCTCACTTGATCTCATGTGTTCTCACTTGATCTCATGTGTTCTCACTTGATCTCATGTGTTCTCACTTGATCTCGTGTTCTCACTTGTCCATAATGACCATGCACCTATAAACATAGTGAAATGTCAGTAACCGTTAACAGCTATGTGGACGTGATCACAATGGCACTGTGAATCTTATTCCTCGTTTATAAACAAAAGACATAGTGACTTTGTGGTGTTATGCATACATTATTTTATTACAATGTGCAACAATAGAAATTGTATGTGTTGCAATTCCATCCAAAGAAACGTAATGTTGTTTTATTTCAGTGTTGTTTTGCAACTTGGTGGGACGGAGTTACAAAGGTTCCGTGGAACTCTCAGTCTGGTCCAGTCCTGGGATGTTTCCTGTAGCATCTTCGAAGTCATAAGTGTTGTCAATGCCAAGGCAGCACCTGTCACCAGCCCATCCTACACTCGGGGCCTGACTGCTGACTGGGCCTGGGACAGCTTTAAATCTGGGCCAGGCATCACAAGGATGTCTCCTTCCAAACGTGGTCAGGCAATATGTCCCAGTGGACAACAGCCGGACACAGGTGGCAGCACTTGTATTAGCAAAGTGAAAGGTAACTTGGATGGAGGTGTCACTGAAATATATATTTCGGATTTCCCAGCAAAATCGAAATGTTTTTAAGGACAAAAAAGTATTGTTTTTGCCTAATTCTAAATGGAATGTATGCAGTAAATAATTATTTTTATGAATTCACAGCCATCATAATATAATTCTTACTGTAAATACAAGTGATTGTTTCTCACAAAATTACACCCTCACTAAATTTTTACTCACAACAGTATTTTATCAAAGCATTAATCATTGAATTAGTTCTGCCCAGGAGGATATCACAAAGACATTTATGAATGGTTTATTGATCAAGCAACAACACAGTAACTTGATGCTGTCATTCTTAAAGCCTGTAGCTGAATATTATGTTGTCCTTTGTGACTATGGCATCTAAACATGTTACAATAATATTTGACACCATTCGCAGCGGATCTTGCATCCACTTGTCATTGTCACCAGCATGAAAGGAATTAATAGTGTCACAAGCTCCTTGAACCAAGCATTGCCATTGGTTGGTCTCAATGGCCACATGTTTATCACAGGCTCGTTCATGTCATATTATCCTGATACAGGCCACCATGACTTGTCCACAGAGTCGATACATGAATCTTGGTAATTGTCATGTTGAGTTGGCCAATGCATGCGCATGTTCGTGGCAGCACCAACATCTGATCTTGGCATCAGCTGCTCTTGTAGATTCAGCATTGGCAGCTTCTTATCTGACAGCTGTACTTCACATGCTCTGATCATGTGACGGCTGTGCATCACATGCTCTGATCATGTGACGTCTTGCAGATACAGTTATATGAACACCTCAACCTTGCTGTGTTTCTGTGCAGACATATTTATTATATATTGTCAGAAATACTTTATGAAAACATTCCCTTGTCTTGCAGTTAACACTTGTAGATAATATAATTATTGCTTTGAATGATTACACCACCACAAATCATTGGTGTTTGACTTATTTCACTTAATAAATGAATTATGCTTACATAGCTGCAGTACAATATATATAAATATTACCAAAACTTTCAAATATTGACCTGTTTCAGACAAATTGCCTCCACCTGCGACTTGTCCATCAAAGGATGTCGGAAGGGTAGCCTACGAACGTCTTGCTGAGGTCAACTTTCATGAACCAACATTTGACGGTCAGCACACAGTGGCCAGGAACCATAAGTCAGGTATTATACAAAGCTGGTGGATGTCTCACTCAGACCCCAATGGAATGGATATTTGATTTATTTAACAAATGTCTGCCAATTGTTTGATAATGAAAATATTTGAAGTCTGTAATATGGTGTTTCTGAAAATTTTTTATGACTACTACTGACTGGACACTATGAAATAACTTTCTTGTGATACTATGTTGCATTAAAAAGGTATGAGTTCATTATAGATTACATAAATTACATAAACATAAAATTTCAACATTTGCAAAAATAACTGGGTCTGAAGAATTGCAGGAGTGAAAAGAATAGACAAGCGAAGAATGAGGAGGAGCTGAGGGAGGAGCTGAAGGAGGAGCTGAGGGAGGAAGTTGTGAGAGAGAGTCTCACGAGAAAGCTGGTGAAGTGCTGGCTAAAATGGGCTGGACACGTGGAAAGAATGGAAAGGGTACGGTTGACGAAGAGAGCAGATGTGCTTAGAGTGGAGGGTAGAAGGAGAAGAGGAAGACCGAGACTGAGATGGGAGGACTGCGTGAAGAGAGATTTAGCAGGAGTGGAGAATTAGAGTGAGGGTTAGGGGGAGTGGAGAGGGTTGGTGAAGGCGGCAGTGAAACATGAATAGTGACAAAGAAGAAGGGGAAACATTAACCGGCGACTGCTATCGGTGCCAGCCTCACCCCGGACTTCAGGGATAAAGAAGAGTGCAACAAAACACCTTCCATTATGACAACATTCATGAAAGACTGGCAGCGCAGCAGATTGGCAAGGGATTAAACATAAGTATGAATCGATATTTGGCGCAAGCCAGCTACCATGAGCTGCATTATCACTTTCTCATGATGTGATGATTTTTGTTGCAGGTGATGTGTTCCAGACTGGGGTCTCCCCTGTGGTCTACAGTGCAGCAGACCCTACAGGCAACCGAGCTGTGTGTCGCTTCAACGTCTTCCTACGCAGTAAGGAAACATCTGTCAGTCACATTGTAGTCAACTGGCCTTATTGTAATTAGGCTGTTGTACTACTATTTTGTAAGTCTAACTCACCTCCACCACTTCAATGAATCCACCACTAACTCAAGATCATACCTACAAAGGATCAGCAGTCACTTTCATCACTGGTCGATTCGTGGAAGCGGAAATTAAGACTTATTTACTGTCTCTGAAGCAGAAGTCCAAGTCTAGCTGTTTTCATAGCAAACACGTTTTAATGTCTCATAGCTGTATTACAATTCATGCGTACAATACAATACAATCTTCTCTTCCTTCCTTCTCTCATCCCACCCATCTTATATACTCTGACACCTATGCAAATTCCCCCTCCCCTTGGCCTGGCCCTTCCTAGAGCAACTCCCGGTTCATCTCAGGCAGGGTCATATCGGCTTTTCAGGCCAGATTAGCCCAGTCAAGGGGAGAACCCACTTAGATGTCCTATAAGTAAGCTTCCGACCTCTTCTGGACCACTGCGTATAGTGAGGTGAGAACCCATTTATTATGTCCAAGGCTGGGAGAGTTCATTCTCTCAACAGACACACCAATTTATCTTATGGTTCAGTGACCACAGGGCCCTCGTTGACATCTCTGAGGTACATGCCCCAGCACATCTATGTATTGCTAGCTACAGTTGTTTCTCAATCTACCCAGTCCGTCTCAACTATGTTATAGCCTCATGTTACACACACTCTTCAGTAGTTTATGACATGTTATTTTACAACATGTCACAAACTACTGAAGAGTGTCTTTGTTTCTTGATAGATAATTTTACTGGGATTCTGAACATATAAAAAGTGTACAAGAAGACACAGTCAAGTCATACAGCCCAGATTCTAATTACGCTATGTTTATATCTTAGTGGATGATTACAAGACTCCAGACCCACCCATTGGTGACAGTGTACCGATGTCATGTTCTGTTTCTGTGGGTAACTACAAGACATCAGACACATCCATTGGTGACAGTGTACAGATGTCATGTTCTGTTTCAGTAGGTGACCACAAGACATCAGACACACCCATTCGTGACAGTGTACAGATGTCATGTTCTGTTTCAGTGGGTGACTACAAGACATCAGACACATCCATTGGTGACAGTGTACAGATGTCATGTTCTGTTTCAGTAGGTGACCACAAGACATCAGACACACCCATTCGTGACAGTGTACAGATGTCATGTTCTGTTTCAGTAGGTGACCACAAGACATCAGACACATCCATTGGTGACAGTGTACAGATGTCATGTTCTGTTTCAGTGGGTGACTACAAGACATCAGACACATCCATTGGTGACAGTGTACAGATGTCATGTTCTGTTTCAGTAGGTGACCACAAGACATCAGACACACCCATTCGTGACAGTGTACAGATGTCATGTTCTATTTCAGTGGGTGACTGTGACATCAGACATACCCATTGGTAACATTGTACATATGTCATGTTCTGTTTCAGTGGGTGACTGTGACACTGGACACACCCATTGGTGACAGTGTACAGATGTCATGTTCTGTTTCAGTGGGTGACTGTGACACCGGACACACCCATTGGTGACAGTGTACAGATGTCATGTTCTGTCTCAGTGGATGTCTACAAGACATCAAACACCCATTGGGGACAGTGTACAAATGTCATGTTCTGTTTCAGTGGGTCATTGTGAGACACCAGACCCACCCATTGGTGACAGTGTACATGTGTCATGTTCTGTTTCAGTAGGTGACTACAAGACATCAGACACACCCATTGGTGACAGTGTACAGATGTCATGTTCTGTTTCAGTAGGTGACTACAAGACACCAGACACACCCATTGGTGACAGTGTACAGATGTCATGTTCTGTTTCAGTGGGTGACTGTGAGACTCCAGATCCACCCATTGATGGCAGTGTAAGCTGTAGTGATGTCAACAACTTGTACAAGCGCTGTGCCATGACCTGTGACAGTGGCATGGCATTCCTGCGTCCAGTGCCCAAGTTCTACTCGTGTGGTCCAATTGGTGTGTGGAACACAAACAGCCCAATGAACAGGTTCAAGTTCCCACCTTGTGGAGGTAAGTTAGGCATATAAAGGACTGCAGCATCAAATGTCACTATGTCATTGATTATTTATGGATCATAGGTTCCAGAAAATGCAATATTGTCATAATTGTGTGAACTAAAACAAAATATCTGGTTGTCACACCTGCAACAACATGAAGCAGAGAAATGAGCATGAAATCTAAATTTATCTCATGATCATGTGTTGCTCAATAATTATGTAAACAATTGTGTTTATAACAAATTGATGTACCATTCCATATCCAATGCTCCATAATGCTTTATGAGATACCCCTAAATCTTAATTTAATGTAAATGCCGACACTGTGGTAGGGGAAGCGAAATAAAAAAGATGCACAAATAAATCCACCAGGAAATGCTTACATATTTAATTCTTGACTTCAGCTGTTTGGGTAGCATGTCATAGTTGTCTTTTGTAGCTCTGTTTATACTAAAAGTTTTTTCTAACTTCAGAATCGGGGCCAGTAAAGAAACACTTGCGGTTTGGCTGGGACTTTGACCTGGCTGTTGAATTCAGCACTTTCATTGCCAATGTAATGAAGCCACTACTTCGCCAGAAGTTTGTGACTTGGAGTGGAGAGCTAAAGAAACTACAGTCTGCCCATCCTTTCTGTGTGGTAGCTGACTGCACAGATGTGGCCATCACAGTGAATAACTACAATCAAAATTTCCGTGTAAAGATTGACATTGATGGAGTGGTGTAAGTCTCACTTTATTTGAAGTAATAATTCCATACATTGATATTGAAGATAAACACAGAGGAGTAAACATTGTGTGGGAATTAGTACACTCTTGCATACTATGGTTTCATTTGTGCTATTGTTTGAATATATGTTGCGTTATAGAGCAAGGGTAGGAAAGAACTGGCCAGTCATGGAAGCTGTTACCCAAGAAGTGCTACTTAACCATGGATTTGACTTGCATCCAGTAAGTTCTTCATACACTGCATCCTGTAGCATTTTATTACATTTCACTAGCATTTCACAATTCGCAACAGATCTGAACTATGCTTTTTAATTCCAAATTTTATCCCAGTTATGAGCTAACTATTTATTGTAAAAAAAGTTACCTGTTGTGTCACCATGTCAACAAAAAGTATTCACTGTCTTTTTAGTGTCAACAGAATCTTTTCATTGTATCACATGTATTGACAAAAGTTATTAATTGTGTCATCAGTCATGATCAGTGTCAACATAAGTTATTCATTGTGTGACTTGTGTCAGCAAAAGCTATGCATTGTGTCATCAGTGTCAACAAAAACTACTCATTGCATGTCAATGATGTCAATAAAAGCTGATCATTGCATGTCATCAATGTCAATAAAAGCTGCTCACTGTGTGTCATCAATGTCAGCAAAAGCTACTAGTCCACAAAAGAAACTGCTGTGCTGTGCCACCAATGTATAGTTTTATACCTTTCATCATTCCTGTGTGTACACATTGTGTAGTATTACTGTTCATCATTCCTGTGTGTACACATTGTGTAGTATTACTGTTCATCATTCCTGTGTGTACACATTGTGTAGTATTACTGTTCATCATTCCTGTGTGTCCACATTGTGTAGTATTACTGTTCATCATTCCTGTGTGTACACATTGTGTAGTATTACTGTTCATCATTCCTGTGTGTACACATTGTGTAGTATTACTGTTCATCATTCCTGTGTGTACACATTGTGTAGTATTACTGTTCATCATTCCTGTGTGTACACATTGTGTAGTATTACTGTTCATCATTCCTGTGTGTACACATTGTGTAGTATTACTGTTCATCATTCCTGTGTGTACACATTGTGTAGTATTACTGTTCATCATTCCTGTGTGTACACATTGTGCATTATTAATGTTCATCATTCATGTGTGTACACATTGTGTAGTATTACTGTTCATCATTCCTGTGTGTACACATTGTGCATTATTAATGTTCATCATTCCTGTGTGTACACATTGTGTAGTATTACTGTTCATCATTCCTGTGTGTACACATTGTGCATTATTAATGTTCATCATTCCTGTGTGTACACATTGTGTAGTATTACTGTTCATCATTCCTGTGTGTACACATTGTGTAGTATTACTGTTCATCATTCCTGTGTGTACACATTGTGTAGTATTACTGTTCATCATTCCTGTGTGTACACATTGTGTAGTATTACTGTTCATCATTCCTGTGTGTACACATTGTGTAGTATTACTGTTCATCATTCCTGTGTGTACAGTGCACATTGTGTAAATGTCCCCATTATTCTGTTCAGGTCATGACTGGGGCAAAAGACATTGATCGGATGTCATTCTGGATTGAAGAAGAAGTGTCATGTGATGTCAACTATCAGGCAGTTGGTGACACTTGTGGTATGTGGTGTCAACTATCAGGTGGTTGGTGACAAGTTGTAGTGTATGGTGTCAACTATCAGGCAGTTGGTGACACTTGTGGTACATGGTGTCAACTATCAGGCAGTTGGTGACACTTGTGGTACATGGTGTCAACTATCAGGCAGTTGGTGAAACTTCTATTATGTGGTGTCAACTATCAGGCAGTTGGTGACACTTGTGGTATGTAGTGTCGACTATCAGGCAGTTGGTGACACTTGTGGTACGTAGTGTCAACTATCAGGCAGTTGGTGACACTGTGGTATCAAATAGTGATATATGGGCACGCTTAACTAATCCATGACAGGATCCATAATAATTTTAAATATATTTTTTTTAAATGTAGGTTTTATGAAGATCACATGCTATTGTAATAAATAAGATCACATGCTATTGTAATAAATAAGATCACATGCTATTGTAATAAATAAGATCACATGCTATTGTAATAAATAGCTGGAAGCAGCATTTTATCAGTGACACTCATATTGTGGTGAATTCTGTTGATGTTAGTAACAAGTGAGTTCTACTTTCTCTTATCTCAGACCTAATATTATAAGTTTGCTGAGATATATTTGATACTATATCTATGTGTACATTTTTAAGTAAACAATAATATATTCATAATTTCTTGACATTTACTTGTAACATTTGCCACTTTCAGTGAGATGCACAGCCGGGAGAGTGTATAACAGTACCACCAAGACATGTGATGACTGTCCCATTGGCTCCTACAGAGGCCACACAGACACTGGTTGTGTGGCCTGTGAGTCAGGAAACACAACGGAGACATTTGGCTCCACCAGTCATGATGACTGCATAGGTAAGACAGCAGTATAAACTAAGTCACGGTGACTGCATAGGTAAGACAGCAGTGTCAGCTAAGTCACGGTGACTGCATAGGTAAGACGGCAGTGTCAGCTAAGTCACTGTGAATGCATAGGTAAGCCAGCAGTGTCAGCTAAGTCACTGTGAATGCATAGATAAGCCAGCAGTGTCAGCTAAGTCACGGTGACTGCATAGGTAAGACAGCAATGTCAGCTAAGTCACGGTGAATGCATAGGTAAGACGGCAGTGTCAGCTAAGTCACTGTGAATGCATAGGTAAGACGGCAGTGTCAGCTAAGTCACTGTGAATGCATAGGTAAGCCAGCAGTGTCAGCTAAGTCACTGTGAATGCATAAATAAGCCAGCAGTGTCAGCTAAGTCACGGTGAATGCATAGGTAAGACGGCAGTGTCAGCTAAGTCACGGTGAATGCATAGGTAAGACGGCAGTGTCAGCTAAGTCACTGTGAATGCATAGGTAAGATGGCAGTGTCAGCTAAGTCACTGTGAATGCATAGGTAAGATGGCAGTGTCATCTAAGTCACTGTGAATGCATAGGTAAGCAAGCAGTGTCAGCTAAGTCACGGTGACTGCATAGGTAAGACGGCAGTGTCAGCTAAGTCATTGTGAATGCATAGGTAAGACAGCAATGTCATGGCAGTGTCAGCTAAGTCACTGTGACTGCATAGGTAAGACAGCAGTGTCAATTAAGTCACAGAGGCTGCATAGGTAAGACAGCAGTGTCACGGTAGTGTCAACTAAGTCACAGTGACTGCACAGGACATTGACTAAGACAGATATATCAGAAGAATAATCATTGTACTCTCTTTAAGCCGATGGCTTGCTTGTCTGTTTGCCATCTGGGTGTTTTGCCTTGGACTAAATCTTGTTAAACTGAGGTATGAAGCTTGTGACTGTTCTAGATTCGTGTGCCGCTGGCCACTTCTTCAACGTATCCAGTCGTAGCTGTGAGCCGTGTGGCTATGGTTACTACCAGCCAGCCACTGGTCGCACCTACTGCTTGGCTTGTGCCATTGGCAAGAAAACACTCACGCAGACAGCCACAGCAGAAACTGAATGCCTTGGTGAGTTTTGTCTTTCCCCTTAGCACTGCGGATATATGAAGTACCTGGTAGCATAACTTTAATTACTTACTGAGCTGTTGGCCAAATGCAGTATTTCTGTCACCAGATAGCTTGCAGCATCGTATGTAACCTAATCTATTTCTCTTACCAGATGATTGTCCAAGTGGAGAAGAGTTGAAGCCAGATGGACATTGTGTGAGCTGTGAGGTCGGCACCTACAGGAAGCTAGGGGAAAACTCTGTGTGTACACATTGTCCGGCTGACTGGACTACACCAGCAGAGGGAGGCACTGGTGTTGAGGCTTGCTCACTAGGTGAGTGCCTTCATCTTAGGTTCTAACACTGTCAGTGTTGGAGTGAGCTACAACTGAACCATGCATTCTCGTCAAGTTCTAACACTATCAGTGCACTGTCAGAGTGAGCTACCACTGAACCATGCATTCTCGTCAAGTTCTAACACAGTCAGTGCACTGTCAGAGTGAGCTACAACTGAACCATGCATTCTCGTCAAGTTCTAACACAGTCAGTGCACTGTCAGAGTGAGCTACAACTGAACCATGCATTCTCGTCAAGTTCTAACACTGTCAGTGCACTGTCAGAGTGAGCTACAACTGAACCATGCATTCTCGTCAAGTTCTAACACTATCAGTGCACTGTCAGAGTGAGCTACAAATGAACCATGCATTCTCGTCAAGTTCTAACACTGTCAGTGCACTGTCAGAGTGAGCTACAACTGAACCATGCATTCTCGTCAAGTTCTAACACTGTCAGTGCACTGTCAGAGTGAGCTACAACTGAACCATGCATTCTCGTCAAGTTCTAACACAGTCAGTGCACTGTCAGAGTGAGCTACAACTGAACCATGCATTCTCGTCAAGTTCTAACACTATCAGTGCACTGTCAGAGTGAGCTACAAATGAACCATGCATTCTCGTCAAGTTCTAACACTGTCAGTGCACTGTCAGAGTGAGCTACAACTGAACCATGCATTCTCGTCAAGTTCTAACACTGTCAGTGCACTGTCAGAGTGAGCTACAACTGAACCATACATTCTCGTCAAGTTCTAACACAGTCAGTGCACTGTCAGAGTGAGCTACAACTGAACCATGCATTCTCGTCAAGTTCTAACACTATCAGTGCACTGTCAGAGTGAGCTACAACTGAATCATGCATTCTCGTCTAGTTCTAACACTGTCAGTGCACTGTCAGAGTGAGCTACAACTGAACCATGCATTCTCGTCTAGTTCTAACACTGTCAGTGCACTGTCGGAGTGAGCTACAACTGAACCATGCATTCTCGTCTAGTTCTAACACTGTCAGTGCACTGTCAGAGTGAGCTACAACTGAATCATGCATTCTCGTCTAGTTCTGACACTGTCAGTGCACTGTCAGAGTGAGCTACAACTGAACCATGCATTCTCGTCTAGTTCTAACACTGTCAGTGCACTGTCAGTGTGAGCTACAACTGAACCATGCATTCTCGTCTAGTTCTAACACTGTCAGTGCACTGTCAGAGTGAGCTACAACTGAACCGTGCATTCTCGTCTAGTTCTAACACTGTCAGTGCACTGTCAGAGTGAGCTACAACTGAACCATGCATTCTCGTCAAGTTCTAACACTGTCAGTGCACTGTCGGAGTGAGCTACAACTGAACCTTGCATTCTCGTCAAGTTCTGACACTGTCAGTGCACTGTCAGAGTGAGCTACAACTGAACCATGCATTCTCGTCAAGTTCTGACACTGTCAGTGCACTGTCAGAGTGAGCTACAACTGAACCATGCATTCTCGTCAAGTTCTAACACTGTCAGTGCACTGTCAGAGTGAGCTACAACTGAACCTTGCATTCTCGTCAAGTTCTGACACTGTCAGTGCACTGTCAGAGTGAGCTACAACTGAACCATGCATTCTCGTCTAGTTCTAACACTGTCAGTGCACTGTCAGAGTGAGCTACAACTGAACCATGCATTCTCGTCTAGTTCTAACACTGTCAGTGCACTGTCAGAGTGAGCTACAACTGAACCATGCATTCTCGTCAAGTTCTAACACTGTCAGTGCACTGTCGGAGTGAGCTACAACTGAACCTTGCATTCTCGTCAAGTTCTGACACTGTCAGTGCACTGTCAGAGTGAGCTACAACTGAACCATGCATTCTCGTCAAGTTCTGACACTGTCAGTGCACTGTCAGAGTGAGCTACAACTGAACCATGCATTCTCGTCAAGTTCTGACACTGTCAGTGCACTGTCAGAGTGAGCTACAACTGAACTTTGCATTCTCGTCAAGTTCTGACACTGTCAGTGCACTGTCAGAGTGAGCTACAAATGAACCATGCATTCTTGTCAAGTTCTGACACTGTCAGTGCACTGTCAGAGTGAGCTACAAATGAACCATGCATTCTTGTCAAGTTCTGACACTGTCAGTACACTGTCAGAGTGAGCTACAACTGCTTCTCACTTAGAGTTACAAAATTATGGAATGGTTTAACGGAAGTAGTTGTGACTGCCCGAAGTGTCAACTCATTTAAAAACTAGTTATTAACATTGGAGTACTGAAGAATTTCTCTACAACTACAAAGCCACCTTGCCAGGAAGTCGTAGAGCATTTCAAGGGAAAGTTGTAGATCTGACCATCGAGGTCACCGCCTGTGGTCAGGAACAACCTTAGTAAACCTAAGTAAGTAAACTGAACCAAGCAGTCTCATCAAGTTCTAACACTACCATTGTGCTGTGGTGTGCATGCGTGCATATGCGTGTGTGCGCATTTGAGTGTGCGTGCATGTGTGTGTACGTGCGTGCGTACATGTGTCCATTGCTCCTGCAGTGCCTGTCCAGACATGCCTTCACATGTTGTGTCCATTGTGTGCTCCAGTGAAATGTCCAGCTGGTCAATTCCGTGTGGGCCAAGACCCAGGCACATGTCAAGACTGTCCACCTGGTACATACCGCAGTGACCGCATGGACAACTGTACGTCCTGTGGAGACCCTGCCTACTGGAAAACAGACGGAGAGGGCAAAACATCACAGGATGACTGCATATGTAAGTACAGGATGTGAAATGTACTTGCTCACTCTGACCAGCAGCATGGATCATACTCGCTCTGCATGCAATGTCAATGTCAATGTTTCACACATCATATATCAGTCATTATTTCTTTCAATGAAGTCAATGTCTTGTATTGGTCAGGTAACCGTCTACTGGTCAGGTGACAATGTATTGGTCAGATATGACAGTGTACCAGTCAGGTGACTGTGAACTGATCAGGTGACAGTGTATTGGTCAGGTGACAATGTACCGATTAGATGACATTGTACCAGTCAGGTGACAGCTAGTGTACTGGTCAGGCGACAGAGTACCAGTTACATGAAAGTGTACTGGTACACTGTCACCTGCAATACACACAGCCAAGCAGTACACACAGCCAAACAATACACACACAACCAAGCTATACACACAGCCAAACAATACACAAAACCAAGCAATACACATAGCCAAGCAATTCACACAGCCAAGCAATACACGCAGCCAAGCAATTCACACAGCCAAGCAATACACACAACCAAGCAATACACACAACCAAGCAGTACACACAACCAAGCAGTACACACAACCAAGCAGTACACGCAACCAAGCAGTACACGCAACCAAGCAATACACGCAACCAAGCAATACACGCAACCAAGCAATACACGCAACCAAGCAATACACGCAACCAAGCAATACACGCAACCAAGCAGTACACGCAACCAAGCAATACACACAGCCAAGCAATACACACAACCAAGCAACACACACAACCAAGCAACACACACAGCCAAACAACACATACAACCAAGCAATACACACAACCAAGCAATACACAAAACCAAGCAATACACACAACCAAGCAATACACACAACCAAGCAATACATGCAACCAAGCAATACACGCAACCAAGCAATACACACAACCAAGCAATACACACAACCAAGCAATACACACAGCCAAGCAATATACACAGCAAAGCAATACACACAGCCAAGCAATACACACAACCAAGCAATACACACAACCAAGCAATACACACAACCAAGCAATACACACAACCAAGCAATACACACAACCAAGCAATACACACAACGAGGCAATACACACAACCAAGCAATACACACAACCAAGCAATACACACAGCCAAGCAATACACACAACCAAGCAATACACACAGCCAAGCAATATACACAGCAAAGCAATACACACAGCCAAGCAATTCACACAACCAAGCAATACACACAACCAAGCAATACACACAACCAAGCAATACACACAACCAAGCAATACACACAACCAAGCAATACACACAACCAAGCAATACACACAACCAAGCAATACACACAACGAGGCAATACACACAACCAAGCAATACACAAAACCAAGCAATACACAAAACCAAGCAAAACACACAGCCAAGCAATACACGCAGCCAAGCAATTCACGCAGCCAAGCAATACACACAGCCAAGCAATACACGCAACCCAGCAATACACACAACCAAGCAATACACACAACCAAGCAATACACACAGTCAAGCATTGCACAGCCAAGCAATACACACAGCCAAACAGTACACACAACCAAGCAATACACACAACCAAGCAATACACACAACCAAGCAATACACACAACCAAGCAGTACACACAACCAAGCAGTACACACAACCAAGCAATGCACACAACCAAGCAATGCACACAACCAAGCAATACACACAACCAAGCAATACACACAACCAAACAGTACACACAACCAAGCAGTACACACATCCAAGCAATACACACAACCAAGCAATACACACAACCAAGCAATACACACAACCAAGCAATACACACAACCAAGCAATACACACAACCAAGCAGTACACACAACCAAACACTACACAAAACCAAGCAATACACACAACCAAGCAATACACACAACCAAGCAATACACACAGCCAAGCAATACACACAGCCAAGCAATACACACAACCAAGCAATACACACAACCAAGCAATACACACAACCAAGCAATACACACAACCAAGCAGTACACAAAACCAAGCAGTACACACAACCAAGCAGTACACACAACCAAGCAATACACACAGCCAAGCAATACACACAACCAAGCAATACACACAACCAAGCAATACACACAACCAAGCAATACACACAACCAAGCAATACACACAGCAAAGCAATACACACAACCAAGCAATACACAAAACCAAGCAATACACACAGCCAAGCAATACACACAACCAAGCAATACACACAACCAAGCAATACACACAACCAAGCAGTACACACAGCCAAGCAATACACACAGCCAAGCAATACACACAGCCAAGCAATACACACAGCCAAGCAATACACACAACCAAGCAATACACACGACCAAGCAATACACACGACCAAGCAATACACACAGCCAAGCAATCCACACAGCCAAGCAATACACACAGCCAAGCCAACTAACACATGCAGCTAAGTAACGAAACCTGCAGTTAAGATGGTACATACAGAACCAGTCCACATTGTTGTTAGCTTCTCTGGACTGGCTTCAGGTGCATGATTCATGGTATATTTGCTTGTATCTTGCCCCTGATGCTTCCATTGCTTAATTTGTCAAGGAGAATGCCTCCATGTGAAGTACATTGTAATTATTTGGTTAAATGTGCAATCTGAGATGCAACTGTATTTAGCCTGGTTCCCTAAAAAGTAAACCAATAAAAGGTAATACTCCCTAACAAGTAAACCAATAAAAGGTAATACTCCCTAACAAGTAAACCAATAAAAGAATTAAATCAACTTTATTCTTAGTACTATGGAAATATTCCTTTGGTTACCTCAAAGTGTGGATGTGACTTTAAATTAGCAACTGTGTGCTCATGCAGTTAGGATTTATTTGGAAGTTTGGACTACATAAACTGTATATATCATGGATGTTGCAGTTGAAGATCCTTGTGTGTCAGACCCCTGTCAACACGGTAGCAACTGCACAAGCGAGGGAAGATACAATTACTCATGTGCCTGTGTTGTTGGCGTCACTGGACAGAATTGCGAAATAAGCAAGTATCAACTTAATACACAGCATAAAACCAAGGAAAATGTATTGTTGTGGGACAAATGCATTTATATCTCAAGACACTGAAGTTGCTTCAAAATACTACTAATGCTAAAATTAATTATTGGTGAAATTTGTGAGCAGGAACATTGACTGAAGTTGTTGATGTTTAATGAGTTGTTTAACGTGTGTTTGTAGACACTGACGAGTGTCTGAGTGCTCCGTGTCAGAATGGAGGCAGCTGCAACAACCTGGTTAATGGCTACGCCTGTAGTTGTCTGCCAGACCTCTACACGGGCGTCCACTGTGAGACAGGTAGTCTACGTACACATGACTCTTAATGTACACAACTTGTTCAATTATGTTCATCTCCGTGCACTTCCGGACATGCATGCACATTGCAAACACACATGCACATTGCAAACACACATGCACATTACAAACACATGCACACATGATTGTTTGGTATACATTATTATGTCAATCAAAATGTTTTCAAATGAAATAGATTATCTTGTCAAAATAATGGTGGTATAGTGATACCTCGGCATTAATGGTGGTGTAGTGATACCTCGTCATTAATCCCTATTAATACCCTACTTGTCACATGCAGTGTCCCATGAGACATCCCTGCCAGTAAAGTAGCTTCCAAGGTCAGTAACCACATGATGGTATTCCCCTAAATAATATCCTCCACCAATATCATCTAAGAATGATAAATAATATCCTCCACCAATATCATCTAAAGACGGTATCCTCTAAGAACAGTACATCTTCTAGAGATTTCTGTGTCTGTGGTTAAAATCTCCCATTATGATACATTTCCCTTTACTCACTTCCTTTGTAGCATTTTGTATTTTTCTGTTATCCTCTTCGTTTATGTTTGGGCTTCGGTAAACTAATCCAATAGTTAATGTTGAATATCCTGTAACTATATTGCACCAAACAGCTTCATCGCAATTTGCTTCCCTTTCTAATTTTATTTCATAAGCTAGAATAGATTCTTTAATATATAAAATGACTCTCCTCCCCACTTCCTATTCGATCTCTCCTAAACATTACGTATCTGTCAGTCCTTATTCAGCATCTGATATGTCTTTGTTGGCCCATGATTCGGTTATACCAATTATGCACATGTAAACATAATCTGTAAGTGTAATCCAATCTTGATAGACAAGAAGACGTTACAAATGCAGGTTCAGATTTTTGTGGCTGTAAAATTAAGGGGACATGTCAATATTAGAAATGATCATTATATGTTTTGTCAACAATACGTAAAATGGTTGTGAAAAACATCACATTTAAAGCATGATACGCAAATCTATTGACATTTCTGTTATTACTAATAACCAGGAAACATTACATAATTAAATGTTTTACAAAAACTACAAGACATATGAAGCTACAATTTGGCATGTGAACATGTCTTACATCTATGCAACTTTCCACGACTTTTCACTAGGATTAATGAAGGGTTTGTGTAAAACATACACTGAGTTTGGGCTGTCATTCAAATTTCTGCTAAAATCTTCCTTGCATTGTAGCAGCTGACACTTGTTCATGTTGACCAAAATAACTTGTGGGATCATCAATGACACTACTATACTTATATGTACATATGTATGTCATTTATTTGTTTGGGAATGTTCTAAAAATTATATAAGTTGGCATTTTGTGGGTGTTTTTTTTTTCATATTTATAAAAAAAGTTAAAAGTTACGAAACATCAACAAATAAAAATGTCTTAAGTTTTTTAATCTGGAGTATTATTTAGTATTTCAACTATAACTTGTGAAGGAATTAGTGGTTTATCTTTAAAACTTCTACTGAACCCCAGCTACTTTAAAGATGTAGATACATAATGCATCTAAAGCACCTAAAAGCTCAGCATCTAAAGCACCTAAAAGCTCAGCATCTAAAGCACCTAAAAGCTCAGCATCTAAAGCACCTAAAAGCTCAGCATCTAAAGCACCTAACAGCTCAGCATCTAAAGCACCTAAGAGTTCAGGGTGCAAGTCTTAGCAGACAATTAGACAATCTTGGTAATCAGTTCACATTTGATTGACCCTGTAAGTTGTCAACACTGGCATGGGCATGTTGAGGAGCTGAGGTGGATAATATGGTTAAAATGATAGGTCTAATGATGGACACCGTAAACTTATTAAGGTACCTGCTGGCTTAACAATCATGGTGGGTGAATTCTGCAGATTTTCATAAATAATTGTTAGTTTATATTACTATTCAACTAGATTTTGAGTCAGCAAAAATGCAGTATGCTGACACACGAACACATGATGCATTCAGTAGTAGTCACTAATGGTGAGTACATATTTTATCACAATTATTTGGCATTCATTCACTACATTATTTATACTTGATCAGTGGCACGGAAGCGAGTGTATCCCTACGGCTCCCAGCAAGAGGACGTGACACTGGACTGGGGAACTACAGAACTGAACTGTGATGCCGCTAGGAAGAGCTGCTCCTCAGGGTTCATCAAGACGCCTCGCATGAAGATCTTCTCATCCGAGTTTACACACATTAAGGTTGTATCAAACTGACAATGCTGCTTCAGGACAGATGCTCTTCAAGTGTCATGTTCAGGAGATCACATTTACCTAGTGTTTGTGACATGTTTAGATGAAAATTTAATGTACTATAGCTTTTACTTACATACTATATCTTGATGAAGACATGTTGATTTGGTTGATGACTTGATGTTATGTTTCTTGTCACAGATTTACTCCAATGGATACATCACCATGGGTCAGTCTTACAACCGACGCATGCCAGCAAACTTCTTCACCTTGTCAAACAGCAAGAAGTCGTCAGCCCATTTTGCGATGTTTGCGCCATTGTGGGCTGATGCCAACTTCCAGGAAGGACAAGTGACCTACCACATCTATGACCGCACTAACACTGATCTGAGTGTGATGGAAAAATATCGAGTAAAGCACGCACTGCAGCTAGCCAAGGAAGACACTGTCAGTTACGGAGGATCGTCTGCAATCGATCCTTCCTGGGTGATGGTGATCACCTGGTTTAACAGCACGCCACGCATGTACTATGATGCAAATAATGAACAGGCAAGTCTGGACATTTATTACAGCTTTACTTCTGAGAAACTTTAATATGTAGGTTTACATCGGATTATAAAGGGTGCAAAAAGTCAGGCATTTTATTTCTTGTAATAATGTAGCCTCAATTATCTAGGCTCCGCGCTGTGGCGCCTCCGTTTGTCACACGCATCTTCGCCTGGATACAAAAGTACTTTACATTGTGATGGAAATTATGTATGCACCTAGATTCTGGGCACATAATTAGCTAATTACGATGTCATCCAGGCATTTGGCTAATTCATAAAGTAAGAGATAACTTTTATCAGTCTATACTATGCAATTCGAATTAGCTTTAAACTTTGAGTATGTTGACACAACTGTCCGACTAAAAAGTTAAGTCATGCCAAGAAATCGTTTAGTGTACCATCTCGATAATGACGCTGATTGGCTGCTGGCGCTTCATGGGAACGCCTACACAAAATGGAGTGGTGGCAGTGGGTAACAACCAGGCCACACGCCTCTGCTGCCAGACTCTCTTCTTGGTGGATTCACAAAGCCGAGCGAGAGTTGGATAAGCGAGTCTAGTAATAATGTGACTGGAAAACATAGGAATGTAGCATCCTGAGAAAAACTGTTCTCTTCACTTGGTGATATTATTCTTGACTTAAATATCACTTCCTGGTTGCAGTAACAGAAATGTCAATGGATGCACACGTATATTATGTATAAAATGCGACGGAAGTCTAAGTTTACTTGCCTAAGTCTTGCATTTGATCATTACTGTGGAAATACCCTCTCACTGTTTCCAAGAATCCAATGGGGTTTCCACTTAGGCAAGTAAAATATTATTTTTTAATGGTGGATTGGCAAAATACGCAGTTAGGGCCATGTGATTATTTCTGCCATGGATATTCAATTTAATATATTGGGAGGGAAAAATAAAAAAATGAACTTACACACAAGTCACCCCAACCAACCGTATAGAAGTCCATCCTCAATTCGTTTAGCTCAACGTGAATCTTGTTTGTTGATGTTCAAATGTGTAGTGCATGAATAGTTTAAGTAATATACGCAGTCAGCTTAATACAAGAGTGCATGTATTTTTTTTAATCTTCTAAGAATTAATTTTGATCGGGTAATTTGTGAAAGTGTGGATAGCAGTGTCATAGTATATAGAGGAGAAACCACATTTGCCCTTTTTCGTCAAATTTCTACAGGGCCCAGTAAAAAATAATTTAACAGTTTGATGATTTCATCAAAACAAAATAACATATTTGCACAAATGAGCTAATATGCCATAGTAAATACTAGACAGGTTCGATTCTGAAATGATACAACAACAAAATCTCGAAGTGAGGAAGGAGTGTGTATGTTTCCATATTTTGCTGTACTTGTTTCTTTCAGCCGAACACCTTCCAACTGGTGTTGATCTATGACCCGGCCCACTGGCGCATGTCTGTCATGTTCCTGTATGAGAAGACAGGCTGGGACCGTTACTGGATGGTGCGGGACAGTTTCATTGGCTTCTATGTGACACAGAATGGCAAGGAAGACTACAGGATTCTTGCTCAATCAGGAAAATCCAGCGCCTTTGAAATGGCAAAACTTATTTCCAATACAGGTATAGCAGTTATGATTAATCATGCTAGCTAAAAAGAAACCAGCTCACTAAAACATGCTAGTTCCAGGACACTAACCAAACTGATACTGACAACAAATACACAAACAGGGTAGTGGGAGAACATGAAGAGCCATTTTTATTGTTATGTAATAACATGTGATAGCACTATGACACATTATAAGTAAAATACCACACATAAAAATGCGATCTCCCAAACATACCCAAACTTACTTAAGCACTGCATGAAGTCAGTAAGTCCCAATATTGAAATATGGATGTGTATTGTTTAAATAACTGAATTGTAGCCCAGTTATTGCATTGTCTTGGACAATAGTTCTGCAAATAGTTTGTCAACAAATCATTGTTCAGATATCTGCCAGAAGTGCCATGTGCCATCTTGGTTAGCTCCTGTTGAACAAAGCATGAACTACATCCTGTTTACAGATGAGGTGGGCAAGTTCTACTTCCCTGTCTCTGCTGGTGACTCAAGGCCCAACTATGAGATGATGTGTCTCAACTGGTTCTGGCAGCAACGCAGCTACTGGTGGGATGTTATCCAGGGCTGGGCCTGGACACTGGTCTGTCCCTGTGACCAGCGCCTAGTTACCAATGACCGACGCTGGAAATTTGACGCCAACGAGCACATAAACAGCAATGGAGAACGTGTGTGTTACTATGAGAGAATGCCATGGGGGCATTCAACACAGGTGTGTAGCTTCTCCTGTCTTGTGGTTCATGGTGACGAATAGGAGTATGAATACTTTTATTCCAGGTAAATAAACCCATATACAAGCAAGTATACATGTACATAAAATATAATTATGTTTTTTTAAATGTATATATAATATATATATATATATATATATGTATATATATATATGACTTATTTATTTGTTCTAACTGATTTATTTTAAAACTTATTTATATATATATATGTATATATATATATATATATATATATATATATATATATATATATATATATATATATATACATATATATATATATATATATATACATATATATACATATAAATAAATAAAAAAATAAATCTGTTACAACAAATAAATACGTAAAATATATACTCAAAATAAATACACTAAAAAATTAATACATACAAAAAATAAGTTAATATATATATATATATATATATATTAATAAATAATTTAAAATATATAAATGGGATTAAAATCACCACTGTACACAATGAAGTGCTTGTACCCACCTAGACCACATGGGTCCATTAAAAATATTTATACAAGTGTTCGTACATTTTATAAAATTATTTTCAATGTCATAAACCCGTTTTCTAAAACTATAAATATTCTTGTGCAATAGGGCATCAAAATGATCAGTTGAATTTTTAATGTGAGACAACTGCTTAAATTTTAATGTGAGACTACTGTTTAATTGATAAACCAATTTACCAGTGTACTCAAATGCTGAAACCATGTTATATTTCCACAGTTGTGCTGCTATGAGTACGGCTCCCTGATCGGGCGACGGGATGGCAGTGGGGGTCAGACCTTCTACCGGCATCCCCGCTATGGCCAGGCACACGTAGATGCTGACATAAAGCCCAAGGACTGGTGCTGTGACAAGTCTGACAACTGTGACATCTTCTATGAGGCTCGGCCACTGGACACATGCTCGGGTTACGTCCCACCCTTCCTAGGTTGGTGTTATCTGTGTGCTGACAGTGATAATTGTCAGATTCCAGTACTATTGTATGGTCATGCATTTTCGGGGCATCTATGACCCACCTATGTTAAGGCTTACAAATACCAGGGACATACAGAGCTCATAACTGTCTTGCATGACTTCTGAACTGTTCAAATTAGATATGTTTTGCTGCTGTGTTTGCTGGCTAAAAAGACAGAGGGAGCTAATTATATTTTAGTGTGTTCACTCTTGATAACAAGGTTTGTCTGCTTAATAGAGCATTGGAGTGTGACATTGCATTGGCATGACAACCAGCTCGCTGGTTCTCAACAAACATTTTTAGATAGGCTTTTTCAATGGTGTTGTGTTTTGTCCTCGCCTGCCCACACCACATTGAGAGTCACGCTTGTAGCTTTTATTACTTCCCACAGATGAAAGTGAGAAGAAACGAATTAGATATTCTCAGAATTTTTGGAGGAGAAATAAATGTATATTTATTATATATACATATATACATACATACATACATACATACATACATACATACATACATACATACATACATACATACATATTTCTTTACACATCACGCTTTATTCACCATAAGTACCGAGGCAAAACCTGTCAAGGCTGATGTTATTGATAATTATTTTTTTATTATGAAAAGGAGTAGACTCCCTGATGCCTGAGCATTAATAAATTAATAATAATTGTTATTTCGATATAACGCTTTTTCATGGCATGTAGCTGATCTTTTTTTCTTAATTTTTTTATTGCTTTTGATGATGGTTTTTCCCCAACATTTCTTTTAACTGTTTGAGTCTGGATTTATTGATGATGACCAGATTCAGTAAGTTTAACTGTTGCATTTAACAAAATAAAAGGCCGATGATAGCAGCTTCCCGACCTTTATTCTGTTCAAAATGCTTTCTGTAATTGTCCTCAATTAGTTGGTGTATGCAATTTTAAAAAGATGTTCTGCTTGTTTCAGCATGGTTTGTTGGCGACCCACATATACACACCCTCGACAACTTTCCGTACACCTTCAATGGACTCGGAGAGTACACACTTATTATGACAAGTGGGGGTAACTTCACTCTACAGGGGCGCACTGTAAAAGCCCTTGATGAAAATGGGGGTGAGACAGCTGCCACTGTGTTCAGTGCATTTGCAGCAAAGGATTCTGATTCTGACCATGTCTACATTGCAATGAACAACTCTCGTAGTGGTACGTACATGTCCGAACTAACAAATCATATTAACAACATGCAGCAGGGCATGCTTGTTTTTATTTTATATCATTACAAGATTTATTTTCATAATGCCCGGCATACACTGGTGACTGGTTTGTCATTTTGCTCAACACAGCTGTCACAGACAATCAAGTTGTCTGTGTGCACGGAGACCGTGACTATGATTCTCAGTCACTAACCCAATAAAACTTGAATCGAGTCGGCAACCAGCTCATAGTGAGGGAAAATGGTTGGAATGCCCCTCTACTAATTTTAATGTATTCAATCATAAAACCGAAATTATTTGTGATAATACGGGTGCTCCTTTTTGTTAAATGTCTGTGTGCCTTAAACATTCAATATCACCCACACATCACTGTTATTCATCTGAATGGCATCTGAATTGAAGTAACTTTATTGAAAATGTTAATTATTATTACTTTTGTGCCATCAGGACCACAAAGCAGAGAGCAGTTGATGCCATCCATTTCTGTTTGCAGCCATTGTTCATTATTATTAATATTATGTTAATGGTAATTAATATTAATTTGAAAATGGCATGCTTTTAGTAGAAGTTCTGACCTGCAGTTAAAATAAACTCTTATTAATCCGTAGTATTTGTGAAATCTTGTTTGTGTGTCTCTTCTTGAAATCTCGGCAAGGAGTGCTAAATTATGAATAAAGACAAGACAAAATAAAGTAATATTAATTTGTTAGAATTTCAACAATATTTCTTTGTTTTGTGATGAATCTAATGATTGTATTAATATATGTAGTTCGTGGTCTCAACACCAGGATTATGGTGCGTTACTGACAGTTGAGTTGTCAGTGTGTTCGGCAATCATCGTAGGAAGTCGTATAGTGTACACGTTCAGAAAACAGCTATCATTATAACTAGACTGCTGCTGACTGCCGCATCTTAATGAGTCTCGTATTGTGCAGAAGCTACTTGCATACCATTGTTATTATATTATTTTCCTATGTCTCTGTTTGTACAGCATGTACAAATATAAATATCTGTTTATGTGGCATTACATTTATTAAAGATTTTGGAAACAGAGAGCCTTTGTTAATTTGCAAGTATATAAATATCAGTATGCAAGTATTATAGGCATACATACAGCATACATACAACATATACTCAAAGTTGTATAATATATACTATGAGATTTCTGCCTTGTCTAACTAATGAATATACAAGTAGTTAGTTTATCTGTATAATATATACTATGAGATGTCTGGCTTGTCTAACTAATGATTATACAAGTGGTTAGTTTAGCATCAACTCTGAAGTGGTTAAAATCTAGAGTCCATGCAGTAATAAAAATATGAATATTAATCATGCCTGTTAGTAATAAACCGCCCTGACACTCGGTCAGGTTGTGAACAAATAAAAGAAAGACAGGGTTGTGGGTGAACTTGTAGATCTGCATTGTTTTAATGTTATGCAATAACCACATCATGTGCGAATAATCACCATACATAGTAAACATGTGGATATATACAGACAATCGCCACATAACAATGCAAACTCCCTGATCTACAAATAAGACTACCTACTAACTAACATCTACACAATACATTTATACAATAATTAACTACAAACATAAGTAAAACAGTTAATACGGGATGGTGGGTGGGAGCTTAAAATTAACCGGTTAAAATCATAGTAACTCTGTCGATGGCTATCGATGAATTTATTAGAACGGCGGCTGCTGAAGCAAGAGGCCGATTTGCCGCCAAACACCAGTTTAAATAGGACCGTGCCTACAGCTGATTGGCTGCTGGCCCTGGCTTTGCATGATTGGGCCGTGTCCTACGAAATTAAGATTTGAATAACATAGTGACTAACATAGTACATAGTAATGCAAAGGAAACCACCTTTCCACCACCCCTGATTAATACATAATTAAAATATTTTAATTCTCACATAAATATTTTGTGATTAAAAATGTAACTGACAAGACTATGCAATGCATTGTGGGAAGGAATGGTGTAAGAAAGTTGGTGATGAAACCATTCATGTCTGTTACAGGATTCATCATCAAAGTTGACCAAGATGATCACACTGACTGGTTCACCAAAGCAAGTGTTTCTGATGAGGAGGTGTTTGATGGAGTCAGTATTTACAAAGACAAAACCAATTCTGTTGGTGTTGTTTTTAAGAGTGGTAAGAAGTTTGTTTTATTACAGATGACTACATTTTGGACACTTAGTCTTAGTTATACTTAGTCTTAGTTATACTTAGCTGATACTAATATGAACTTCAATGAGACAGGTAAAAAACGTAAAAACTGTTTTGACGAAGTAGCTCAGCAGTTAAAATGTTGGACTTTCAGTCAAGAGGAGGCAACTAATCATGTGTTAGAGGGTGCCAGGTCACATCAAAGTACACTTCAAATGCCATTAGGTTCTAGCAGTTTAAGTTTTGGTTCCCTTTATTAAGATCACCCATGATGCCAGGCCACCTTAATATAGTTAATGCTCAAACCATGTTGATTTATTGTTAACAGTTTAAATTATTCTTGTAGAGGTCCTCTGTCATGTTTTGTCATTTCAGGGTTTTCCATCACAGTGGGGCTGAATACCTCTCAACTGGACATCACAGTGGCTGCCCCAGACAAATATCTCAATCAGACACTGGGTCTCCTGGGGGTGTTCAACAAAGACCCTTCAGATGACCTTACCCCTGCCAATGGGTCACCACCCCTGAACATCACAACTGCATCTGAAAAGATGATATTTCATGAGTTTGGTGAAACTTGTGAGTTACTATTGAAGTGTTTATCCATAAAATGCGTTATATTTAACTTGTGTGTTTCAAAATAAATCATATTTTCTGTTGCCCTTTGTTAACCAATAGATAGGAAAACCATTAATTCATCAGTCAGTAGCGTGTGGTATAGCATGTTTTTGTTCAAAACACTTTTACCTCCACCAATACCAACTTGATGGAAGCACAAAGCGACTCTTAATTCTTAATAACACAGTTCTTTTTAACATATGCAAACATTTTAATTATCTGTAAAGATTTTACAGGTAATTCAAACGTTTGGATATGTTAAAAAGAACTGTATTATTATGAAAACTAACTATCCTAAAAACATTGTCAACAACGCTTAGTTCAATTTATCCGATTTCTGGGATATAATGCATTTTCTGAACAAAAGCTTCAATTGTACCAAAGATTGATTACATCTCAGTTAGCACTGACTGACAAATGAACTTTTAGTGCTTAGAATGACAACAGCCGCTGTTGCCGCTAAATCACTTGTTTTCCTTCCAATGACGACATCTTTGGGAAGGAGAAATGGCAACTTTGTTTTGATGCAAAAGTAATGATATGCAGACAGCTGGATTTATTATTGATAGGTATTCAGGATTATTAATTGCTGTTATTAATAAAAAGTAATACTAAGTGCCATGATTTTTTTGTCTAGTACACTTTGTTCTTTTTATGTAAAATATTGATTCTCCAATTCAATCAATAATTTCAGTTTCAGACTCAACATACATTGCAGTTTGTATGCATACAAAGAAACCTATACTATGAACAATACAAACACTCAATTCATTACTAAGCCTTAATATATAGATGTATGTGTATGCATTCTACTTTATACCATTATTTATTTTAAAACAAACTGATTTATTGTCAGACGTTATTGTCAGACGATTCTAATTTCAATACAAATTTATATGTGAGAATAGAGATGATAGCTTAATTATTAATTTTGGTATTCTCATCTGTATAAACATGTTGCTAGCTCTACAGTCTCTTGCCAATTGCAACATTATTCTAAAAACAATACTGTATGCAACATGCAGTTGTCTGGTGGCATTTGTGTAGTTCCACCATAAACAAACAGTTCTAACAAGAATAAATTTTGCATTGTCAGTGCACATTGAGAAGTTACAAACAAGTACAGTTCCCATGCATGTAACCATTTGTGTGTGTGTGTGTTCGTGCATGCGTTCGTGCATGCGTTCGTGCATGCGTGCCTGTGTGTGTGAGCAACATTTGTAACGTACTTGCAGACGATGAGAAAATTACAGCTGTTGCGATATAGTTGTATTTGTCAGGGAGAATCCGCCAGACAGAGTCACTGTTCCACTTGTGTGTTACTTGTCAGGGAGATTCAGCCAGACAGAGTCACTGTTCCACTTGTGTGTTACTTGTCAGGGAGAATCAGCCAGACAGAGTCACTGTTCCACTTGTGTGTTATTTGTCAGGGAGAATCAGCCAGACAGAGTCACTGTTCCACTTGTGTGTTATTTGTCAGGGAGAATCAGCCAGACAGAGTCACTGTTCCACTTGTGTGTTATTTGTCAGGGAGAATCAGCCAGACAGAGTCACTGTTCCACTTGTGTGTTATTTGTCAGGGAGAATCAGCCAGACAGAGTCACTGTTCCACTTGTGTGTTATTTGTCAGGGAGAATCAGCCAGACAGAGTCACTGTTCCACTTGTGTGTTACTTGTCAGGGAGAATCAGCCAGACAGAGTCACTGTTCCACTTGTGTGTTATTTGTCAGGGAGAATCAGCCAGACAAAGTCACTGTTCCATTATGCTGCGGACACAAGTTACAACACCTACAACATCGTAGACTTCACTCCTCTCTTCCTCGACGAAGTCCTTCATAGCATGAATGCCACTGAGGAGACTGAGGCGAAGAAGACTTGTGGAGACAACCGCGAGTGTCTCTTTGACTATGTCGTCACTGGTTAGTGCTAGACTCGTTCAATTCTCTTACTTGTCAGTGGTCAACTCTGTTGGTTCTCTGACAGTCTACACACAGTTCTGCTGGATGTGGTAGCTCTACAGTGTTTGTAGCACACAAAGCAGTTTCTCTCCAAAGTCAATGACAGCACATTGATTTATGTGCCATAAAGTAGAATGTGTACTAGTGATTTATGTATCATCAAGTTGAATTAGTGGGCATGGGCCAGGTATCTTCAAAGCCCACAGTGATTGATAAGTGTGTGGGTGTGTGTCTGTGTGTGTAGGTGTGTGGGCAAGTGTTTAGGTGATAGAAGGTTGTGCGAACAATAACTAATTGTTTGACTTTGCTAGTTGTGTATGTGCATGCATGCATGCATGTGTGTAGATTTGTGTGTGTGTGTTTGTGCGCACGCACTTGCATGTGTGTGCTCGTGTGTGTGCTCATGTGTGTATGTTGATATGGGTGTGTGTAGATGTGTGGGTGAGTGTGTGAATGTGTGTGTGTGGGTGGGTGCATGCATGCATATGTGATAAACAATATGTAATAAGCAAAATGTAATACACAGAGACAGACATACACCCATGCATGCGTACACACACAGTATAAGTGTGTGTGCAGGTAGTACTGTGTAGTCTAAGTGTTTGTGCAGGTAGTACTGTGTAGTCTATGTCTCAGCTGTGCTGTGAATGTTACAGGCAATGCTGAAGCTGCTGCAGCTACCCTGGATACAAATGCCAAGAACACAGAAACCGCAGAGACCTTGGGTGAGTTGTGCATAGACAAACTGTAGTTAATAGAACCCACTGCTAATTCTTGGACAAACTGACTTTTCCACTAATGTCAGCGATACAATACTTCAATTTTGTCAAGCCTTTGAGCCAGACTCTAGTTTTTCCCAAATAGCTAAGCACTTTTATCTGACATAAAATAAATATAAAATATAATATATATATATATATATATATATGTGTGTGTGTGTGTGTATATGTATATTAATTCAGCCTGCATAGCTAGTGTATCCATCCACATAGCTGGTGTAGCAGACCACATAGCTAGTGTATCAGCCTACATAGCTAGTGTAGCAGCCCACATAGCTGGTGTATTAAGCCCACAGCTGGTGTAGCAACCCACATAGCTGGTGTATCAATCTACATAGCTGGTGTAGCAGCCCACATAGCTGGTGTATTCAGCCCACAGAGTTGGTGTATTCGGCCCACATAGCTGGTGTATTCAGTCCACATAGCTGGTTATTCAGTCCACAGAGCTGGTGTATTCAGCCCACATAGCTGGTGTATCAGCCCACATAGCTAATGTATTCTGTATCATAGCCTACATAGCGGGTGTATCAACAGCTGTGCTGGTGGTGCAGCAGTGTCCTCTTGTTGTTTACAGCCAATGGCAGTCCACAAATCCAAGTGGAGACTGTCTTCAATGTGACAGTCAATGAGACCAGCTCTCTGGTTGTGAATGTCACTGACCCAGATGGTGACAGTGTCTCACTGACACTGAGGACTGATACGCCACCTGGTGCCAGCTTTGACAACCTCACGGGGGTTTTCACTTGGACCCCTGTTGACACTACACCTGTCAACATCACGTATGTATGTCTTACTGTGTGACTGTAATGGCAGCGTATGGTGCATATAAGATGTCAGGGTACTCCTACATGTCCAGTGAAATCCCTGTCTGCTCTGAGAAGCATGTTAGTTACTTTTCTTGGAATGAATAATATGTATGTATACAGTTTACTCCTGCTGAACCGTAAGCACACCTGGACATTTGTTTCTTTGACAGGCTTACCTGTAGGTGCAGTAATATACAGAAATAGTTATAATAATAAACTGTGAAAACAATTTTTCTTTCTACAAAATGAACATCTGGTTTATCGAAACCAATCTCTGTTTATAAGTACAGTAAAACCTGTTTGTAGCAGATTTGTCCATTGTATGCATGTCCCATTCAGACTTGGCAAACTGGTAGTTGGAAAAAAAGTAACAGGAAAAAAATAACTGAAAGAAAATAACACATTTTCCTAGGAAAAGTGACAGCAAGGACAGCAAGAAAGTCACATTTAGCCAGGAAAAAACTGGCATTTATTGTTCAGTTGAAAAATTAAAATGTAATTACAGATTTGTGGAGTAGTAGAAATAAACCCATTCTGTTCTCATTTTATGGAAGCCACTCAGATTATTGTTGGAGCCTATACCAGAGAAGCCAACGTCACTGCAGCTGGATGCCATTCTGTTAATTAATTATTTTAATCATGAAAGCCCTTTAGATTATAGTATAAATTACTGGAGCAAATATCATTTTGATCAATAAATGTATGCATATTATACATATAATAATGTATAAAATAAAAATAATTATCAGAATAACCTTTTACTTGTCCATTGCTTTATTTCCTCTTACTTTCTTTCTTACATATTGTAATTTGGCTCAGTGGTTATCTGAGTAGTACTTCAAAGAGTCCAACTGAAGATTTCTATCTAATGAACTTGCACAGATTCGCTGCAACCGATGCGAAAGGGGCAGTGGCGCCATCTGCAAACATCATCATCAACCTGTGCTCCTGCTCGGGCCAAAGCGAATGTCTGTTCAACAAGTTGGCGAGTGGACAGAAAGCGTCGGCCATGTTCAGGACTGTTGCCTGTAACTGCACAGCAGGGTGGACAGGTGGGCAGTGTAGCAGGAATATGTCGAACATGAAATACCAGTTGCACAGCTTGATAGCATCTTTTTACAAAAATGGAGCTTGAAGCCGGAAAAGTGTGTCTTGAAGGCAACGAAAAAGTGTTGAAAGCTGTTTAGATGTTGACACATGCTAATAATGTTGGAATATACCCCAAATAATCATCAAATTCAGAGTCGGCAATAGAGCAATCGTCTGTGGACTCATCTCCCATTGTTAGCTAGCTCGTGCGACATCGCAGAGTGACTGGACATTCACCAGATGGCGCTGTGAACATTAAATAGTTCATTATTTCAAAGGTAATAACTATAGAATATGCTATTTTGACCCAAAATTCTACTACTCTCTGACTTCTGTGGTACTAATAAACTAATGTCAATTCTTTGTTAATAACATTAATGCCAACTGTGGAGTTGCATATTTATAGATGTGTGTGACTCGTTCCAGGTGAACATTGTGACGTGGACTTTAATGGTTGTGGAGACGGTCCCTGCATGGCCGGCACCAACTGCACTGACCTGACCCCTGAAGAAGAGGCTGCCCAAGGTGCAGCGTTCACCTGCAGTCAGTGTCCACAAGGTTATGAAGACAACGATGGAGTATGTGTCGGTACGTCTCATTTAATTGTTATGTTGAATTTATTTAATTTGATTAACTTTTTTATTGAAGGAGTTTCTTCAGCTGTTGTTACTCTGCAGATTTTATTTGATATCAAAGTCAAAAGGTTGACTGGACTTAGCATCATCGCTGACTAGTTTCAAACCAGCTTTGGTATGTTGTCTACTAGACGTGAATGAGTGTCACAAGGGCAACCACAACTGCTCACAGCGCTGCATCAACAAGGAGCCAGGCTTTGTGTGTGACTGCATCCCGGGCTACAGACTGGCATCAGATGGCAAGAACTGCACAGGTAACAACTTGTGTGTCTTCTCTAAGCCAGTGCATATATAATACTACAGTGTTCTAATAGAAAGTCCCATGTATGTTCTTACAGTCTGTATTTACTGTCATGCATTGGATTATCTAGTCAACAAGTTATGCTCAATGGGTTTTAATGGGGAGTTAGTGGGACTAATTATCAGTTTGGGAAGACTTCCTGGCTGTTCCATCTATTGTTCTGCCTCACATTTATTTTAAATAAGAAAATAGTTATATAGCTGGTGTGCACAAGGAATGTTCTTTATCAGACTGAATCATGAATCACTAAAATCAAAATGTTAATAAAGTGTCATTACTTTCCAGGCATAGTTGATAATGCCTTGATAACCACCATACATTACAAACTAATACATAAGGTCGAGAGTAATATCAGACTATAGCAATATCAAATTAAATAGTAATATAAAATAAAAACATTACAATGTGATGACAACTGGCTTTCTACTAAACATGTGAAAATTAAATTGGAATCTGATTAACTCGCAATAGCTTCTGAGCAATTAGCTTTTCACTCAATGTATGAAGGTTAAATTGGGTTTTACTCACTTCATAAGCTTTATGTAGAGGACTTCATTTAAATCTTTGGGTAATGAGCGATCCAATCAATGTGTGAAAGTTAAATGGGACTCACAATGGGCACATTGAAGATCTACAATTACCTTTACCTTTCAAAAGAAATATAAACAACAATTATTTGATGAATGTTTATTTTATTTTGTTACATTGTTATACTATATTCATATTATTGTCTAAATAAACATTTTATTGTCAAAATAAATAATGAATACTCTAAGAGGATGTGTCAAATGAATAGCATTCCGATTGTAGGGCTACTGGGACTCAATTCTCACACCTGGGACGGGGGCCTACTGGGATGGGGGGCTACTGGGATGATGCTGATCAATGTAGTTTAAATGTACACATCTAATATAGAATAAATTGTTAGTTGCTGACATTGAACTACAGTTACTTAAATGTTTCCCTGGCCACTCTTATGATAGCATTCTTACTAAACAGATAACAAGATCTGCTTGTAAACTCATTGACTTACCCCAACAGATGTGGATGAATGTAAGGAGCAATCGGCCGACTGCCAACAGATTTGTGAAAACCTGCCCGGCCACTACAAGTGCATCTGTCTGCCTGGCTATGAACTCAACAGTGACAAGACATGCACGGACAGTGAGTTATATACACTTAGTCCAGTCAACATTTATGTCATGTTAAACACAATTATTACAATTATATAATACCTATCTACATACACACACACATACACGTACGCATAAAATGTCGCATATGGGTCATTCTCAAATTGCAGCACACATTTGCGATTTTTTGTGTGAATATCATCCTGTTGGGTGTTATCATTACAGTAGGAACACATCTTGAACTTCATGTTGTAAACATAGCTTAAAATGTGATTTAGAAAAGCTGCCACACTAAAATTAATCTTGTCTCAGGTGTACCATATTTATTAAAATTTATTAAAATCCAATTAGTATAAATACAGCAAACCTGTCACGAGCAAATAATGACTGCACAAAATAAAATACATACCTGAAAACCTGAAAACCCTATATTTTTTATGAAACTGATGGAAATCTGCAGACACGTGTGGCTGTTAAATATATGGTAGGTGACAACACTTGGTATACTGTATATGCAGCAAACACTCATCTCATCTAGTTAGGCATACAACTGTTGAGTCACTATATGTTTCATAGGTATCTATATTTTCTCCATTAGTATATACTTTCAAGTCCCTTTTGCATTTTTTCTAGGTTATTATAACGTATGAAAAGCTACCAATGCATTCAGGGCTGCTGAAAAACAAAGAAGTTGTCGTGATGGTCACACATGTTAAGTTTCAGAAATGCAAATGCAGGAGATTTATACATAAATCAGAGGGGCTCAGGATATCAGAGAATTGTATGTAAATCGGAAGGGCTCGGTATATCGGAGAGTTGTACATAATTGAAGGGGCTAGGGGTATTAGAGAATTGCGTCAGAGTATTTCATATCCGTGACACTCATAAAAATTACCACCATATCAGCTTTAGTTCCAACTACACTGCATATGTACTATTAAATGGTACACTTGCATGTTAATAAACATTTTGGCAGTAGACAAATTCTTTGTGGACTAGTAAAATATATCACCTGGTTACAATACTCTGATGGAACACCAAATTTTTTTCAATTTCTGAAATGTATCATGGTATAACAAAAATCCCTCACCTAGCAGGCAGTAGCCTACATATTTGATTACACTTAAGCAACTAACATAATATTTACTGGCAGGGCTAAGACTGAAGCATTTTCTTTTTCTTCAAAGTTTGTGATCCAATGTGATGGAGGCATTTGTGATCCTATGTAATGGAGGCAGTTTTTGATAAATACAACTTTATTTTATTGTCTTTTCATTCAAAATGTGCTCCAATTGTGACAATTATCAAATATATATGAATTAAATAAAGGAGATGTATTGATGGGCAATATTTGAATTTGATATGCAAATGCAGGCGATAATGGGGGACCGTTCGTGTAACGCGTATAAATAACTTCAACAACAGGCAAAACAAGGATATTGTTTAGCTAAGTTTCCCTGGTCCATTTGTACAAATCTTGATTGAACTAACCCTTGCTGTTGTTGTGGACCTGAGTAAAGGGAGGGACTGACGATCTTTTTTAAGCCACACAAAAATATGTTTGGTTTCATCAGAAATCTGGGATATTTGTTCTCCCGTCTGGGAGAACAGGAGATTTGATAGATTTCCGGGAGTCTCCTGGCGAATCCAGGAGAAATAACATGTATGGATGGTAATCCCAATCGAAGAGATACGTATCTCAAGAGTTGGGTAAAACGGAAAGAGTTGGGCAAGCGAACTGAGTGAGAAAACCCAACAAAGGTTACGCTAGGCGTGGTGGCTGGAACATTGTAAGAACAGACAAAAAAGAGAACATTGCAGCTCATCTTCATGTTATCGACAACCCACTGAGAAAGATTGTCTCTCTCCAGGTGCCTTGCCCACCTGAAAGCAGATCAAGAGAGACAAGCAGAGGAAAGCCATCAAATATATTGCCAGGCTTCAGGAATTGTTTAATAGCCAGGAGCGGCAGATGACGAGGTACAATAAACGATGGCAACAGCTACACAATGCATCGCAAGCCACACAGAACCAGGAAACCGGTACCAGTACCAAGATCTCAAATGGCCCAGTTGCTATGCAGTACTAGAGCATCTTCTGCTATAAGGAAAACCCTTATTTGGATCAGATGTGTGCAAACTACGCGGTTACAAGCCAGAAGCGACGTGAACAAGAATACATGAAACTTGTAGGCAAGTCATTGGTGAGGATGCATGCAAGCCACACTTGGCTTCTGCACTAAACGTATATACTTGATATAGTAGATACAAGCACCATGTTTGCCAGAAAGCACTACGAATCATGAGGCACGAAGCACACACAAAACATAAGGCTGTTCTACATTCATGATGACAACAGCCGTACTTCCACTGGAAAGAACGAGACCATAGGGGATAAGTGACAGAGGAGGCTTCTAAGTGACACGATGATGAACTTGCATCTTAAGTCTTATTCTTCTCGCCCTCTCGATGAGTTGTCTCCATTTATTGCAATTTTTTGCCATTCTCTCCAATTCTTGGCTGTTCACCTCTGACCTTTCAACATATCTCTTAGCAATGTCCCCCCATCTTAATTTCAGTCTTCTTCCTTCCTTCCTTCTACCACCCTCTTCCGTGTCCCATGCTCTCTTTGTCAATCTTTCCTCACACATTCTATGTACGTGTCCTGCCCATAGCAGTCTGCTCCCCTCTACCTTCATCATCAGGTGTTTCTTCGGTCCAGTGTCTTCTCTTAATTCTCCAGCTTCCTTCTGTCTTCTCGTTTCACTTTACATATTCCCTGAACCCAGTTCTCTGTTACCTGCAGCTTCTATCTCTGTCAGTGCAAGTGTTTCCAACCCATACACACAAGCTGGTACCAACTTCCAGCACCTTTCCCTTTAGCTGTTTCTTCAATTGTTTATGTCCGACATAATACCCTCAACCCTCCTCCAAGCTGCTGCTCCTGCTTCCAACCTCTTCTGTGCCCCCTTGCCACCTCCCCACCCTCACACACTGTTACACACAGGTACACAAAGCTGTCCACTTCCTTAATCCACTTCCTGTTCATCTGTCCACATTACTTCGGTCTTAAGATATATTTGGAGGCCATGTTTTCTGAAGATGTTACTCCATTCTTGCAATGTCTTCTGTAGTTCCTCCATGTTATCTTCTACCACTGCTACGTTGTCCGCATACAGTAGCTTCTTCAGTTCAAATAATTACACACATTTTTCCATTTCTATGTATACTAACAGTTAGAATGGGAAACTAAATGTATTATTCGTGCAACCAGAAATTAAAACTATGAGCAGACCACCTGTGGTCTGCTAAACCGGAGATACAGCAGCAGTGTGCCATGCTCTATATATATATATATCTGCGTATATATGCATATATGTTCCTGTATGACCCCAGCTGTCAGAATCGACCAAATGCAGCATATAAAAATTCACGCCACAGGTGCTTGAAATTACGATATTGCTGATTCGCTAAAAATTTCCATTTTTGGTATATTGTGCTACTTTGACAAATTATACCACTCATTCTGATGGTTGTGTTTTTAAGTCATTCAGGATGTTCCTTCCATCTGTATTTTTACAAAATAGTTTGTTGTTAAGGAGAATTTGGAATTCAAATGGCGCAGTGTGCCTGAGGATGCGCCAGTGTTCACTGATAAGTTTAAAATGACAGTTATCTTGGTATTACAATTAGTATTATTATGACATACAGCCTCAAAGAAAAAAGTTATTGTGATTGACATAATTATTGCAGAATAATAAGTCATATATCATTTTGAGGCTCTTTGACATTGCATCTGGTAAAATAAAAAATCTTAAAAATTAAATGTGACATTTGGTTGATTAGGACAGCAGTGAACATGCACGCACGTACATGTGCATAGATCATGCTGCAGCAATACATGGGAATAGGAAGAGACAGAATACAAATATGTTGGTATAAATCACAAACTTGTGGTGATTGATGCACTATGTTGGATGTGTTTCCAGCTGTGAACCTTTGTGAGAGAGCGCAACTCAATTGTACGTTTGGCTGTCAGAATGACTCCAGCGGAGGTGTTGGCTGTTTCTGTCCAATTGGTTTCACACCCACAGCTAACAACACTGACTGTCAAGGTAGGTTTTCAATATAGTTCTTAACAGTTTCAATCTGCCACCAGCCAGAAAATGGCTTTAATAAATGTAGGAGACAAGTTGGATATAAAGATGTTCTTGTTGCTTTCTATTTTTTTTCTGAAGAATGTTTGATAATTATCCAAAGCAAAGAGTCATTTTGTTGAGTAGATGTTTGTTGCATGAGTATCCTGGACAGGTTTTGTAGACAGTCGGTTTCCCAAGCATTGATTCCATTTTATTTTACTCCATATAAACACCCTGTTACTAGTTTACTTGATATCAAAACTTAAAATACATTATGTTTGCAGAAGTGGTAACTGATGTTAATAATTAGATGCTTAATTTTTTATGAAACCGGAAAAGAACAGAATATTCTGAACTTGAAGGCACAAACCTAATGACCTGCCACATACGCACATGCACGCACGCACGCACGCATGCACGCACGCACGCACGCACACACACATACGGGTGTAAAGATAGATCAGCTGTGTTGTCCTGGTGCACCAACTGCTGCTAACAAGATACACTAACAACTCTGAACCATTTATCTCTCAAACAAGAAAAGAGCTCCTGTTACTGGAAGGACCTCCTGAGACCTCTTGTTTTCTTACATCATATTAGATAAATTTCCCATATGCAGTATGTATTTTTGGGAGTTGTATGCTATATCCCATTTTTATGCAGATTTGTATCAAATGGAAAATCATGATAAAGTGCGTATTTTCTTATTTTCATCCCATAAGTATAACATTTATGACAAACTTAGAACTACTTTGGAAACCAATTTCCTGTGAAACAGATTTTGTTTGATGTAGATATCTTTTGTTTGATCCAGGTATATTTTGTTTGAGGTAGATATCTTTTGTTTGATGTAGGTATATTTTGTTTGATGTAGATATCTTTTGTTTGATGTAGGTATATTTTGTTTGATGTAGTTATATTTTGTTACCTCATATATGGCAACACTCAGTCGCAGGGTTGTTTGATTTAAATCATGATTTAAATCACTCCAAAAAAATCATTGACAATTGATTTTTTTACTTCCAATTTTTTTAATCGCTGATTTATATGAATTTAACACAAATAATTGTTTACAAGCATCGAGATCAACAAAGTTTTGTATGTTTTTTAATACAAAAGCACAAAGTGCGCACACTGTAGCTGTATTGACACCAGATAGACTGATAGTCAAATATTTTATGACATTGTGTATACCAGATTTCTAAAAAATCAGACCAAAAAAAAAGTCTGATTAAAATTTTTTTTTAATAAAAATTTTTTATTAAAAAAAAATTATTATTTTTTTCAACCCTGCTCAGTCGGAATCGGAATGCTATAAGCCGATTAACCTATGACACATTTTATACAGCTTTCTACTGAATTTCAAGGCCAAAATATGGATTTCAACCAAACAATGTGGCATGTCTACCAAATACTAGACACCAGCATTTGACGGACATCTCCACAAATGTTACATTGTCATGAAAGTAAGTTGTACTTGTTCATATAGCAGTGTGGCAGGTGCTTGTAGTTAACCTTACTGACATTTCACAGACAAAGACGAGTGTGCCAGCAATGACACAAACACATGCTCTCACAACTGTCACAACCTGGTGGGAGGCTACAACTGCAGCTGTCCCGACGGCTACATTCTTCAACAGGACGGCAGGACTTGTGCAGGTATCACTTTGTTCATTAAATCATTTAGTTTAAACATGTATTATCTATAGGCCTCCAATCAGTTGTGCCACTCGTTATTACTTGATTGGAAACTTTCTCAGCAGCAGAAGTAGAGGAGGCATTAAAGTCACAACTTAATTTTCTGCTCAGTTGTTATCAACAGAAATTGTGTTTAACTATGTCCAATCAATTAAAATGGTAAATATGATTAAACATGTTGATATGCTTGCATTGTATGTGTGATGGAATGTGTTGCCTTCAGCTTGTCCTGATGGCAAGTGGGGCTCGCAGTGTTCACGTCTGTGCAACTGTGACACTCCAACAACTGTCTGTGAGCCAGTGACTGGCTGTACCGAGTGTCCACCAGGCTTCAAGAAGGGTGGCGACTGCCATGAAGACAAGAACGAATGTAACGACAATCCATGTGGTTCCAATGCTAATTGCACCAATACAGTTGGTACCTTCCGCTGTGACTGTCATGAAGGCTACGTCCAGCACAACCTCACTGCATGTGTTGGTATGTATGCTTTGTCATTAATCAGGGTAGTATTATGGTATTTTGAAGCAGCATTAAGCAAGAGGAGTTTGTCATAAAATGAGTTGTTGAAAGCAGAAGACGTGTATAAAATTAATTCCTTTCAAGGATTCAGAGAAGTCGGATGCATGCATTGATTTAGGCAGCACCGCTGCCAGTTTATCATTTACAGTAGTCAAGTTGGTGATGTAATGAACAGATCTGCTAAGGGGTGGAGTGTAAATCACATTGAGCAGTCCCGTGGATGCATGATGCTTATACTTATGGAAGAAAACTTAATAATAGAAGCATTGACAAATATTCATTACTTGCTTAATTGCAACACAACAAGACTTTGTCATTATGGAAACATACACATGCACATAATACACTTGTATAAGTGGAGGAAAGAATAAAACCCTGCAACGCTTGTATATTCCTTGATTTATATACAATCTTGTACAAATGCCAAACAATGTTTGCTAAATTATAGTATTACAATATATCACAACCTATATTTTACACACTGTACATACCAACTAATTGGAATACTTGGAATGTACATTTGTACATACCAACTAATTGGAATACTTGGAATGTACATTTGTACATACCAACTAATTGGAATACTTGGAATGTACATTTGTACATACCAACTAATTGGAATACTTGGAATGTACATTTGTACATACCAACTAACTGGAATACTTGGAATGTACATTGGCATACAAACCAACTAACTGGAATACTTGGAATGTACATTTGTACAGTGTGTCCAGAGAATATGAACAGAATGACATGTTTTGGTCATCTTACATGTTCTTGCTTCCAATTACAACAGTTTAAAAATATCAATTATTTCCACTTAATACTGTTAAAGTTTACATTTAGATACACTAATCTAGTCATTTGAAAGAAGGTATATATGTTGCAGTCAATCTGCGTAATCAGTCATTTTGCGTAATGACTGACATGTTTAGGCATTATGCGAAATGACTGTTTCACTCAGGCATTTCGCGAAATGACTGAAAATTTCAGTCATTACGCAAAATAACTGGAAATAAGGCACTATTATTACACAGTTTGACTGGTGGCCATTTCAGTCATACTGTGTAATAACAATTTGTGTACATTTGTCATTATATATTGTTCCAATGTTAATTGTGTATTAATGTCAGCTGTCACAATTCTTCAGACATTCACATTACTCAAGTAGATAAACAAAGTGAATAAATATTTAACAAGATTTAATAAGATTTGCCATCCAAGCCAAAGGCCCAGATGACAAGTGGACAAGGAAGCCATTGGCTTATCGAGAGTCCAACAATGTTCATCTACTTATAACCCGCCCTCCTGAGATGTGTGTCAACCTTGTTTTTAAACATATTCACGCTGCTAGCAGTTACACAATCTGTAGACAATTTGTTCCATTCATTTATTGTCCTCTGTGAGAACGAGTGCTTCCTGATGTCCAATCTACATTGATCCTTTACTAATTTTACCTCATGTCCTCTAGTTCTGCTATCCTTCTTGAGTGAGAAAAACATATTTCTATCAATATTTTCATACCCATTAAATATCTTAAAAACTTCAATCTGATCTCCTCTGAACCTCCTTGTCTCTAGAGTTGTTAAACCACATTCTTTCAGGCGTTCTTCATAACTAAGGTCTCAGTTCTGGAATCATTTTAGTTGCTCTCCTTTGTATGCGTTCAAGCGTATCTATATCTTTCTTACGATATGGTCTCCATGCTTGTATACAGTATTCTAAATGAGGTCTAACTATTGCTTTATAAAGAGGTATAATTAACTTTTTTCCCTTGTATGTTATGTTTCTTCTAATCAATCCAAGAATTTGATTACCCTTTGAAGCTGCAATACCACACTGCTCTGAAACTTTCATATCAGCGCTTATTGTAACTCCTAAGTCCTTTTCTTTTACAGTAGTACCCAGAACAGTATCTCCCATTTTATAGTTTACATTCAAGTTCCCATGTCCTGTATGTAAGCATTTACATTTCCCAAAATTGAACAACATCTGCCATTTCTCAGACCATTTCACTAATCTGTCTAGATCGTTTTGTAAATGTTGTTTATCACCATCAGTATTAACCTTTCTAAACAGTTTTGTGTCATCCGCAAATTTCAGTACGTTACTTGTTATACTGTCGTCCAAGTCATTGATATAAATTAAGAATAATATAGGTCCTAATACTGATCCTTGAGGTACCCCACTCAAAACCGATTTCCAATTTGAAACTTCTCCATCTACTACAACTCGTTGTCTTCTGTCAGTCAGCCATTGTTCTATCCAGTCAGTTATGCTGTCCCCGATACCATGGGCTTTTAATTTAAGTAGTAATCTTTGATGTGGCACTTTGTCAAAAGCTTTCTGAAAATCTAAGTAGATAATATCTACTGGCGATCCCACGTCTATCCACTTAGTGATTTCTTCCAGTAGTAGATAGATAGTATTTAATCAATGCAAATATTCCAACCTATAATAAATAAGGTATGGGTGGAAAGATAGTTAAATAATCTTCCAAATGTGACATAGCTAACATGTAATTATGCAGTAATGACATCATACCAGAATTTTGTCATAGAAATTACTCCACAGCCCCACATATGCAATTTTGGTGGCTTGCATGACATAATGTGGTTTCATTTTGATGTGGTAATGGTGAAATTTCACACCTTCATTCATTGATCTGCACATGGAAGCCACACGGGTAATTCCCTTCAAAGGTTTTCTCAGTCAGAAGCCCCAAGTTAATATCCACCACAGTTGTATTGGATACCAATTCAAGCCTTGATCCTTTCTCTGTTAAATTCTTCCTCTCTTTATGTAAACCAGGAAGTCCACAAAATGAAAGAAAATGCACAAATGAAAGCTGTCAATACTGTCTCACAAAAGTCAAGAAGTCCTTTCATGATTTGTCACATTAAGCCGTGCAAACAAATTAATTTAAAAGGGTTAAATTTACTATAAAAGACACATTGATAAACATCATGATTATGAATATATTACAATTACAATATATTACAATATATATTTTCTTCTCACAGCTTTGGTTTAGGTAGTTTATAATTAAAATTGGATAATCATTTTAATTTGCTCTTATGTTTCGCAGGTATCAAATTTGTCAATGCAGGAACATCGAGAAGTTGATAAAGAAACAAAATACACAGTGATGCACACTGAAAACAGAAGTGATGGGATAAAATGTCCTGAACCTCTGAAATCAATAGGACACAATGTCCTGACTCCACAAAAACAATAGGACATTCTACATTTCCAACATTCAATTTAAGATACACAATAGAAGGCAAATTGTAATTGATACTTCATAGTGTTTGCTCTGGGTATAATGGCACAAAGCGCACCTCGTAATAAGACCATTAATTTGATGATAAGTGGTTTTGACCATGTGGAGTAACTTCAATTCCTGGTGTTCTACACGATCCAAAGTGAACCCGAACAATAATCTTAGCCAATTGAGACAGTCACCATTGTTAGGCAAAATATTTTTGAGTGTGAGAAATAGATAGCTGCTAGGTGGCAATTTCTGAAAATATCTGGCCAGGTAGATGAAAAAACAGCAAGTTTGCCCACATCAGTTGTCATTAATCAGGACAAAACACTGTTTCAGTCATTACGTGAAATGACTGCACCTCTTTTCCAGTCATTTCACGTAATGACTGAATTTTTTAATCATTTCGCGAAATGCCTGAGTGAAACAGTCATTTCGCGTAATGCCTAAACAAGTCAGTCATTACGCGAAATGACTGATTACACAGATTGACTGTAACATATATTAATAATTTTGGGGGAAAACAAATTATTCAAACGTAGGAATGTAGTAGACTACAAAAGCATGAGGATGTCTTAGTACAAGGCCATAGGGTGCAAGACTATTCTCCCACAGGTTGATTAAAGAGCTACTGACTGTATAAGTGACAGTAGCGTACATGTGATCACAGCAGAACAGCTCTGGCAAGGATGGGCGACACATGGAAAGGTAGAGGGGGTTGTGTGTAATTAAACAAACTTTATGACTGACTTCCTTTGGCCACATAGTCTGGAGTTTGTTGTTTTGAAGATCAGTCTTGTTGAACTTACAGTGAAGGACGAGTGTGAGAGTGGCCCGTGTCAGAACAGTGGAACATGTGACCCCCAGTTCAAGAAGTACACCTGTACCTGTGCTCTTGGCTACACTGGACACAACTGTGAGACTGGTGTGTATCTTTAATACGGTTGGTCAATGCCTTAATGCTCACGGCATGGTTTCCAAATAGCTTACACATATGATCATGATTGAATACATTATAACTGTTTTTGTATAATAAAATGTGAAACATTGAGCACGTTTCCAGAAGCCCAGATTGCAGTAACTGTTCCCTGTGTTGATGTAGATGTGGATGAGTGTGGCAGTTCTCCATGTCTCAATGGCGGCATCTGCACTGACCGAGTCAACAAGTACCGCTGCAGTTGTCCACAGGGCTTCACTGGGGCTGTCTGTGAGACAGGTAGGCAAAGCAGGGCTTCATTGGGGCTGTATGTGAGACAGGTAGGCAAAGCAGGGCTTCACTGTGGCTGTCTGTGAGACAGGTAGACAAAGCAGGGCTTCAGTGGGGCTATCTGTGAGACTGGTAGGCAAAGCAGGACTTCATTGGTGCTGTCTGTGAGACAGGTAGGCAAAGCAGGGCTTCATTGGGGCTGTATATGAGACATGTAGGCAAAACACAGCTTCACTAGGGCTGTCTGTGAGACAGGTAGACAAAGCAGGGCTTCATTGCTTCATAATTATAATATCAGCCACTTGAAATTTACTTATTACGACTTTTTCCAGGTACAAATGTATACTGCCACAGCAAATCCCCAAAACTGTTTTTATAGTAGGTGCAGAATTTGAACTGTGTGAAAGTCATGTAGTTTTAAACATGGGTAGTAGAATAAATATAAAAAATATTTGGTTATACTGGAACCACCTAAACTAAATATTTTGTTCAGTGCTGTTGTAATTTTTGTGGGTGGGTGACTGGGAGGGTGGGTAGATGTTGGGTGTGTGTGTGTGTGTGCGTGCTGTGCATGTGTTGTGTGTGCATGTGTTGTGTGTGCACTGTGCGTGTGTTAAATTGTGTGTGCATGTACATGCGTGTATGTGCATGTGTGTAGTTGATGTTGTTGCACAGAGATAATACATTATTTGTTCTCATTTCATGATGTTGCAGCAGTGACAACAGCAAAGGCCGTAGCAACAACAGCAGCAGGAACAACTGTAGCAACAGCAGCAGGGACAACAACAGCAGCAGCAGGAACAACTGTAGCAACAGCAGCAGGGACAACAACAACAGCAGCAGCAACAACTGTAGCAACAGCAGCAGGGACAACAACAGCAGCAGCAGCAACAACTGTAGCAACAGCAGCAGGGACAACAACAACAGCAGCAGCAACAACTGTAGCAACAGCAGCAGGGACAACAACAGCAGCAGCAGCAGCAACAACTGTAGCAACAGCAGCAGGGACAACAACAGCAGCAGCAGGAACAACAGCAGCAGAAACAACAGCTACAACATCAACGACAACTACAGCACAACCACGTACAACTATAACTATCCCACCAGATATGCAGTCCGAGGTGACAGTTAGTGTGAGACTGACCAATGTCACTTACACATCAAACCTGGAGGACAAGTCATCTCGTGCCTACAAGAACCTCAGAGCAGATGTCATTGATGCGGTATGCAAGTTTACTTCCTCACATGCAACTCTGGCTCAGAGTCTCTCATTAATCACTTATCATTCTGTCTTACAAACTCTTACATGCACTTTGATGTAGAAGAGTCATTAACATTAATTACACGCAATGCATTGGGATATGCTAAGATTATTTGTGAAAATAGGCACATTGGTTGAGAAATGTACATTAATAATTTGATTTTCTGTTACAGTGTGTTACATTGTCCTGAAACATTAGGTATTCAAAACCAGTTATTTTTCTTGGTGTTGGCTCTGTGTTCATCATACAGATGAACTAACAGAGGTGGATACCAAGCATTGTTAAGGCCAATGTTTCACAAATTACCCAGAATGTAACACTCATTATGTTTCTGTTTAGTTGATGAAAGTCCTGACGAAACGTCTTCACGGAACCAGATTCCAGATTATTGATGTTGTATTCAGGTAAATATTGTTCATTTAATAAATAATGTACATCTGTTGTGAATCTATGTAACTTGTACACATACGTTTGGCTGAAAAACCTTCCACATTGTTGATGTTGACTGTATTTTAATAAATGTTGTCTATGTTTAATATATGCGATGGGCAAGCACATTTTAGCACTGTTAACATATAAGGTGTAAATAATAATACTGAAGTGTGTTGACCTTGAGGTAAATGTGTATAGTGACTGCGTTGAATATATGTAACGTATTTGTTGTACACTGAGATTTGGTTAATGTATGCTTCTTATAGTATTTGAATGGTGAGAGGGTTGGTTCTTCAGGTCCGGCAGTGTGGTGGTAGAGTATATAGTGGCTGTGGAGAAAGACAAAGCAACTGAGACACTTGATGATATTGTGGAGAGCATCAAGACTGAAGCAGAGAGTGGAACATTTGGCAATTTCAAGGTGGACCCTGCATCTGTTACTGGAAAAAAGCAACAAAAGGGTTAGTTTTAGCAGGTTGACTTTGTTTTATGAATCCTATCACGTTATCAGTACCAATGTAACAGTCTTGAGTAAGTCGGCTTATCTTGTTACAAAATGTTCTCTTTAATCAGTTAAGTAATGTGCTGCTCCTGTGTGCATGACCCTGGTGACATGACACTGTTGACATGACACTGTTGACATGACACTGTTGACATGACACTGTTGACATGACCCTGGTGACATGACACTTGTGGTTTTATTTGCAGCACAGCGTACATTGTGATCATTGCATATGATATGACACTAACTGATTTCTATTATCACAATATTAAATTATGATGTTGAGAACCACGTGTGCTTAAAATAGAACAAAGCTTGATGTTTCTTCGTAATCATAACTGAACATTTGTTGCCTTACACAGAAGATGGACTGCCACTGGTTGCCATAGTGATTGGTTCGTTGGTGGGTGCCATTGTCATTGCTGTCCTCATCGCCGTGTTGATCTACTGCTGCTGTAAACTACGCCGTGACTATGTCGATGATGACATGAGCTCCAGGGAGTTCACATACCGACCACCATTTATGAAACAGAGCCGACTGTGGCAGCACATCAGCATGGATAGAGAACGGGGCATGTCCCACGGGGGCGTGGCCCTGCCCCCTGGTCATTCCCAGGTTGCTCCAGCAAGTAGGAACATCGTAAGCATGGAGTCGTAATAAGAAGGCAATAACATCTTAAGTAATAGGATAAGTGAAGTAAGGCACTATCATCTGAAGTAGTGGGATGAGTGAAGTAAGGCACTAACATCTGAAGTAGCATGGTGAGTGAAGTAAGGCACTGACATCTTAAGTAGCATGGTGAGTGAAGTAAGGCACTGACATCTTAAGTAGCATGGTGAGTGAAGTAAGGCACTGACATCTTAAGTAGCAGGATGAGTGAAGTAAGGCACTAACATCTTAAGTAGTAGGATGAGTGAAGTAAGACGCTAACATCTTAAGTAGCAGGATGAATGAAGGTAGGCACTGACATCTTAAGTAGCAGGATGGATGAAGGTAGGCACTGACATCTTAAGTAGCAGGATGAATGAAGGTAGGCACTGACATCTTAAGTAGCAGGATGAATGAAGGTAGGCACTGACATCTTAAGTAGCAGGATGAATGAAGGTAGGCACTAACATCTTAAGTAGCAGGATGGATGAAGGTAGGCACTGACATCTTAAGTAGCATGATGAGTGAAGTAATGCATTAACATATTAAGTAGCAGGATGAGTGACGTAAGACGCTAACATCTTAAGTAGCAGGATGAATGAAGTAAGGCACTAACATCTTAATTAGCAGGATGAGTGAAGTAAGGCACTAAAATAGCAAGCAATAACAGTGTGATATTATAATCAGTCCATTATAAACCTGTTTTATTGATAATTAAACTTTAGAATTGGATGAGATACCTGCCTACTTGGTAGTGAGTGAATGATAACCAGGTTTGTGTGAGTTGGTAATTATGTTTCTCACATCCTAGGATTGGAATGCTGTGCACAGTAACGCACAACACAACTATGCCGCGACACGAGATGCAACTCAACGACCAGTTTCTCATCGCAGACCTGAGCAACAGGAGTGGGTACGTAACACGCCATGTCATTGTCATAAGCAGGGTTGTTTGATTTAAATCTTTTGATTTAAATCATTGATTTAAATCATGATTTAAATCACTCTAAAAAAATCATTGATTTATGATTTAAAAAAAAAAATTTACTTCGTTTTTTTAATCGCTGATTTATATGAATTTAACACAAATAATTGTTTACAAGCATCGAGATCAACAAAGTTTTGTATGTTTATTAATACAAAACACAAAGTACGCACACATGTGTAGTTGTATTGTCACCAGATAGCCTGATAGTCAAATATTTTATGACATTGTGTATGTTTGAGCTATTCCCTTTCTGAATGCAGTGAAGCCACACAAACTTGTCTTCCAGAGGAAGTATCTTTTCAAGTCAGAAGCCCTGAGTTAAAGTCCACTTAGAGCTTGTGCTAGTTGTTACCAATTCAGCATGTTGTCTAATACTGTACCAGTTTGTATTCTGGTTAGAGACCCTTAGAGTACACAGAGCCCTGGACTGGTGCTAATCCACCCTCTCAGCAAACAATAATTAGCACTGCTACAGCCACAGACACATAGCATGATGCATAAATGTAAAAATATTTGGTTATACTGGAACCACCTACAAAACTAAACTAAATGTTTTATTCAGTGCTGTTGTAATTTTTGTGGGTGGGTGACTGGGAGGGTGGGTAGATGTTGGGTGTGTGTATGGGTGTGCGTAGTTGACCATTTGCAACTACAATTAAGAGTATCACGCCAGTGGCTTACTAGGAAAACCTTGTTGAACACACATCTTAATTTCATGGGCTGCACCATACTGCTAGATGACTGCTGGATGCCCACACTGCTAGATGACGTCACGAGTTTCATAGTTTAGCAAAATTCGCTCACCAAATGAAAATATATTCGTATACACCTATTCCTATATTTGCCAATACGATATGGCTACATTGTTTACGTCTAAACTCAACTTAAGTAACATATTTTGGCCTTTGTTTACTGAACTAGTCCTCTTTCTGGCAAAATAACACGTTTCCTTGAGACTGCGTTGGTTCTGTGTGTGCCGGCCTCCCTTAAGAGTCTAGGTTACCCGATTTTCATGGAACCGTGCATGCGTTTATCGGTCTCGCTGGTTAACATGTCAGCTCTCAGTCAACTGGAGAAATGACCAGAATCTCCCACTTTTAGAACACATTCTGAAGTGGCATGATATTCTTGATTTTAGTTGCACATGGTTACTTTTTATTATCTCTTAGATGCATAGCCCCAAAACCATGACTTTTATTTTGTTTTAGGTGTTTATGTGTAACTTTAGTGTAAGAATGTTTTTTTCAGTGGCCCAATTAACTAGACATGTCATGAAGCACACATAGATATATGTAATTATGTATATATATATATATATATATATATATATATATATATATATATATATATATATATATATATATATATATATATATATATATATTGATGATCCGCTAATGTGGTAATGTCAATGTTATTTAATAAACTCACAATGCATTGGCTTTCATTTAGACTTGGTCATAATGGAGTGAGAAGAAATGCCGGTGCACTGAACCAAGAAACACTTGACTAGAAGTTGACGAACAACTTACGTATGGACAATGGGACAGAAATATTACAGGAATACTCTAGTAATCATTTAGCAAACAGTTTACTAACTAGGGTTAATATTTACTAACTAGAGTTAATGTTTACTAATTTGAGTTAATGTTTACTAAATAGGGTTTATATTACACTGCTGTTAGTTGGTGAAGTTTATAGGATAACACCAGCTGGTAAATGTAGTATTTGTGGATGTTTAACAAACAGTTTATTAATGGACATTTTTCAGTGTATAAAAAATTTTTTGTCAGTTAATGTTTAGATACATATATAAGGATGACTTAAAGAGAAGATTACACACACATAGCATAGTAATTCTTTATCATACATTTTACTAACCAACTACTACTTCATTACATAACATATTTTGAGTTTTTAATGTTTAAAGTATCTACATGTATTAGTGCAAACCGGTGATGGAAAGTAATAATTTGTCAAATATTTTATTAGCAGGAAGTTTGCACATGAAGCAGATTTATCTAGTTACTGTTAAGTTGGTTTACTAACTAGAGTTAATATTTACTAACTAGCATTAATGTTTACTAACTAGAGTTAATGTTTACTAAATAGGGCTTCTATTCAACTGCTGTCAGTTTGTGAAGTTTATAGGATAACACCAGCTGGCAAATGTAGTATTTGTGGATGTTTAACAAACAGTTTATTAATGTAATTTTTTTGGTGTATAATAAAAACATTTTTGTTAGTTAATGTTTAGATATATACAGTATATAAGGATGACTGAAAGAGAAGATTACACACACATAGTATAGTATAGTATAGTAATTCTTTATCATACATTTTACTAACCAACTACTACTTCATTATATAACATATTTTTAGTTTTTCAATGTTTATAGTATCTACATATATTAGTGCAAACCGGTGATGGAAAGTTACAATTTGTCAAATATTTTATTAGCAGGAAGTTCGCACATGAAGCAGAAAATGTCACATTTTGATGACGGAAACGAAGAAGTATTCCTTACAGTCTTGTCTGTGCTGGGCCATGAATTGGATCAGCTACCATTGACTGGCATGGGATTTTCCATCCCATGCACACACACATATTGTCTAGCCAGGAAATGTAGAGGTATTTCTAATCAAATAGTTTTATAAATGTTTTTATGTTTACATGTGTGTATCCAAAATTATATTTAACATACATATATACAAATGAAAGCTTTTTTATAACTTAATTATTTTGTTTTTATAAAGCACTTGCATTTATACTAACAGCCAATTCCTGTATTTGAAATGTAAATCAGAGATATATAATTTAGAATATCAGCAAAATGCTTACATTAAATGTGTTAAAATTGTCAACAATATAATTTTACTAGTAATTTATTTGAAAACTCTTGTAATTATATTCCCTGTTTTGATTTGTTGCATTTTATGTGTCAGAATTGAGAGAAATGTTCAGTTGTTGTTTGGGTTGAAATTACTGTTGTCTCAATGGAGTTATTGATCCTGTTATAGAGTAATAAATACGGTTTAATGGCAACCATGGGTTTCACACTTATTATTTCTTTTAGTGATATTATTTTATTTGATCAATTATGTTTGTATACTGAGCAGAAAAAGAAACTTGATAGTTAGATATAATGTGTCTTGATAATGCATCATGAAGGTTAGATGAGATAATTATATATCTTGATGAGATGATTTTTGTATCCACCATGGGCCCAAATCACAGCTTCATAAAATCCCCTCAACAAAGGTGTGAAGAATAGAAACGGAAATATCCGCCATTGTCACATGATGTCACAGTCAGTGCTTCTGCCCTTGAGTGATTGGCCACTGACCCTATTTGCCGGACACATGTCCTCAGATTGTGAATTGTCCGTCTACTGCAACATATATGCCTGCAATTTCTGCTACTGAGTGTCCCATCTCCAAGGCATGCTCTTAAACCCTCTTAGAAAGTCTCAGCATTATATACGGTGTCACTCAAAGTCGATGTGTCACGTTCTTCTTATTGCTGCAGTGATGTTATATCAATTCCAGAGTGAAATTGAGACTAGCGTGTTGTCTGGATGTGCAGTAACTCTTTTGTACTTTGTACTGGCAGGCAACATGCTACAATCTGTTTAAACTGGAATTGCTAATCGATTAGAAATTACTTAACCCCTTTTGTTTTGGTCCGCTGCCAAGCTTGGGTCTCCTGAGGATTTTAGTGCAATAGAAGTATTTTATATTGTATTATATTGTATCAATCACATCTGGATTTTGACCTGTTTTGGGATGTCAATCCATATTCCAGTCATAAAGGTGACTCCAAAGACTGGTATTCATGACTATGCTCTAGTTACACCAGGATGGTTAGTTATCTGCAATGTTAAAATTGCTATTCCATCTTACAGTGATCACACAAACACAGTTATACATTGGCAGCTCGGCCAATATCTTCCTCAAGACTTGAAGGTAAGTCCACCAATACCTTCATCAAGACTTGAAAGCAACTCCACCAATACCTTCGTCAAGACTTGAAAGCAACTCCACCAATACCTTCCTCAAGACTTGAAAGCAACTCCACCAATACCTTCGTCAAGACTTGAAAGCAACTTCACCAATACCTTCCTCAAGACTTGAAGGCAGCTCCACCAACACCTTCCTCAAGACTTGAAGGAAACTCCACCAATGCCTTCCTCGAGACTTGAAGGCAACTCCACCAATACCTTCATCAAGACTTGAAGGCAACTCCACCAATACCTTCCTCGAGACTTGAAGGCAACTCCACCAATACCTTCATCAAGACTTGAAAGCAACTCCACCAATACCTTCCTCAATACTTGAAGGCAACTCCACCAATACCTTCATCAAGACTTGAAAGCAACTCCACCAATACCTTCGTCAAGACTTGAAAGCAACTCCACCAATACCTTCCTCAAGACTTGAAGGCAGCTCCACCAACACATTCCTTAATACTTGAAGGCAACTCCACCAATACCTTCCTCAAGACTTGAAAGCAACTCCACCAATACCTTCGTAAAGACTTGAAGGCAACTCCACCAATACCTTCATCAAGACTTGAAGGCAACTCCACCAATACCTTCCTCGAGACTTGAAGGCAACTCCACCAATTCCTTCATCAAGACTTGAAAGCAACTCCACCAATACCTTCATCAAGACTTGAAGGCAACTCCACCAATACTTGAAAGCAACTTCACCAATACCTTCATCAAGACTTGAAAGCAACTCCACCAATACCTTCATCAAGACTTGAAGGCAACTCCACCAATACCTTCATCAAGACTTGAAGGCAACTCCACCAATACCTTCCTCGAGACTTGAAGGCAACTCCACCAATTCCTTCATCAAGACTTGAAAGCAACTCCACCAATACCTTCATCAAGACTTGAAGGCAACTCCACCAATACTTGAAAGCAACTCCACCAATACCTTCATCAAGACTTGAAAGCAACTCCACCAATACCTTCGTCAAGACTTGAAGGCAACTCCACCAATACCTTCATCAATACTTGAAAGCAAATTCACCAATACCGTCATCAAGACTTGAAGGCAACTCCACCAACACCTTCATCAGGACGTGAAGGCCACTCCACCAATACCTTCCTCAAGACTTGAAAGCAAATCAACCAATACCTTCCTCAAGACTTGAAAGCAACTCCACCAATACTTTCTCAAGACTTGAAGGCAACTCCACCAACACCTTCCTCAAGACTTGAAGGCAACTCCACCAATACCTTCCTCAAGACTTGAAGGCAACTCCACCAACACCTTCATCAGGACGTGAAGGCAACTCCACCAATACCTTCCTCAATACTTGAAAGCAACTCAACCAATACCTTCCTCAAGACTTGAAAGCAACTCCACCAATACTTTCTCAAGACTTGAAGGCAACTCCACCAACACCTTCCTCAAGACTTGAAGGCAACTCCACCAACACCTTCCTCAAGACTTGAAGGCAACTCCACCAACACCTTCCTCAAGACTTGAAGGCAGCCCCACCAACACTTTCCCTAAGATTTGAAGGCAACAATACACCTTTCTAATAATACATATAGTAGATACCATTTTTTCTGAGTAAGGGTAAGGAGAAACTGGCAAAGAGAGCATGGGAAATAAAAGAGGGTGGTAGAGAGAGAAGACTGATAAGGAAAAGGCAGATATGTGTGAACAGCAGAGCATAGAACAAAATGGCAGAAAATCAAGCAAGATGGAGGCAAGTCACTGAGAGGGCGGAACAGAATTCGTAATATGCTCACCCACCCCACAAGGGATTAAGTGGAAGAAGAAGACAAATAACCAACTATATGAAACAGAATTTATGTCTCCCAAAATTGTATTTGTATTATATACTCGTGTTTCCAGTATGTGCGGGCGTTTACACACGTCCAGAAATTATGTAATTTATAAACAATGAAGTTATTTTATGTGCTTGCGTGCGCGCGCGTGTGCTATATATACACCACTTATTTACGATAATTTAGGTAGCGTAACTATTTTTACTTTTGCTACGTAAATTATAAAAGTTTGGATAACATTTGTGTCATAACAGTTACAACTTGCGTGTTTCCATTAGCCCACCGTGCCCGTGTTTTTTTGACGAAGCAAATCCAGTGTTTTCTCTGAATGCATCAGTCAACGGGAGTTGTGTCAGCTCCCGTTGAAACTGCTGCAGACTGGTCGTTTCACTTTCAAAACATTAATTGCCGCACCTGCACACACAGCAGCGATTTGATACGATTTTAAAAAAGATTAACGAGATGTTAAATCAAGAAGTTATAAATAATTTATTATTGTTGATACGTAGTCATGCCTATTTATAGGGCCTACACAACATTAATCGTACAAAATCACTGCAAACATCCACCATATAAATTCAATAGCCCGAATGCAGCAGCTCCTGTTCTCGCATCGCAACGCACTGGTGGGAAAAGACCTAGCCAATGAGCTTTATCCAATAGTGGGTCACCAGGATCTCCCCAAGCAAGACTGGTGGGAAAAGACCTAGCCGATGAGCTTTAGTCAATAGTGGGTCACCAGGATCTCCCCAAGCAAGACTGGTGGGAAAAGACCTAGCCAATGAGCTTTAGCCAATAGTGGGTCACCAGGATCTCCCCAAGCAAGACTGGTGGGAAAAGACCTAGCCGATGAGCTTTAGCCAATAGAGGGTCACCAGGATCTCCCCAAGCAAGACTGGTGGGAAAAGACCTAGCCGATGAGCTTTAGCCAAAGAGAGTCACCAGGATCTCCCCAAGCAAGCGCAAGGAGGTAATTCCAACCACATCACAAACACACTCAATTTCTTGAGATAACGAATTCCAACAAATATGTTTGCGTAACTATAATAGATTACCTATCATGGACCAACCACATAGAATCCACGACAGCAAAAGGAAACAGGACGGTAGACTTCCTAAGGAGAACCTTCCGACAATGCCCCCCCAAAGTTGAGACTGCCACCTACACCACAATGGCTCGCCCCATGCTGGAATACCATTCATCCATTTGGGATCCTACAAACAAAAGGACATACAAACATTGGAATGTGTGCAGCGTCGATCAGCTAAATGTGTATTCAATAACTACACACACCTGGCAGCGTCACACCCATGCTCCGGGAATTCGAATGGCCAAAACAGGCCAGGGTCATTCTGACCCAAGAACACCACTTGAGGCACCCAACAACTGTACTATCAACATGTCCACCATCCAGCTCTTTATCATTCCTTCTTCCTCCGAACAGTAACAACTGGACCCATCTTCCAGCCTCCATCAGTGGAAACGTTTTTTGAAAAGACTCGGTGGTAGTTTCCACAACATGATGAAGGCCACGCCAGTGTATATGTGTATATAGCATTTATCTATTTTGAAACTGCTCTGGTTTTAACCGCATTTTGATTATTTAGCGCTCAGACCGCTACACCCCATCATTAGGCCCTACACGCACCACAGGGTTAACTACGATAGTCTAGTAGGCAGATGCCTCAGCTTCTCGGGAGCATCACCAAGGGGTACTGTAGGTGCACAAATGAATCCAGATCCACTAGTTTGGTTAATAATTGAAATGATCTTGCCAAACTTCTGTTGCAATTTCAATTTCAGTGTAATTGATCGGTACGTGCCTGCAGTTTTCTCCAGGAGAATTGCTTGGTACTGATCCCGCAGTGATTTTATCAGGACGTAACCCTTCTCCTGGAAGAGGGAAGCTTCTAGCTGCTCCACCAGACGATCCAGAACAGCATCGTTTTGTTGTGCTGAGCTAAAAAAGAAAACAAGAAATCTGTGTTTCCTTTTATGAAGACTGAGTTGTAAAAAGTCGTCCTGTAAAAAATGTATTCTTATTAACAGTAACTCCGGGCCACAGTTAACCTAGATTACTAAAGTGGCGTGTGGTATTTAGGCACGCGTTCACAATAAAAGAAATTAAATAACATCACGCAATTTGTCGCAGCGCCATCTTGAATCGCCGCCATTGTGGCGGGGTTTGTTGAAACATTTTTGCAAGAGTTAGTTGACCCACGTGAACCTGATGTTCCACAACTGGGCGCTGGATGAACGGACGATGCACGCACCATGCACGCACTATGCGTGGGAGATGGGCACTTTTTTTTGTTGAGATGTCATAAGTCACAACTAGTTGCTGTTAGCTATTACTTAGTTAGCTAGCTAACCCCTTCTCCTGTTTCAACTAAACGGCGAGATGTGCTTATTAAAATCGTCATATATCGGATATGCTACATACATTTGCTAAGTAGGTTTGTACATGGCAGAGATATGCAGTGGAGACCGGGGCTAGTTGTATAGGGGAGACCAGGCTAGTTGTATAGGGGAGACCGGGGCTAGTTGTATAGGGGAGACCAGGCTAGTTGTATAGGGGAGACCAGGCCAGTTGTATAGGGGAGACTGGGGCTAGTTGTATAGGGGAGACCAGGCTAGTTGTATAGGGGAGACTGGGGCTAGTTGTATAGGGGAGACCAGGCTAGTGGTATAGGGGAGACTGGGGCTAGTTGTATAGGGGAGACCAGGTTAGTTGTATAGGGGAGACCAGGCTAGTTGTATAGGGGAGACTGGGGCTAGTTGTATAGGGGAGACCAGGACTATTTGAATAGGGGAGACCAGGCTAGTTGTATAGGGGAGACTGGGGCTAGTTGTATAGGGGAGACCGGGGCTAGTTGAATAGGGGAGACCAGGCTAGTGGTATAGGGGAGACCAGGCTAGTTGTATAGGGGAGACTGGGGCTAGTTGTATAGGGGAGACCGGGGCTAGTTGAATAGGGGAGACCAGGCTAGTTGTATAGGGGAGACTGGGGCTAGTTGTATAGGGGAGACCGGGGCTAGTTGTATAGGGGAGACCGGGGCTAGTTGAATAGGGGAGACCAGGCTAGTGGTATAGGGGAGACCAGGCTAGTTGTATAGGGGAGACTGGGGCTAGTTGTATAGGGGAGACCGGGGCTAGTTGAATAGGGGAGACCAGGCTAGTTGTATAGGGGAGACTGGGGCTAGTTGTATAGGGGAGACCGGGGCTAGTTGTATAGGGGAGACCGGGGCTAGTTGTATAGGGGAGACCGGGGCTAGTTGTATAGGGGAGACCAGGCTAGTGGTATAGGGGAGACCAGGCTAGTTGTATAGGGGAGACTGGGGCTAGTTGTATAGGGGAGACCGGGGCTAGTTGAATAGGGGAGACCAGGCTAGTTGTATAGGGGAGACTGGGGCTAGTTGTATAGGGGAGACCGGGGCTAGTTGTATAGGGGAGACCGGGGCTAGTTGTATAGGGGAGACCGGGGCTAGTTGTATAGGGGAGACTGGGCTAGTTGTATAGGGGAGACCGGGGCTAGTTATATAGGGGAGACCGGGCTGGTTTATAACCGGTACTGTTAATGCTAGCTGCGTTGAAAAAAATTAACAAGTATCTCAGAAGGGCGGGTTACACATACTGTACATGAGAAATGGTTGGACTCTTGATAAGTCAATGGCTTCCTTGTCCATTTGCCATCTGGATGTTTAGTCTTGGATGGCATTTTGTAACATTGTTATGGCATAGCCCTTTTTGAGCAATTAATAAATATTGCACAATTAATTGAAATGTGGGTGTGTGTGCATGAGTGCGTACGTGTATGTATCATTCAATCAAGTATAAGTCGCATTACATATATATATATATATATATATATATATATATATATATATATATATATATATATATATATATATATATATATATATTTCCATTCGCTATTTCATACTCCATTCAATAATTCATATTCCATTCACAATTGTTTGTTATGTAAGAATCAGAGGCATGAGTCCTCATTGGTAACTAAAATGAAAAGCTTACTATATGAAGTTGTGATCACCTACATTGTTATGCACACTGTGTATAAGATATATAAGTATGTATAAGCCAATTAATGTAATAACAGTAACATTTATGAGTGACATTTGCTTTGCGAACCACACCTTCTTTGCTGTAACAACATGCCCCGTATGATGTAACAACTTGCCCCGCTTACTGGGCTAATTGAATAGGGGAGACCCAGAGTCGAACACGCCTGGGAAACTTCACATATCTGCCTAAATACAATGTGGAGTATCAATGGTATAATGCATCTAACATACTTTTCAAAAAAGTGATTTTAACTGAAAATTGTAACAACTAGCCCCGGTCTCCCCTACAGGGACATGTCATTACAAAGTCATTTTACGAAAACATAGCACACACGTGCTCGGTATGATGTAACAACTTCCCCCGATTATAGGGCTAATTGTTACTGTCCACCGGGCATGGGAAACTTCACATATCTACCCAACTATGATATACCGGTAATTGGTATGGTACATTTCAGTACTACGAATAATTAATTTACTCATGATGCATGTAACATACTTTTGTCAAAAAGTTACTTTAACTGAATATCAATCAATCAGTCGATCAATCAATGTGAGTTTATTTGGTTACTCATTTACAATTTTGTTACAGGTACGGTCATAAACAATTTGATTAATAACTCAGGAGATTCACTGGAAACCCCAAAGGGCTTATTACGAGAACCACCTATGATTATGTATAGTAATCTTGTTATGGAAAGATGCTGCAAGTTGGCAATTATGTTAATAATACTAGATATGAAGCAAATAAAAAATGTTAATTGGACGTCTTAATCCAGCAATCTAGCACAGTGTAGCACTAGTAAGTGAACATTATAGTGAATATTCGTTAGTATTTGCAAAAAATATGTTAATAATAGTAAATGTGACACATATAGAAAATTACAACTAGTGGTTGTAATCCATCAATCTAGCACAATATAACAACGTGAGGCAGAGTGATAGATTCATTAGTATTTGCAAAAAAAATAATAATAATAATATTAAAAAATATATTGATTGTGACAACTAGCCCAGGTCTCCCCTACGGTAACGCCTACGTGTTATTTGTTGTGATAAACCAGGTTCAAAATAGTTATGTTTTTATCAAAAGTGCGTAACTAGCCCTGGTCTCCCCTACATGTAATCCAGGCACGCCGTACTCAAATGAATTACGTTAAACGTAGTCAACCTTCGCTCGTTCGTTCCACGGCTACGTTCAACATTATTTACGTAGCGTTGTCCGCGTTAGCTGTGAACTTACGTAAACATTGACTTTGACTCTGAAAGACTTCAGTGACATACGCAGGCCCGTCCTCGGTTTTGAATTTGGATTCGGACGTACATAACCAGCCGGTGATTTCTGGGATGATTTCTGAAACATTTTACAGTTGAAAGAAAATTTCTAAAAAACGGGTTTATGTTCGGATCCACCGAACCCCTGAGGACGGACATCATACACGATAGCATATAAGATTATTTTTAAACTTTCCCTCGGGCTTCCTCTCTTGTTATCTACACTGTACCCCCGACTAGTTTACTGGCAAACCCACCAGCAAACACACGTACAGCACACACACACACACACACACACACACACACACACACACACACACACACACACACACACACACACACACACACACACACACACACACACACACACACACACACACACACACACACACACACACACACACACACACACACACACACACACACACACACACACACACACACACACACACACACACACACACACACACACACACACACACACACACACACACACACACACACACAGCAAACACACGCACCGAAAACACACACACACACAGCAAACACACACACAGCAAACACACGCACAGCAAACACACGCACAGCAAACATACCTTGCCACCAGAACTCCCGTGATAGCTCAGGTACGAGCTGTTTGAATTCAATTGACTTGAGACATGAGCTGCAATACCGACTTGACAATTGGTGTAGACGAAGTTAGTTGAGAGAACGATAGAGGCGGGAGGGGGGAGTGGCGAGAGTAACTAGAGAGAGGCGGGAGGGAAGAGAGGCGAGAGTAACTGGAGAGAGACGGGATGGAGGCGGGGGGAGAGTAACTGGAGAGGCCGTAGGAAGGAGGGGCGAGAGTAACTGGAGAGAGACGGGAGGGAGGATGGGAGAGAGTAACTGGAGAGAGGCGGAGGGAGGAGGGGGGACTGTCCGACTCTTTGCTGATGACACTATTATCTGCATGACAATATTCAATGGTACTGACGCGACAGCCCTTCAACAAGATCTAGACAAATTGGCCAAGTGGGAAGAAACATGGCAAATGGAGTTCCATCCCCAGAAATGTAGTGTACTCCACATAACCAGATCCCGTAACCCCAAATACAAACAATACACTCGCACAGGAGGATAACGCGAAATATCTTGGTGTGGTCATAAATAAAACGCTGTCCTGGAATAACCACATAAATGATGTCACAAAAAAGCAAATGCATCCTTAGGTTTCCTACAAAAAATTATCAAAATTGGCCAGGAAAAAAATGCTTATTTCACTTTAGTTAGACCCCAGTTACAATATGCCGCTGCCACATGGGACCCCTACACACAAACGTACAAAAACAAAATAGAGATGGTCCAAAGACGGGCAGCACGGTATGTTTGTAACAACTACAACTGTGAAGCAAGTGACGACATCCGTCGTGTCATGTTTTATAAGACATTACATGGCATAGTCGCCCTGGACCTCTTCCCCCAACTTATACCCCTGGTGAGACCCTCCCGACACACGCATTCTGAAGCTTTTCTACTCCACGTAATCACTAAGCAGTTCATCCAGTATAGCGTTTTACCCCTTACAATAGCTAAATGGAATTACCTGCCAGCCAACGCAGCTACAGCACCAAGTTTGGAGATGTTCAGACAGAAGATCTCCAGCTTGAAACAATAATTGATATTGCATTTTTCACGCTATCAACTTTTCCTCTCTTCAAATTGCACTTCTATACGCACACTGTCATCTTTTCTCCTTCTTCCAAATATTGTCTTACTTTCTCTTACAGCACTTTAGCACGTGCGCGCGCACACACACACACACACACACACACACACACACACACACACACACACACACACACACACACACACACACACACACACACACACACACACACACACACACACACACACACACCGAGTCTATAAGCCTTGAAGAGAGGGTTGACTCGTACCCGGAAGAAGAAGAAGAATAACTGGAGAGAGGCGGGAGGGAGGATGGGAGAGAGAGTAACTGGAGAAAGGCGGGAGGGAGGATGGGAGAGAGTAACTGGAGAGAGGCGGGAGGGAGGATGGGAGAGAGTAACTGGAGAGAGGCGGGAGGGAGGATGGAAGAGAGTAACTGGAGATAGGCGGGAGGGAGGATGGGAGAGAGTAACTGGAGAGAGGCGAGAGGGAGGATGGGAGAGAGTAACTGGAGAGAGGCGGGAGGGAGGATGGGAGAGAGTAACTGGAGATAGGCGGGAGGGAAGATGGGAGAGAGTAACTGGAGATAGGCGGGAGGGAGGATGGGAGAGAGTAACTGGAGAGAGGCGGGAGGGAGGATGGGAGAGAGTAACTGGAGAGAGGGGGGAGGGAGGATGGGCGAGAGTAACTGGAGATAGGCGGGAGGGAGGATGGGAGAGAGTAACTGGAGAGAGGCGGGAGGGAGGATGGGAGAGAGTAACTTGAGAGAGGCGGGAGGGAGGATGGGAGAGAGTAACTGGAGAGAGGCGGGAGGGAGGATGGGAGAGAGTAACTGGAGATAGGCGGGAGGGAGGGTGGGAGAGAGTAACTGGAGAGAGGCGGGAGGGAGGATGGAAGAGAGTAACTGGAGATAGGCGGGAGGGAGGATGGGAGAGAGAGTAACTGGAGATAGGCGGGAGGGAGGATGGGAGAGAGTAACTGGTGAGAGGCGGGAGGGAGGATGGGAGAGAGTAACTGGAGATAGGCGGGAGGGAGGATGGGAGAGAGTAACTGGAGAGAGGCGGGAGGGAGGATGGGAGAGAGTAACTGGAGATAGGCGGGAGGGAGGATGGGAGAGAGTAACTGGAGAGAGGCGGGAGGGAGGATGGGAGAGAGTAACTGGAGAGAGGCGGGAGGGAGGATGGGAGAGAGTAACTGGAGATAGGCGGGAGGGAGGATGGGAGAGAGTAACTGGAGAGAGGGGGGAGGGAGGATGGGCGAGAATAACTGGGGAGAGGGGGGAGGGAGGAGGGGAGAGAGTAACTGGAGAGAGGCGGGAGGGAGGAGGGGCGAGAATAACTGGGGAGAGGCGGGAGGGAGGAGGGGAGAGAGTAACTGGAGAGAGACGGGAGGGAGGAGGGGAGAGAGTAACTGGAGAGAGGCGGGAGGGAGGAGGGGAGAGAATAACCGGAGAGAGACGGGAGGGAGGAGGGGAGATAATAACTGGAGAGAGACGGGAGGGAGGGAGGAGGGGTGATAATAACTGGAGAGAGACGGGAGGGATGAGGGGCAAGAATAACTGGGGAGAGGCGGGAGGCAGGCGGGGAGAGAGTAACTGGAGAGAGACGAAAGGGAGGAGGGGCAATAGTAACTAGAGAGAGACGGGAGGGAGGAGGTGCGAGAGTACTTGGAGAGAGAGATACGGAGGAAGAGGCGGGAGAGAGACCCTGGAGAGAGAGGGGATGGAAGGATGGGGGAGGGAGGGAGCTAGAGAGGGGAGAGGGGCGGGGAGGGAGAGTGTGGAAGACAGAAGAAAAAGGGGAGTGGTGCGAGAGCGATGGACTGTCGGGGTTCAAAACTACGTGCTGCCGTTTCGAAATTTAGGCATATTCGTTTACCCCACATCGCCTGTGTCTTTCGGAAGAGACACTAAAAAACCGTTGGTCCGTTCTTCCTGATGTCTATATGCCAGCTATGGGAAGTAAAAGATCCCACACGTGGAAATGGGAAAACCATATCGTAGCCTTACAAAGCCGAAGGTGATCTCTATCTCTAAACAACCATTGGCATCCAAATCGTAACTCTGAAGAAGAAGAGGGACCGAGAATGCGAGGACACTCAGAGATGTAGTTCTTCGCGAAACCGGATCATCTGTGACAGTGACACGGGTCATGACCCCGAGGTGGGCGTATGCAGTTGGCACCTAGCAGCGTCCTACCGTTATATATACCCCAGATGGCGCGAGCGCGGATTACGCTACAGCGGTGATGGTGGCGGGCATGGAGCGTGTGCGTGTTTTCGCTGTTCTTCTAGTGTGGTGCGTTCTAATTCCGCGCACGACACAAAATACACGACAGAAGCGCGACGCGACAACATTACAGTGAGTTCGTTTGAATTTATTCTCGTTATTCGCGACAACGCCAGTACAGTTGCCAAGATTAGCAGTCGGAAGTCGCATTGCCACTTGAACACGTTGTTCTGCGACTTGTAACACGAACTACGGTTGTAGCGGGGGTCACTGGCAATCACTTCTGGGGTGCCAGTGTCAACTAGCGTGACAAGTGTCGCCTAGCAGGATACGTTCATTGCATTCAATTTGTCTGACACATTCAACGCCGGTGGTTTTGCGAACAAATCTCAGTGGTTTGATTCCGACAAATCAGGTTATTAACAAACTGTGACTGAGAAAGTGGGGACGCAGCAGTGCCAAGCCAAGGCAATGGTCTAAATCAAAATACATTGTCAGCGTAACGTGGTTATTATACGTTCGGAACTTAACTACACATATCGTGGAATTTAACATAAGTCTCGTTTAAATTATTAAAAATAATACACTGGTGACAGAATTAAAGATCTTATTTTTGTCACGTAACTCAGACGACGAAGAAAACGACGCAGTGTCTTACGCAAATACCCAGTTAATTCTGGTAGCTTTTGAACCCCTTGTGACATGTAACTCAACCCACGAAGGCTTGGCAAATAACGTACAGACGCCGCTTGCTCCGTGGGAGGGAGTTGATCCCGGAAAATACCCCTACTACAGTACGTGGGTCTTGCAGGGAAGCTGCTGTTATCAGGTCTAGTGTACAGTGTCGAATTTCCATTCTTGGAAACTACAATAAAACAACGACTCGAATGGTCACGTTCCTTCACTTTGTTAACAGGTTGGATAATAGTTGTCCAAAGATGATCCATAGTTATCACTGGCAGTGACGTAATACATTTTGTGACACGCTTCAGTGATATTCTTAGTATTTCTGGGTTTTTCCATGATGGCAATTTACAAAGTAAAACATCATAACAAATATGGCTGTAGAGTTGTAACCTGCGGTAACACGGCCCCATTATGTGTGCAAAATGTATAACTCTGACCGTCCCCAAATCTGGTGCAAAATTAAGCTAACTTCTATCTGATACATACCCTGAAAGTTCAGCAACACAACGCAGATAATCAGAGTGTTTTTAAACTTTTATATGCACTATTATATGCACTGATCTAATATTTTGCCAATAGTAAAATGGTGAAACTCTCTGTATAACAGTGTGAATCATGGACTTAATTGGTGACATGATAATATTATTAATCACTTGACAGGTCAAACAATACAAAATGGACAATGGTATATTGTGTTTGTATACATCGTGTTAAGACACATGTGTCTGTGGGGCAAGATGGTCCCCTTGCATGTGGGGCAAGACGGTTCCTATGTCTTATCCCACATGCACATAGTCACAATGTATCAAATGTATTACATATGACCAATTATGTTTAATATATTTAATATAATACGAACATTGCATAATTTATGTTTTGCTAGCCTGTAGGTTGTAATTATGATTGAATATTACTAAACCAATATTATATTATGTATGGATTACAAGGTATGTATTATATGTTAACTTTAAAATTTAATGACCTTACATTACTATCATACAATTTGTATATATACATTTTAATTTCAGGCAATAGTTTGTTCATATAAGCAAAAACCAAGGGGGAGGGGATTATAGAACATGTTGCCCCAGGCAAAGGACCGTCTTGCCCCAGGGATGGGGCAAGATGGCTTTTAGGGGTAGTATTACTATTTTTCAAATGCAACTTAGCTAGGTTGTTTATTTACTGAAAATAGTTTTCCAATGGGTAACACACATATTTGTCCATAATGTGAACACATTAAAGACATGCTAAAGTAGCTCAATGATGCACAACTTCAAGTTGAAAGTTTTCCATGGGGGGCCACGCTGCCCCAGGTTACCCTATCAACATTTGATATAAAATGCATTTATTATTTGTTCCAGTAAAGGGAGACACGATTAAACAGTTTTTTGAGTAAGAGAAATCAAACCAAATAAACCTTGCAGACCTTCAGAAAAAGACAACATGTAAATCTTCCAAGGCACTGTTTGTAATCTACCCTTCTTGCTAATAGGTGGTATTCAGATTGACTAGAGATCGAAGGTCATACCCCCACTGTTACATGTGTATGCACTCACTGGTGTTTGTAATGTCTCCAGGGTTCAGTCCACCCTGCAGTTGCCCTCAAATACAAGTGGCTTTGTTCCTTATACACCCTATTAATACTTAAGGGTTGTATCAAATTGGTTTTGAATGTTAGGTGATTGCATGTGTGTACATGGTGTATATACATTGTAATACTACACTGTAGCAATCCCAGTTGGAATTAACATCTATGAAGTGGTTTTAATAAAATAAACGGTTTTGTTTTAATACATTGTGAATTATAATAAACATTTAGCTACAATACAAGGTTTATAATCACAGCAATAGGTGTCAGAAAGTACCTTAAATGTAGATACTGTTCATCTTATATATATAATGTTACAATTTTAATGTCTTAGACAAAACTTTGAAAATAATTACATACATTCTTCAACCAAACTCTCTTTCCAGACCACGCATTGTTACACAAGATGGACACCTGGTGTTTGAAACAGGAACATACCGCAACATCACTTTCAAGGCTAACGAAGGTGGCTACATTATGTTGGATGGCGAGAATATTAAAAGCATTGCTGAAACTGTAAGTATGATGTTACATAATGATATAGCTTTGTGAAGTACTTTTTTTTGCAAAATGCTGTTTTATGTTTATATAGAATTGTTTGCATTATTTAAATATTCCCCATTCTGTAACTAAGTTTTATATAAATACTAGATTGTGATTAATAGGAGAATGGCTCAGTGTTATGTGGTGTATATTAAAATGTAAATACATTTTTATACATTCAGACTTTGCATATATACATATTGGTGTGCCACCAGGTTATAACTATCTGCAAGTTTCAACTATCAGTTAATTAAAAACACAACTTGTCTGATGCAATTTGAGGTTGTCCTGGACAATCAAACTTGCGTTATTGTGGATCTCTACTTATAGATATTGTCTTAACAGGAATGTTCAAACTAATACCATAAGGATCTACCTCCCATTTAATATTTGCTCTTCACATTGTCACACTAGCATATAATGAACATGTCACACTAGCATATAATGAACATGTCACACTAGCATATAATGAACATGTCACACTAGCATATAATGAACATGTTACTATCTAAAACCCATGCATAATATAAGTCTTTGATTGAAAGTCTTGATCACAAAATAGCTATAACTGTTACAAATACAAATTATCAATCATATGAATCTGGTAGTGTTGGATGTATGAATACATTGTCAGGTGTTTCCCTATGAGTGACAACTGAGGGTGATAGAAGGCAGAACTACTTCATGGCAGGAGCCACAGACAGACTTTGACCTGACCAAAAGGCCACTTTACTGTATGGCCACATCCCATGAAACAAGGGCATATAATTACCTTTGTCATTTAAGATTTTTCAAATAACTTGTTTTCATTTGGTTGCAGAATGTGCTTTTTCTGCATGATGTTTGGCCACAGTTTTAGTTATGTATGCTAGTTCCTGGAAGAAATAGTTCCTGGAAGAAATAGTTCCTGGAAGAAATAGTTCAATGTCATGTGATCAAATTGAAGTTCAAATAGTTTAAGTTTTGTGGAGTAGTTTGACAAAAGTAATGTTCTAGTTTCAATGTGTGTGGATTACTTGTGATGTGACTTAACCAGTACCAATTCTTTCCCTCCCACTTGTGTAGTTGGCCTAGTTGTGGGTGTGGTGGCTACACTTGCCAAGAGAAAGTTGTTGTTCCAACTCTGTTCCAAGTAGTGGACAAGGGGACAATTATATAACTGTCCTCGGTTGTTGTTGCACATTTGACCAGGGACACTTCCACAAATGTCTGCCACTGTTTCTTGTGAGCCATGAAATGTCTGCCAGTGAACTAATACTTTATATGCTGAAAAATTCACTTGAAATCCTTAGCAACTTTGTCCTGTTTAACTGTAAACTCAGAAATATGACCATTAAACAAATTTAGAAGTACTTAAACAAAATAACCACTTAAAATCAAATGAACACTCTAAAACAGACTTTAGACTTATACAGAGAACATAATTTGGAGCTGATGTCGGGCTCATTTGATTTAAGATAGTGTCTTGTAGTTCCTTATGTTATAAACATTATTAGAAGTCATGTTGTGGCTGGCAATGACCTTTGTGGTCATTGTTTGTTGATAGGGTGAATTAGCACCTGTCCAGGGCTCAGTGTACTCTAACCATACTGCAAATTGGTTCCAGACTATACTAGTGCAGAATCTCACTTGAGTCAACACAATGAATTGAAACTAGTACAAGTGTCTGGATTTTATCTCAGGGCTTCTGACTTGAAAAAGATGCTGCCTCTTGAAGACAAGTCTTTGTGGCTTCACTGCATTCAGTATGCAGAAATGTGTAAAACGTCATCAATTGATACCAGAATAGAATGAAACCACATCACAAGAAATGTGATTCACTAAGGGCTAAATAAAAAAATCAATGATTTTTTGGAGTGATTTAAATCATGATTTAAATCAAATGATTTAAATCAACAACTCTGTTGCCAACCAATCTTGCTAATTAATGGTTTGGTGATTATTATAACTATTTTATTCTTGCTAACCAGTAAAATACTTTGTGTAGTTCATTGGATGCCAACTGACCAAGTACTTCTTCTGTCCAGCAATCTCAACTGATTACACAAACATGTGAACAAATAGTTCTGTTTAGCCACCACTTCATCTAACATAGTAAGTGCATGTTGTATGCCAGTTTGGATAACTATGAATTATGATTTTCTTCAACCACAACTATTTAGATTACTTAGTCAACGTTTCGACTGCCATTGGCAGCCTTCATCAGGAATTCTGGGACGGTTAGTTCTTCCCCTGCTCGCCAGTTGTCTTGGCAAGCAGCAGCATCCCAATCATCACTCGGTCTATACCCCCTCATCTTGATTCATGACTGGAGTTGCCTTTCGAATCCATATGGCCTCTTTGATCTGTCTTGCATTTTCTTTTACACTCTATCAACCACTTTTGCCCCCTCCCAGTCTATGATGCAACTGTTCCTGTCTGCATGGTCTGTTATTGCAGACTGATGCTTGCTGACTCTCTCTTCTGTTTCCTGGTAAATCATCTGGTTGTGACGTTTTCAACCTCCTTCTTGTGTTCTTCGAGTCTTGTTCCAAATGTTTTCACTGTTTCACTGATGTACTTGTGATTACAGCTCTTACAAGGGTTTTTATATACACAGTCTGTCTTTTGACCATTTTCCTCTTTGTCTTTTGGATGCACTAGTAATCTCCTGGTGTTTTGATGAGGTCTTACAGATGTGGCGATCTCATGATGCTTTAAAATCCACTGTATAGGTTCTGTTACTGCTTTGACACACGGGAGAGTGACCATACCTTTGACACACGGGAGAGTGACCATACCTTTGACACACGGGAGAGTGACCATACCTTTGACACACGGGAGAGTGACCATACCTTTGACACACGGGAGAGTGACCATACCTTTGACACACGGGAGAGTGACCATACCTTTGACACACGGGAGAGTGACCATACCTTTGACACATGGGAGTGTGACCATACCTTTGACACACGGGAGAGTGACCATACCTTTGACACACGGGAGAGTGACCATACCTTTGACACACGGGAGTGTGACCATACCTTTGACACACGGGAGAGTGACCATACCTTTGACACACGGGAGTGTGACCATACCTTTGACACACGGGAGAGTGACCATACCTTTGACACACGGGAGTGTGACCATACCTTTGGATTTCTCTGTGTTCTTATCCTTCTTTTCTTTGTTTTTTTCCTTCTGAATTTGCTGTTCTTTCATCTTGGGTACACACATCTTTCTAGTGCCTTTGTGATGTGTTTCATCTCTTTATCTCTGTCTTCTGGCTCTGATACGATGTTGTTGCATGTATCCAGTAACGTTTTGATACCCCTAGTTTCTGATGTATTGGATGGTAAGACGTGAAGTTCAGATATTGATCTGTGTGCGTCTTCTTCCGATACACTGGAGTTTCACTGGTCCATCTTCCTTTTGTATCATAAATGTGTCCAGGAAGGGCAGGGAGTTGTCGCTCTCTTCTTCATATGATATGTGAACTTAATGCTACCTGTGGTGTCTATGCTGTTGAGATGCTCTGTCAGTTCTTGTTCACATCTGCAATTACAGGTGACACCTGACTTCCCATTGCTGTGCCAAACTTCTGCCCCTGATGCTGAAATATGTAGTGGTGGTGATGAACTTCAGTGGCTCCATTATGTCACCCACATTTTGATTTGTCCGTAGTTTCAGTTTTGTGTCGTCTTCTAGTCGCTTCTTTGTGACATCCAGTGTCTCGTTGAAGAGAGACACAACGTCGTGTGATCACTGATAGGAACATATCATCTTGTTCGATCATGATAGAAGCCATTTCATTAGCTAAGTGCTTTGAGTTCATTATGTGGTGTGATGTCTTACCCACAATCGGAGCTAGTAAGTCTGCCAGGGGGGATATAGACTGAGAATTCCTCACGAAGGCTGTTGATGGCAGTTGAAACGTTGAGTAAGTAATCTAAATAGTTGTGGTTGAAGAAAATCATAATTCATAATTTTCATATATATATATATATATATATGCCAACTTGATGAACAATTTCACGAATAAAAGTTTGGATAACTTTAAATGTTTTCAGCAATCTCCCCCAAATCAGCCATGCCTGTTATGGTACTTATCTACCTTTAATTCATCCTCCATCACACACATAATTTCTACCAAGATGTGTTTTGCTTACTTCTTCACACTCCGTTGACATACTATTGACACATGGTTGATACTCAGATGAAACCCAGTTGACACTCCATTAACACTTGGTTGACACTCGGTTAACACTTGGTTTAACAAGTAAACCAGCACCTCACATCTGCTCTACCTAACTTAAGTTTGTTCAGATCCGTGAAATTTTGTTTTAATTACTGAAGTAAACTTACCTGGTACAAATTCATTTTGGATGTTGGTATATGATTCAAGCGTTTTATATCTGCCTAGCATTTTATTGTTGCCATACAATCAGTGGTGTGCAGCCTAGTTAGTGTTGTTGCTGTGGCCGTGAACTTTGAGGTGTCTTGGGGGTTGTTATATCACTGCCTCTTACAGTAGTCCAAGGTGTCTTTCTTTATAGTGTTGTTTGTCTTAGTTGTTTACCGTGATTCATTCTCACCAACCATGTAGCTATTCAAACTGATCAACTTGAATCTTCAGTTGAACAGGCTTATGTAATCATAATTGTAAGATTTTCAAGAGAAGGTCCTGTGATCATCATATTCAACCCTTGTAAACAGTTATGACAAATGGATGTTTTTTTTTTATTTGGTTGTAACTTGACAATATGTTCAGCACTCTAGTAAGTACAAAACTAGATATATGTCTGTATTACAAGAACTGATAATCCAGTTTAATTTATGTTTTGTTATTGTACTAATAAATTTAGACTAATAAAATTTCTCCTTGGCAAAAAAATCTATAGAAAACTATAGAATACTACAGATTCTATAATGTGTTTATATCTACAATTTTCTATAGAAAATTAATATAGATTTGTATAGAATTATACGGAACATAGTAGAATAGTGACATATATAGACAACTATGGAATGCTACAAATTCTATAGGATATTTTCTGAATTCTGTAGCATTGTTTCCACAAAAATCCTATTGAATATTCTATAAAAACGTATAAAATATTTTCTGAATTCTATAGAATTGTCTCCGCATGCATACTGTAGATTATTTGAAATTTTTTTTAACGTTTTTTGCTGAGGATCTGTAATTATAATTGAGATTTTTGGGGCAGTATTTCATGTGATCAACATTTTGCGTGGTACTGCACTTGTAGCAGTGACTAAGATGGTGCCACAGAACCTGCCGGTGGCCAGCACTGACAGTTATTAGAACAGAAGCTCCACTAGAGTGTTTATACTTGCTGTCACACAGACACAAACATCCAGCGCTGTACTGTGAAAGACAGATGGCTTGGCTGGCGGAGTATCACAGTTATTACAGGCAATCGTTGAAATCTTAATATTGTAATGGAAGATGTGGAAAATATTGCAGAGGTTAATAAAGGGTTAGCAGGAGTGCAGTGGCTCAGTGGTTAGGGCATGGTACTGTCAGTTGAGAGATCCCGGGTTTGAGTGTACTTACTATCGTTACGAAACTTGGGCAATTTCGTTCATCCCATTATGACTGTGTCTTTCGGAAGAGACTAAAAACTGTTGGTCCCTTCTAGATTTAACCAGATTTAACAAGATTGCCATCCAAGACAATGGCCCAGATGGCAGGTGGACAAGGAAGTCACTGGGTTATCGACAGTCCAATATATTTTCATCTATGTGTAACCGCCCTTCTGAGATATGTGTCAACCTTATTTTTAAACATATTCATGCTGCTAGCATTTACACAATCTGTAGATAATTTGTTCCATTCATTTATTGTCCTCTGTGAGAATTTATGTACTTCCTGATATCCAACCTACACTGATCCTTTACTAATGTTACCAGTACCTCATGTCCTCTAGTTCTACTATTTTTCTTGAGTGAGAAGGTGTCTACTGTCCATGTTTACACATGGACGCTGGTGTCTGCCAGGGGAAGTAAAAGATCGTACACAGGGGGTAAATGACTATAGAGGAGGAAAACTCTGAGAATAAACCACTCTTATGGCTATGTTAGCCCTAGACACGGCTGTTTGGAGGGAAAAAGTCATAAACATGAGTTGTATGGTATGAACAAGAAGGGTTTACATATGGACAGTGGCCAGATGTTAAATATGCATGTTATGTAGGCAGTTAACACCCATGCATCATAAAATGGGTTATTTTGGTAAACTGAAAGAATGAGTTATTGTTATTTGTAAAACTACACCAGATGTATTAACATATTGCATGCAGAAACTAGGATGAATGTATGCTGTTAACCTTCACTCTACATTACAAATATACATAATAGTTGTTAGTCTTCTTGTCAGAAGGCTTCACAAATTATAACTGGCAAAACCTGAGCTCATAAAATGTTGTTGAAAACTCCTTATTGTTTCATATAGCAGCCTGGATAAATGATTAGTCCTGGATAAATGTCTAAATTATCAGTTCTTTCTTAAAAATGTATCATTTTTATATCTTGAATGACCTTGATGTTCCCAACCATATCATCTTTATAACAATGTTGCAAAAACTTTAAACAAACTACAGACTCACACTTGTCATCTGTCACCCTGTCAATCAATCATTAGATGACAGCCTCCGTTATGACACATAGCTGTGCTGAGGTGTATAGTCCAATTGAATGGGAAGTGTGAGAATGATAATAAATGGGAAGTGTGAGAATGATAATAAATGGGAAGTGTGAGAATGATAATAAATGGGAAGTGTGAGAATGATAATAAATGCAAACAGATAAAGGCTAGCTTTGTAAATGAATGTTAGCTAATCATCAGATTGATTAATTATAGATTGTTTGTCAGGGACATTAAGAGCGTTTCTTCTAGTGGTGGATTCATACAAAGGAAACAGTAGTTGAAAAGAGAAATAGACGGAGAGATGGCAGGAGAGGAAGGAAAGGAGAGTATGCTGTGTGTTGTGTGTGGTGTGCGTGTCTGTGTGGGTGCGTGCATGTGCTTTATGTGTGTGCGTGTGCACATATGCATGTGCATGTGGTGTGTGTGCATGTATGTGTGACTGTGTGTGTTCCTGCGTATGCTCAGATCATCTATTTTAACAACTTATTGTGTATTTATTTTATAAAAAATGCCACCCTATACACACCTTATTTGGCACTATATGGTTATTAGATTTATACATTTGTGCCGGCCTATATTCTCCGATAATCGTGGCTAATTCTGGAACTGCATGAGGCTCCCTCTCATGGCCAAGTTGTCATCCATTTGAATGAGAGTCGTGAATTTGTCTGGAATCCGTGCTTCTGAGGATCTTAGATTTTGATCCCAAAGCGCTAGGCCGTCAGATTTCTATGATTAGGTAAATCGGTCGGAATCCTTAGTTCTTGGGAGCTCTACATGGTGTATTATTAGTTAAAACGCCATTATCACTATGTAAACCGACCGTAAATGGCTGCCATGTGCAGCGCCTCAAACCGGTCGTAACCAGCTGGTGGTGGTTTCTCCTGAAATGGGCTTGTGTATTCAATTTAAAAAAACTTTAGTGTCCATTTAAAAACGGAAAATTCCCCGTTTTTGGCAGATATAAAATGTGGTTACTATATCTGTCATGATGTGACGCGAATATGCACAAAGTTCATGCATATTTGGCAGGAAAAACCCGAAATACACGGCGATTCGCATAGTTTACTAAGGATGCCTTCACGTCGAGTCAAACAGGTTTGCTTCGGCACAAAAAAAGACAAATATACTAGTGACTTTTTCGCACTATGCTATTATTTGTTTTGAACAATCTACCCCCCATTCTGTTAATCGGCACCATACTATTATTAAGTTTGACCGATTTGCCTCTCTGTACTGTTATTTGGCCTATACGATTATTTGGTACTTGAGAGTAGCTGCACCTAGGATCTGGAATGAACTCTCCATGATTTTGAAATCATCTGAGACTATAGCTACCTTCCGAAAAAACTGCTTTAAAATCGGAAAGGGTGTCCTCTTTCTATGTCAATAAACCAATGAATGGCGTTGATGTGGTGTTTCCCCTACATTCCCCAATAATGACAAGGTACTGATGTCATTAAATACTAATAACCCAATAGGCATCCGTATTACAAATGCCAGGGTTTTCCATGTGCGAAATTCAATGCCTGATGTAATATTGCATCTGTGTTGCAACAGCTTCTAACAACACTTGTGTCTCCTACATCTTGAATGTGTTCTTCCATAGGTCACTAGGTTTACACAAATAACTAACTTTATGCCATGGTGGCGTCACCCTGCGGTAGGATTGTTGGGCTGTCCTTTAATTGGGTCTCTTGAAAATCTGAATGATCTTGTAGTTGACCTCTAGGCCCTGTGTTATCTCATGATGACAGATCTAGATGGGTTTTAATCTATTGGTTATTGATTCATCTGTATCCAGCATGCTCAGATTGATCACAATGATTTTCAGTGTTGTTCATTAAACCGAAACAAAAGTTATGGTTTTCAGCCTATGCACCTATAAAGAGTTACTAAAACATAACCATTTGTAATGACAATTAAAACGACAGTGTCTCAGAGAAACCAGATTCCACTGTCCCTCTAGTAACAATCTCTCTAACTATTTGTTTTGGCTATATGATGTCACATGCACTTAATGTTTACGTGTTAAGCTCCGTCCACTCAGTAGGTTTATAAACACTTGTTTAATTGCTGCATTTTAGCTATTTGTAAAATGTCTAACTTGTATGCGGTGATATAGTGATTAATTAATTACACAGGAATCAAACTGTTGTAATCGTTATGATTTTTCAGGATCGAAAGTCGGAAAGATCAGAAAAAAGGCTTTGCCTTTGACACCAATGTTGCTGCCGTCTGCTTTCATTCTGTAAATTACAATTACAAATTTTCTCGCACATGTCTGTTTTCCAGGTCCCACTACAAGCAAGCAGGTTCTCTTCATTTTGTATCTAATAGTGCTTGATTTTGTCTGGAATAATATTGATTAGAATGGCAACATGAGGGTTTTTATTTATTTTATTATGTCAATTATATATTCTTGAATGTAATCATGACTAATCATGATTACAAGCAAAAGTAACCAAAATCAGTAACCCTCAGTTTCGAAGTAATCATGCTTGTAATCACACTAAAATTTTAACATTAATTGTAATTGATTATATTTGTGATGTAATCACCCCATCTCTACTATTCAATACAGTCACGCTAGATAATGAATTGCACAAATCACAGAATAACTAAATAGCAGAGAAAGTAATTGAAAAAAGCCTTTATTATAGGTCACTAGTGCAGTCTAGTGTGGTCACTGGTGCAGTCTAGTCTGGTCACTGGTGCAGACTAGTGTGGTCACTGGTGCAGTCTAGTGTGGTCACTGGTGCAGTCTAGTGTGGTCACTGGTGCAGTCTAATGTGGTCACTGGTGCAGTCTAGTGTGGTCACTGGTGCAGTCTAGTGTGGTCACTGGTGCAGTCTAGTGTGGTCACTGGTGTAGTCTAGTGTGGTCACTGGTGCAGTCTAGTGTGGTCACTGGTGCAGTCTAGTGTGGGCACTGGTGCAGTCTAGTGTGGGCACTGGTGCAGTCTAGTGTGGTCACTGGTGCAGTCTAGTGTGGTCACTGGTGCAGTCTAGTGTGGTCATTGGTGCAGTCTAGTGTGGTCACTGGTGTAGTTTAGTGTGGTCACTGGTGCAGACTAGTGTGGTCACTGGTGTATTCTAGTGTGGTCACTTGTGCAGTCTAGTGTGGTCACTAGTGCAGTCAAGTGTGGTCACTGGTGCAGTCAAGTGTGGTCAATGGTGCAGTCAAGTGTGGTCACTGGTGCAGTCTAGTGTGGTCACTAGTGTGGTCACTAGTGCAGACTAGTATATACTTAGTCCATTTGTGTGCTGCATCAACTGTGTCATATTCAACACTCAGAGTCAGTATTATTTTTATGGTTGGTCCATCATTGATTAATTATTTGATGCAATAATTAGCTGTAGTTTATTAATTCAAAACTGTTTTCAATGAGTTGTGGTTCCATAAATCCATGTAACACATTTTTTATTATTGAGGTTCATGTGATTCCACCATATCTTTAAGACAACCTAAAAAGACACATATGTTAATTAGAAGAGTAATAAAACAGTATGTTCTTATATAATATGGTATCCAGGCAGTTTTACGCAACTACTTAGCTATGCAAAATTTTTAGTTTATGCACATGCGTAGCACTAAGTAACTGCATAGTTTAAGTAGGCGACATTAAAAACATCAAAACTATTTTGTTCTGACAGCAACTTAAGGGGTTCCGGGTGATATCAGGACTATTAGGAAATTGCTATAAATTCAAGTACATGGTGAAGTAGTTTGGAGTTCTTTACTAAAACGTAGATACTACAGTTCATAAAGAAGATATTGATACTTGAATGGAGGTTAGATATCTCATAATTTGTTAGTATTTGGACATTTAAATGTTTGGTTACGAAAAAACAAGTTGTTTTTATGACAAGTTCAACTTACGAAAACTAATGATACATATCCTGAAAATCATAACAATTAAAACAGTTTGATACCTGTGTGATTAATTAATCATTACATCACCGCACACAGATTAGAAATTGTACAAATAGTTATTATGTAGCAATTAAACTAGTGCATGTAAAACCTACCGAGAGGGCAGAGCATAACACTAAACATCAAGTGCACATGGCAGCTCTGAGCTGAGCACACCCCGTCCAAATTTAAATATTAGAGTCGGGGTACCTAAAGCCAAGATGGCCAGGAGAGGTACTGTCCCTTTAAGAATATCATGCCCGTGGTTTACCAGGAAAACCTTGTTGAACACACATCTTAATTTCATGGGCTGCGCTATACCCTACGTCACGAGTGTGGTATTCTGGCAATATTCACTCACCAAATGAAAATATTTGTATACACCCATTCCTGTACTTGCCAATAGCATATGGCCATGCTGTGTATACTGGCCTCCCTTAATATGTCACTTGTAGTCTAGGTTACCCCGACAGAACTGCGCATGCACTTATCGGTCGCCCTGGTTAACATGTCAGCCCTTGATCATTTGGTGAAATGACCGGAATCTCCCACTTTAAAACACATTTAATAATTCTGGGTAAATCACTGGCGTGATATTTGTTTATACGCGTGTATAACTGCTGCATCCACAAGTGAGTACATACTGACAGGTACTTCACCAGACTTGAGGTCAATTACATTGTATCAATTCCAATTACATGTACACACCAATTATGCATACCAATTCCACTGCAGAAATACCAATTCCAGTTCTAAAATACCAATTCCATTTCCAATGATCCATATCGAAGTAACAGTATGTGCACACAGTGAGCATAGAAATAAATATTCAATGCCAAAATTAACATCTATTTTGGAGCAGCTTTATTTAATGTCTGCATATTATCGTACATAATGGCAAAACAATATGACATGTGCAACATATTGCTTTTTATTGATTACTTGTAGCAAATATTTTGAATTAAAAGGTTATATGATGTAATTGAAAAAGTAATTACAACATAATAATAAAAAATGCCATTACATTTTCACCAATTCCACTAACTTTTAAATAAAACACTAACTGACGTTTCAATTCCAATTACAAATTTACAATGTAATTAACCCCAAATCTGTACCTCACCTCACCTCACCTATCCTCTTTGGGCCTCATGGCCCTTAAGGCTGCAGTGCTCCTTCTCCAGTTTGCTCTCTCTTGTGCACCTGTTTCCCTTCAGTCCACCCCAGTTCTTATCTTCCACCCCAGTTCTTATCTTCCACCCCAGTTCTTATCTTTAACCCCAGTTCCCAGTTCTTGTCTTCCTTTTTCTACAGTTTTCCACCAGGTTGTTTTTGGTCGACCCATTTTCCGTTTGTTTTCATGTTGTTGAGTACCTACAGTGCTACACTTATGAAAAATCTAGCCGGGCTGTTTCATTGTGATATAAGCCACCTTCACCCTCCGTTGATGTATTGAGGGTTGAGTGTGTGTTGATGTAAGCATGTTATGAGTGTACTTAGCCCTGTCCACAGGTTATCTTGGCCCTGACTCCAAGAACATAACTTATCTGTAGCCTGGCAGTAGGGGGGGGGTTCACTGACAAAAACTGATACTGTGTTTAGGGCAATGTCTACTCAAGGTTGTTCGAGAAGTGTTATTCCATTTAGAAAAAAATTTAAGTTGTTCATCACTTGTTGTAAAAAAATTTTTTAGTTGAGGCTGTTGGCGCTTTCTTTGATCTTTGGGGTTTTTGTACCAAGTATGAAATAGATAGAATTTAGAATAGATAGAATTTAAATTTAATTGAAAACCTTTATTGTCCATTAAATGTATCACATAAAATGGAAATTTTCCTTTGGGCTCGCACTGTTAAGGTATAAACAGTAAGACAAATTAATATACGAGACAAGTAAAACATATAAAACATGTTTGTGAGTACTGTACATCATTGCTATCCCATCAATTCAATTTCAGCACTCACAAGCAGGGTTGTTTGATTTAAATCATTGATTTAAATCAGGGGTCGGCAACCTTTTTGAATGGAGGGCCAAATAAGTGACTTTGAATAGGTTAGCGGGCCACGCACGCGCGCACGCACGCACGCACGCACGCACGCACGCACGCACGCACGCACGCACGCACGCACGCACGCACACTCGTGGTAATTGGCACAATGCAATTATATACCTTGTGTCTAGCAGTTGTATTGACCACTGTTGTAAATAGCACGTCCACGATTATGAGTTATTATTATCGTCAAACATCAACGTCTGATTTTGAACAACATTTGGATTATTCAAAAACACATTATTCAGGTTACGTGTTCTTGGCATGCCGCTGATGCCATGTTGACCCGTGTGACACTGAGGCCTGCTGCTGGTGATGTTGCTGCGCCACCAAGTGGCCCACACCTGGCTGCAGACTTGTTCCTGCGCGCCTCAGCTCACTTCGGTGTACTACAGGAGTTGTTCATATCGCGCATTCATCTCGGTCACAAGGTGCTGGAACTGCCGATAGTTTAGACAGCGAGAGCGAACACAGTTTAGTCTTCACGGCGACCCTTATTACGTTCTGCATTTTCATCGACTTGCCACACGGGCTTTCCCGTTGGATGATGGAGTGTGCCCTGAAGAGCTTTGCTTGGCACCTCCTTAGTCTTGAACCTTTTCCATCAGCGTACAACTTCATTCGCCATTTCGCTGGCAGGCGACGAACATTAGTTAAAACAACACATTATCACTGAAACACAAATAAGGTAGTAGGGTAACCTGGGTCAACACGGTCCCTGGAGGTAAGACGGCCCCCACCACGTACTCAAAATATATAACTCTGAACGTTCCAAGTCTGGTAAAAAATGAAACTAATTCTATCTGATACCCGCCCGAAAGTTCAGCAACACGAGACAGACGTAATTAAATCAGTGTGTTTTGAAACTTTTATATGCATTGATCTAATATTTTGCCAATAGTAAAATGGTGAAACTCACCATACAACGGTGTGAATCATGAATCATGGACGTAATTGGTGACATGATAATATTATTAATCAGTTGACAGATCAAACAATACAAAATGTGGAATAGTATGTATGTTGTATATATCTTATTAAGACACACGTCTCTGGGGCAAAACAGTCCCCATGCATATGGGGCAAGACGGTCCCTATGTCTTATCCCACACGCACATGGTCACACTTTGTCAAATGTATTACACATGACCAATTATGTTTAATACATTGAATGTAATACGAACATTGTATAATTTACGTTCTGCTAGCCCGTAGGCTGTAATTATGATGGAATATCACTAAACCAATATTAGATTATGTATGGATTGCAAGGTATGTATTATATGTTAACTCCCATTTAAATTTAACAACCATAATGGCCTGATATATTACTATCATACCATTTGTATATAATATACTTTTTAACTTCAGGCAATAGTTCGTTCATACAGTCGAGCCTCGTTATAACGCGGTAGTCAGGGTCCACGACTTCAGACCGCGCTGTACGCGAGGTGCGTTAGGTGTTCTCATATCCGCCACCAGGGAGCTACTAAACAACAGCGATCGCTGCACCAAGACCAAGTCCATGAACGCTGTCGAAGCCCCGTGTGCTTGCAGCACTGTCTTATACGCAAATATGCAGTTTATGGAACTTATTAAGCGAGTATACTAGCATCAACGTGTATTATTTTTAAATGTCGCACCCTCTTGACTCTTGAACTGAATAAAACACATGTACGTATACCGTTATGGAATAGATCTACTACGATGATGATGTACTGGACCAATAGGCCTAAGAATCGAAAATAATAACGTGGACCTGAGCAGCCGAAAACGTATAAATTATGATTTGACAAACGTAGTATGTAAGCTGATAAAAAACAGAAAACGACAATAGGTAGAATTAATAATTGCTTCACTTCGTCTTTCAACTGATCTCGACCGAAGCATAAATTTATTACGCACCACTTTTACATCGATTCATCATTTCATGTGCGGATGACGAATTCGTATTTTCACGCACCGGTAGAGCCTTGGGTTAGGAATTTGACATGTTGGTTTCGCGTCGCGAAAACGATTAAATTTACGATGTAATGGAAGCATGTCATTTCACCCAAGTGTTATGTTGGCATTGCATACTAAATGCATTTAAAACTGTTTATCTGATTCTTACGCGAGGTGTATTTGTGAATCTCGATTGCAATTTACAAACCATCGAAGCGAAGCGAGCGACAGCGATTGATGTCGTCGACAGCGCAACACAAACAACCCGTTGATACTCATTCACTGACATTGTTTTCCCCTAATGTTTCTTGAGAATTGTTAAAGTAATTCTAAGTAGGTTTAAGCAGGCCCAAATTCGGGGTCCACGACCGACCGCGTTATATCCGAAACCGCGTAATAACGAGGCGCGACTGTATAAGTAAAAACCACAGGGAGGGGGTTATAGACTGTGTTACCCCAGGTAGAGGACCGTCTTGCCCCAAGGATGGGGCAAGATTGCTTTTTGGGATATTTACTATTTTTCAAATGCAACTTAGGTTGTTTATTTACTGAAAATAGTTTTCCAATGGGTAACGCACAGATCTGTCCACAATGTGAACACATTAAATACAAGCTAAAGTTGTTTAATGGTGTGTTCCTTAGGAGGGCCGCGCTGCATACTTTCATGTCTGCATACGCAAAAGTGAATTCATTAAATATTAAAGGAAGTAAAAATACATATTTGGTATATTATTATGTTCATCACGTGGACATGTTATTTTGTATACCAATGTGGCAGGGGCGGGCCGCATTTTGCACAATATCGTTGTCAGTCCGCAGTTGGCCCGCGGGCCGCAGGTTGCCGACCCCTGATTTAAATCATGATTTAAATCACTCCAAAATATTTAAAAAAATCATTGATTTATGATTTTTTTACTTCTGGTTTTTTAATCGCTGATTTATATGAATTTAACACAAATAATTGTTTACAAGCATCGAGATAAAAAAGTTTTGTATGTTTTTTTAATGCAAAACACAAAGTGCGCACACTTGTGTAGCTGTATTGACACCAGATGGTCAAATATTTATGGCATTGTGTATGTTTGAGCTATTCCCTTTCTGAATGCAGTGAAGCCACACAAACTTGTCTTCCAGAGGAAGTATCTTTTCAACTCAGAAGCCCTGAGTTAAAGTCCACTTATAGCTTGTGCTAGTTTTTACCAATTCAGTATGTTGACTCAGTTGTTTAATACTGTACCAGTTTGTATTCTGGTTAGATACCCTTAGAGTACACAGAGCCCTGAACAGGTGCTAATCCACCCTCTCAGCAAACAATAATTACCACTGCTACAGCCACAGACCCACAACATGCTTTCCTTTCCAAGACAGATTATGCAACTACAGGGGGTGAGGCCTTGTGGACATTGTCTAATGTCTTTATATAAGCAAAAATCATGTACCCTCTGTTAAGACAAGAACCCAAATCGATTCGAATAGAACATGTTTGAAAGAGTTTACAAATTTAAACATCTATATAAATATCTATATACCAGATTAAAAAAAAAAAAAAAAAAAAAATCAGATTTAAATTAAAAAAATCAGATTTAAAAAAAAATAAAAATCATGATTTTTTTCAACCCTGCACACAAGTACACACACAATTGCTCATTTAATCAGCTGATCCATGACTTCCTTGGACATGATATACAACAGCAAGTTCAGGCACTAGAATTCAATATGCTTATGGCTGACAGAATAAAAGATCTCTTGTAACAGTTTTTGGTGCCAGGGGCATTCTGAGTCATCGACCAGACGGGAGAGTTTCAAAAGCAGAGTTGAGTGGATGAGTGGAATCATGGCGAATTTGAACAGCTTTCCTTCTCAAAGCTGACAAAGATCACACAGCTGCAGTTGTTTGATACAACAATTTTGCCCGCCTGGTTGACCACCCGAGCCAGCCTTGCTTTGTTCTTGACAGATAAATTTCCATACCATAACACTAGGTTAAAAAAAGTACACTTCAATTAAAGATGATGACAAAACTTAGGCAAGTTCATTCACTCTTCATTGCTTCAGTTCACCCAGACGTATAAATAAGTACCTGGCTATAGATATTGGTGGATATGTGAATGAATAGTCCTTGCACAGTAATTGCAGCATGGCTGAATGCTTCCTAGAGGAGTTGACATGGCATTGGAATTAACAAACAGATCGGCCAGGGGGTGAAGTGTAAAGTGCTGTGAACAATGTTTGTTATCTTGATGCAATGTCTAATCATATTAACTAGAGTAATGAGTTACTAGAGGAATACATGTTAAGTCTCCTGGATTCGCTGGGAGACTCCCGGAAATATATCCAATCTCCCGGTCTCCCACATGGGAGAACAAATCTCCCGGATATCTAGTGACTCCTTTTGTTCACACCCACAACAACAGCAAGGGTTATTTCAATGAAGTTTTGTGCAGACTGGACACCAGAGTCTAAAGAATATCCTTGTACCTTGCCTGTTGCATTGGTTATAATATGCATTAAACAAACGGTCCCCCATTATCGCTCATCAGTGTACAATCCGTTAAATATCTATTTAAATAAGTCCCATCAATACATCTCCACTTTATACAAGTTTTATTTAATTCATATATGTTTGATAATTGTCACAATTGGAGCACATAATTAATGAAAACTTATTTAAAAAAAAGATTTTACAAATAAAAAATACCTCCATCACCTCTGTGAATTACTGCCTCCGTCACCCAGGATCACAAACTTTGAAGAAAAGATAATGCTTCTGCTATTAAATATTATGTTAGTTGCATGCAATAAAATATGTTTTTTTGTACTGTAATATATTTGAGTAGAACAAATTGTTTTATTCCAAGACCATCAGAGTAGTAATTTTATTTTATAATTACTGGTCCACAAAGAATTTATCAACTGCCAAAATGTTTATATTAACATGTCAATGTACCATTTAATAGTACTTCATGTGCAATGTATTTGGAACTAAAGCTGATCTAGTGTAATTTTATATGGGCATTAGCATTCAATACAAATATTGGGTTCGTTTACATGTAGGAAATGTATTGGTGTAACATATCAATGTATGCAATCCACCCCCGTCCCCCTCCCCCCTCTTCCCCCTCCCCCATTGTCTGTTGTAAGATTATGATGAATAACTATCATTTTTGATTGCACTTTGATGTTACAATGATTTGTGGGAAAATTTCAAACATTAAAATAAATACTGTTGTGCACTTTCAAGTCAATAATACTGTGAAGAATCTACTGACACAAGTTGATGATTCAAGGCATATTGTTGTTTGGCATTACGCCATGACTAGTGTGGCATGAAATGTTTACCTCACAGAGACAATTGCCAGTGCTGGTAGCCCCAGAGTAACCTGAGCTGTCGGTAGTTCATTCACCACTTGTACTGATTTGTTAAAATACAATGCACTATCTATTACAGGGATGACAACAGGGGTAGCTAGCATTATGTCATTCCAAACTCCACAACATGTCTGCCTGTTCCTCATCTACATTTTGCTTGATCAGGTGGATAATGAAATTAGGGTAATTAGGAGCCTGAAAGGACGCACTTTCTACTGCGTAATGTAGACTTTAGAAGAGGATATAAGTCTAGTTGCTAGGCTAATCCAGCAGTCTGAATGTTTGCCATTTGCAGCTATGTGACATAATTAATTGAATTCTAATGAATTTGGCAGTGTTATAAAAAATGGAAATATACGGCAAGATGTAATACAATATGATTTAAAGCTATCATTGTTTTCTATTACCTTTAAGGGGGCTCCTTGCCCCCATCCTACCCTAGAACAAATTGTTTGTCCTTACTGTCACCATTATAGTGCAGTTGTATTTTTAATTACTACTTTATACATACTTTATATACTTTATACATATTATTCTTGTTCATGTTTGTGTGTTATGCAAAAGTTGTATGGAATAATCAGTGAGTTGTGTTCAGTGGGGTTGTGTTAGGTAGGGTTGTGTTTAGTGTAGTGGGGTTGGGTTTTGTGGTGTTGTGTTTGGTGGGGTTGTGTTTAGTGGGGTTGGGTTTTGTGGGGTTGGGTTTTGTGGGGTTGGGTTTTGTGGGGTTGGGTTTTGTGGTGTTGTGTTAGGTGGGGTTTTGTGGTGTTGTGTTAGGTGGGGTTTTGTTCTGTGGGGTTGTGTTTGGTGGGGTTGGGATTGGTGTGGTTGTGTTTGGTGGGTTGTGTTCAGTGGGGTTGTGTTCTGTAGTGTTGTGTTCGGTGGGGTTGTGTATGATGTGGTTGTGTTCAGTGGCGTTGTGTATGATGGGGTTGTGTTAGGTGGGGTTGTGCAATGTGCAAATATGAATAATATTTGGCATGCCTGATCTCATGAATTCTCCATTTGTTTGTCCTGTACCTCACTGTGGTCACTGTTTCAGGTGAGACGAAATAAAGAGTTCTTGGACACATTGAAGCCTGCAACAGTAAGTAGACAGGTTCACTTCATTCAGTATCACCTGTAGATTACTGAATGTAGAACTAGACTAAATGTCTACTTTTCTTCAGAGAGTTATTAGTGAGTTAAAAATTATAAATTTATGATAATGTTCTGTCTGTCATAATGTCGACTGGCTCTGGTGCCCCCGCCATACCTTGTTGATCACACTTCTGCAATACCAGCAGGACAGAGAAGGTCAGTGCTAACCTAGGTGCAATCTCAGGACACTCTGTTTAACTTGAATTGTTTTGAAGATTTGAAACTTGTTTAATTTCGATAGACAAACTAGTGCTGTATAATATAATTTCCCACTGCATGGAGTATCAGATGCACTGATCGTGTTGCCAGTATTGTTGTGTTTCAACACATACATGTTCCCGCAATATGGATTTTGACCCAAGTATTTTATGGTTGTCCACTTTAGAAGGCTATATATGCCGTGCATGTGCGTGTCGGTTTGTGGGATTCTCCATTAAGGTTTCACCTTTACACAGTCATGTATCTTGTAACAGTGATGTATTCGTGAAGCTGTCTGATACTCTGAAATAATTCACTTATCAGTGAGTCAATGATCACTGACATATTTACCTATGTAGATGGAGGATAATGTATTCAGAAGATGGCCTGTTGGAGTGTAAATTGACATTCTAAATTGGATCGTCCATACTTGTAATCTGGACTGACTGTCAGTGCACACAGCTAGACAGCCTGTGGCCTCCAAATTAGGGATTCACAAATTCACCAGTATCAAATACGAATGCCGCATTCGACCTATTAGGCATACATGCCCTAATTAGCATAACCCCCTGTTTTAATCAGCAGGATCTGTAATTGTAATTTGACTAGTGTGGAACAACTGAAAAGTGTCCCCACCTGGTGTTAAACAGCTGGCACCACTTTTCAGTTGTTCGAAATTAGTCACCAAATGACACCACTAGTGGTCAGCAGGTGCTTTATTGTGTAGAGAAAATTTTTTAGTGTATGCTTATAAGAACAGATTCCTTGAAATTTTTCAATGGCCCAAATTCTTTTCAAGCATACTGCATACGTATTAGGTTGAATACGGTACCTAATTTCAGGTTGATAAACCTGGTAGGCACCTGAACTGGGGGAGGGGGTGTGGTCATAACCCCCAATATTCAATAGCTTCCGATGCCTATGGTACACATATACATTAAAAATATAAATAAGTTTAAAATATATTCAATAATTAAAGATAAATATTACCATTATACACAATAATGTTGTGCTTTTGCCCATCTAGTCTAGACATTTTATCAATAATTTTTAATGTCATGTACACATTTTATTAAACAATAAATATTCTTGTGTGCCAATGTGTATAATTACTATATATATATTCTATATGAATAATATTGAAAATTGAGTACTTGTGAATAAATTCCCAATAAGACTTCTTCATGAACTAGTGCCCTACGTTGCAGACAGGGGGCAGTCTGAATGACCGCCTGCAACACATCGAGGAGAGATTGGACAATCAGAGGGCAACAGGTGAAGTGAGGGCAAAACTGGACGAACTGACCTCTCAGTTGGCCTCCCTCAACACCAGGGTAAGTCTCACTTTATGGGGTGTTGACCTCGCTCAACAATAGGGTAAGTTTCACTTAATGGGGCGTTGACTTCGCTCAATAACAGGATAAATCTCTTTGATGGGGTGTTTACCTCAATCAACAACAGGATAGGTCTTACTTTATGGGGTGTGCAGTTTTTTTATGTAGGATTGTTGTAACATGCTGCTAAGGAATGTGTCACAATTGTTGTTTTGAAGCGAACATAATGTTATACTGAAGGAGTGAATATATAAATTACTCTAGTGCATCTTGACAGAGTTAATGTGATTTTACCCTTGTAAAATGTTCTTGGCTTGGTGAAGATTCAGAGGCACTTATTCATCGTAACATAACTTCCCTAAAATGATAAGGATTTTTTTTAGGGAAGGAGAAAACGCTACGTTAGTAACTATTGAATCACCAACTATTTATTTATGCAAACTATTAATATTAGTTATTTAGACATCAATATTACAAATATGTAATCAATTTATAGCAGTCCTGATTTCGCATTAATTAAATAATGTGATTTTTACAGGTCATATGTTGGCAAAAATAAACACAATTGACAATTATTTTTTATCTTTTATTTGTTCTACAATCCTGCATTAAAGTGCTTTCATTAAATGTTTGTTTTAACACCCTGGGTGTCAAAACATTGAAGGGTGATTTAGAATAAAAAGTTTTCTTTTGGAAATAGTCAGAATTGTTTCACTGAGGGTCAAGAAAAAAGTGTAACATTTATTGTTCATTTTGTTTGCAGATGCTCACATTGGAAACACCAGAGACCTCCCCGGCCCCCACGGGATCACCCAGCAGAGCTATCAACAGACGCATTCGAGTACTACAAAGAACAGTAAATAAATCTTAAACAATTATTGACAGCTTAAAAGGACCTTCAGTGCCCATGAACATTAGCTTAGCTGGACCATTCACTGTTTTGTGGCGTAAACTCTCCAAATACACACAGTAGGTGGCACATAGTGCATGACTTGACACTCAGCCGTGTGAATGAGTACTTGGAAAGAGACCTTGATGAATATATGTAACCAAATAGTCTTTGTGCAGTAATTACAGCATGGCTGAATGCTTCCCAGAGAAGTTGAATTGGTGTTGGAATTAACAGGTCTGCCAGGAAGTGAAGTGTACAGCACATTGAGGGGTTGGTTGAACTCTTAAGTGGTCTTAAGTACTGGATACAGCACCATGTAAAACCTACCTTTACCTTATACATGGTAGCTGACATATGGGCCTACAACCTCGCTACTTACCACTGCTAGCTGGTGTAATGACAGTATATGTGGCACCATATTTTGCAGTATTAATTCACTCCGCATATTAAAAGTTAAAACAACACTCTAATTGCAAGTACTGCATGAAAATAAATATTTTTATTCTGATTAGTTATTTAATAATATAAGGTGTTTCAGTATACGTATTGACTGAAGGGGATTATCAGGGATACTTTTACTATTGTGATATTGTCATAACTATCGCAATAATATTAGGGAGTATCCGTAGTTGATGGGTGGCAATATCGTGTAGTCTTGGAGATAATTGATTAAAAATGCTGAATCCATGAATGATGCTGCACTCATCAGTGATCGTTGATGTTAGTTCGATAAATAAATAAAATTATCCAATTTAGTTTTTTATTACTATTATTGCAGTGACACAAGTAGCCCTGCTGAATTGTTTGCCAACTATCATTACTATCGGTAGTTTAGTGTACTATTGATGATAACTATCGGTAGTTCAATTTACTATCGATAGTGCTGCATCGTCACAGTGACTATTGCGATGCATCGATAGTTTGATATATTGTTACACCCCAGTATTGATACGCTTGCTTGTTTCCTTCCTAGGTACAGTTGTTACAAAACAAGGTGAATCGCCTGATGTCGGTGAGTGTAAACCTACAGCTCATTTGCTCTTCAGCAGAATCTACACAAAGTAACAGTACGGTAGTTGCAGAAGGAATGTGCATGGTTTTAGCTGTGTATGGAAATTATTTGTTGGTCACAGATGTTAAAATAAATTAAAAAAATAATGCAAATGTAGGACATCGCAAATGATATAACGAGTAACCTGATTGTGGCATTTATGTAGTGGAACTTCATATTGTTCTCTCTTATATAATTTAAGATTTATGTGTGTAAACATTTGATTCATTTGCCAGAAATGCAAGACATGTCTCATAGAATTTCTACTGGGATTTATTTTGAAAGGACCAACAATAAGTAGGCCCTATGTATGTGTAAAAGTACCGCATAACAATACGGGAACAGTTCATCGACCATGTTTACAGTTTTTAGTCCTATGCGCAGAATAACGATTAAATTTTATTCAATGTCACCGGTTAGTGCATGTCATGTCACTGACACACTGTAGAGTTTTCGTCAAATCCTATAATTTTTTTGTGAGAAAATCAACATAGCATATGCTCCCCGTCAGATGTCAACAGAAACAAGAAAATGTCTACATAAGCAGGGATCCTTCCATAACTGACAAGTGCATACATAGTCTGCTAACCACCAACTGAAACGTATCCTTTGCGCAGCAGAAGTGTCATAGTCTGTAAATGTGCCCTTTCCCTGTTCAGAAACAATTTGTTCAAGGTGCTAAAAACCTTGGGGTTACTGTCTCAAAATCACTGGCGCTTCATTCGTATGATTTAGGCCCTATCCCCCATATGCTAAAATCACCAACACTACAATTTCAGTGCTGCCACCTTTTGTACTTTCATGACATCAGACTTTTACAGTGTCAGTGCTGCCATCTGTTGTACTTGTATGACATCAGATGTTTACATTATGCTCCCATCTGTTGGACAGTTGTTGACCCTCAGTGAATGCAGGAGCTCTCCATGTAGGAATGGTGGAACTTGTATCGACCAGTTCAATAGCTTCTTCTGTCGGTGTCCATCTGCCTGGCAGGTATGTGTCTGTTGGAATGTGTACGTATTGGTAGGTATGTCGAGTGTTTTTAATATGTTGTGTCACAGTGCAAGATCATCAGCTGGTCGTCACAACTACTTGATAGTCATGACTAGGTAGTCACAATCTGGTAATTATAACTTAGTCATGATGACTTGGTAGTCACAATCAGTTGTCATAACCAAGTAGTTATGATTACCCAGTAGTCGTGATTACCAGGTAGTCATGATGACCTGATTGTTGTGGAGACCTGATCGTCATGATGACCATGTCATTATGATGACCTGATAGTCGTGACTACCCGGCAGTCGTGATGACCTGGTAGTCGTGATGACCTGTTAGACGTCATGACCTGGTAATATGGACTTTTAACCAGTTCCATGTATCTCAGAACTAGACCACTCTCTTGCACAGTTGCAGAGAAATTAGGATGAGAGCAAAGGGAATTCTTTTTGGGTACAATCCCCAAACACTATTACATTTTATAGTTTTTTCCTGTTCAACCTGTCCTACCTGTATGCACAGGAGAGCATGTTTGTATTCCTGTACCCATGGAAATTCCTATATTGCAACTAAAATGTCTACAGCTTGTTGCTAGCAAAATATCAGTTAGGACGTGTTTGTGTGTCAGGGAGCACGATGTGAAACAGACGTCAATGAATGCTCCCTCTACGCCGGCACCGACCTTGGTTGTCAGAACGCAGCCACTTGTGTCAACACACAGGGCAGCTTCAGGTGGGTCATGAACTTCTTTAGTTTCCTTAGCATAATGCCCCAGGGTTATTTGGCATTATTACTGTTGTTGGTCATTCATTGTTTGCCCACTTTACAGGCACCTCTGCAAAAGCCTGTTTAGCCAACATCTTGGCTGCAAATATCAGCAAAAAGAGATTGGTTCCTGCAGTATATCTGCAATGAATCACAGAATAGCTGAAGATATACTTTGTGAAGAGAAAATAATTCCAATCACAAAACATCTCTAGAATGTCACAAGACCATTCAGTCGTGTACCTTCTTTTTGTATGGGGACAATCAACTGACAAGATTGGTCGGCTTCTAGTCCACCATGTGGCACCACTGTTCTGTCTGGTTCCTGAGCAGGACAGTAGTGACAGTTTAACAAGAGGAAAACTTGCTGTAGCTTCCTGTTGACTTCCATGATATAATAAAACTTAGGGGATTCCATAATTAACAGACGGATTTTTAGTGGTCATGTGATAGGGTTTTGGAATTTCAGTCAAGGGGACTGGGGTTTAACACCACCTGCTGCCATTAGGCAGTTTCATTCACCCCACTTTGCCTGCGTCTTCCGTAAGAGACACTAAAAGCTGTTGGTCCCTTCTATCTGGTGTCTATGCCAGGGGAAGTAACAGATCCCACACAGGGGGTGAATGTGTAACCTGCTATGGACTCCATCACTCATGAGCAAATGCAGAAGCATCTATGATGCAGCTCAGTTAATTCTGCCTACTACCTCACAGGATACGATTGAATGAAATGAAGTTGACTTTACCATGAGTGCACATAGACGCCCTGTGTGAGATGAGTAATGTCTGTTGTTTCAGGTGCCAATGCAGTGCCAACTGGCATGGGGTTCGCTGCACCGAGACACATGATGACTGCACTGGGGCATCTAATGAAGCTCTATGTGACCACGGAACATGCATCAACCTCCCTCGAGTGACAGCTGGACAGGTAGGAAGTCTCTCTAGCTACAGCTGGACAGGTAGGAAGTTTCTAGTGACAGCAGGACATGTAGGAAGTCTGTGGTGACAGATGGGCTGGTAGGAAGTCCCTCTGGTGACAGCTGGACAGGTAGGAAGTCTCCCTAGTGACAGCTGGACACATAGGAAGTCTCCCTAGTGACAGCTGGACACGTGGGAAGTCCCCTAGTGACAGCTGGAAAGTCTCTAGTGACAGGCATATTTTAATAGACATTTGTAAGAACTATTCTAACATTTGTAAAACTATTCTTACAAACCATGTAAAACCTGTTTTAATGAGCAGTTAGATGCTAATGATATTGTGTTTTCGTTCCCAGTATAAAAACAAACGTCAGAACTACCACCATACATACATACCACCGTACCACCATACATACATACATACATACATACATACATACATACGCATGGTGGATTATAATAAAATTGTATAATGTTATGTTTACATGTTGCAGATAAAGTACCGGTGTCTGTGTAACGAGGGGTGGACGACTGATGGTTCCAGTCCCGGGTGCACTGTAGACGTGGATGAGTGCAGTGGGCGTCAACACCCTTGCTCTGTCAACCCCTTTGTAGGGTGCATCAATGTCCCTGGCACCTTCTACTGTGCCCAATGCCCTCCTGGTAAGTTTGCCATGCCCAATGCCCTCCTGGTAAGCCAGCTGTGCCCAATGTCCTTCTGGTAAGTCAGTTGTACCCAATGCCTTCCTGGTAAGTCACATTCTGTGCCCAATGCCCTCCTGGTAAGTCAGCTGTGCCCAATGCCCACCTGTTAAGTCACATTATGTACCCAATGCCCTCCTGGTAAGCCAGCTGTGTCCAGTGTCCTCCTGGTAAGTCAGTTGTACTCAGTGCCTTCCTGGTAAGTCAGCTATGATCAATGCCCACCTGGTAAGTCACATTCTGTGTCCAGTGCCCTCCTGGTAAGCCAGCTGTGCCCAGTGTCCTCCTGGTAAGTCAGTTGTACTCGATGCCTTCCTGGTAAGTCACCTTTTATGCCCAATGTCCTGGTAAGCCAGGTGTGCCCAATGCCCTTCTGGTACGTCACATTCTGTGCCCAGTGCCCTCCTTGTAAGTCAGCCATGCCCAATGCCTTCCTTTCCTTGTGTCCTCATTGCAAGTCACCCTCTGGACTCTCCAGGTATATTCTCCTGTCATCATTCTAATAGTATTCACCGTGTCATGAATGACATTATCGTCTTAGTCTTTTTAGGGGTAATATATAGCTATAAAATTGTACACAGTTTTATTCTTGTGCTGGTTGTAAATTAAGCTAATACACTTGGACTCACCATAGCAGCATAATGTTCTATACCAAATATTTACATATGATGTCTGACTATATCCTTACTTAGACTGTACCTGTGTTGGTTATGAAGCACATTCAACATTTACTGCAACTGGACTGACAGGGACTGTATTGGTTGCACCTGGTACTGCATTTAATTAGACAGACTGACAGGGATTGTATTGTAAAACAAAAAAGGCACACAATGTTCGTTTTTTGTTTTTACATTTGACATAAGAAAAACGAATACAAACTGCTACGTGCAGTTTGATTTAATTTGAATTTTTTTGATTTAATTTTATTAATATAACATCACAACGATACAAGGAACTGTTCTTTGTTTTCACCGCATTAGAATGAAAAATAAAAAAAACGACTGCAGCGCCACTTGTTTTTAGTTCTGACATATGTTTCATTGATATACTAAGCTGCCAAACATACATGCACATAACATACATATGTGCCTGTAGGCATACGTATCAATGCGTGTATGTACAAATGCACGTACGTGCATGCATGTATGCACATGTGCATGCATGTATGTATGCATGCATGCACAAATGTGTGTGTATGTATGCATGTGTGTATGCCTGCATACTGGCATACATGTACACATTTAACAAGATTTGCCATCCAAGCCAAAGGCCCAGATGGCAAGTGGACAAGGAAGCCATTGGCTTATCGAGAGTCCAACAATGTTCAGCTACTTATAACCCGCCCTCCTGAGATATGTGTTAACCTTGTTTTTAAACATATTCACGCTGCTAGCAGTTACACAATCTGTAGACAATTTGTTCCATTCATTTGTTGTCCTCTGTGAGAACGAGTGCTTCCTGATGTCCAATCTACATTGATCCTTTACTAATTTTACCTCATGTCCTCTAGTTCTGCTATCCTTCTTGAGTGAGAAAAACATATTTCTATCAATATTTTCATACCCATTCAATATCTTAAAAACTTCAATCTGATCTCCTCTTAACCTCCTTGTCTCTAGAGTTGTTAAACCACATTCTTTCAGGGATTCTTCATAACTAAGGTCTCTCAGTTCTGGAATCATTTTAGTTGCTCTCCTTTGTTCAAGCGTATCTATATCCTTCTTACGATATGGTCTCCACGCTTGTATACAGTATTCTAAATGAGGTCTAACTATTGCTTTTTACATAGGTATAATTAACTTTTTTCCCTTGTATATTATGCTTCTTTTAATCAATCCAAGAATTTGATTACCCTTTGAAGCTGCAATACCACACTGCTCTGAAACTTTCATATCAGCGCTTATTGTAACTCTTAATCCTTTTCTTTTACAGTAGTACCCAGAACAGTATCTCCCATTTTATAGTTTACATCCAAGTTCCCATGTCCTGTATGTAGGCATTTACATTTCCCAAAATTGAACAACATCTGCCATTTCTCAGACCATTTCACTAATCTGTCTAGATTGTTTTGTAAATGTTGTTTATCACCATCAGTACTAACCTTTCTAAACAGTTTTGTATCATCCGCAAATTTTCAGTACGTTACTTGTTATACTGTCGTCCAAGTCACTGATATATATTAAAAATAATATAGCTCCTAATACTGATCCTTGAGGTACCCAACTCAAAACCGATTTCCAATTTGAAACTTCTCCATCTACTACAACTCGTTGTCTTCTGTCAGTCAGCCATTGTTCTATCCAGTCAGTTATGCTATCCTCGATACCATGGGCTTTTAATTTAAGTAGTAATCTTTGATGTGGCACTTTGTCAAAAGCTTTCTGAAAATCTAAGTAGATAATATCTACTGGCAATCCCCCGTCTATCCACTTAGTGATTTCTTCCAAAAAAACATAACATTTGTTAAGCATGACCTCGCTTTAAGGAATCCATGTTGAGATGAATTTAATAATTTATGCTTAACGAGGAAGTCCACCATATGGTCTTTAATTAACCTTTCTAATAATTTACAAGTCACTGACGTTAAACTCACTGGTCTGTAATTCTCTGACTTATTTCTCGAACCCTTTTTAAATAATGGTATGATGTTTGCTTCTTTCCATTCAAACGGAACAACTCCCTCTTTTAATGACAAGTTGAATACTCTTGCACATACATACATTCATATATACATCCATCCATGCATGCGTACATATGTACACGGGGATGCATGCATGCACAAACATGTGCATGCATGCATGCACAAACTTATGTGCATGTATGGATGCACAAACACATGCATGCAATTATGCACGCACGTATGTACGTACATACATGCATCGATATGTAGACACGCAGGCACGTATATATATTGTGTACATGTGTGTTTGGCCGCTTAGCACATCAACGAAACAGATGCCAGAATGAAAAACAAGTGGCGCTGCAATCGCTTTTCATTCTGATGCAGTGAGAGAATAATAATAAAACCGCACATAGCAGTTTTTGTAAATTTTTCTTATGTCAAACCTAAAAACAAAAAAAACCAACATTGTGTGCCTTTTTTGTTTTTACATTGCAACTTTAAAAAAAAAGATGACAAATACACAGACCATATTGGTTTTATCTGGTACTGCATTGAATGTGACAGACTGACTGTGACTGTGTTGGCTACACCTGGTACTGCTTTGAATGTGACTGACTGTGACTGTATTGGTTACACCTGGTACTGCTTTGAATATGACAGACTGATTCAGACTATGTTGGTTACACCTGGTGGGTGGTACATTTAATTTGACAGACTCACTGTGACTGTGTTGGTTACACAGGGTATTCCGGCAATGGCCATGTGTGCCAGGACATCAACGAGTGTCTCACCAACAACGGAGGCTGCAGCAGCGCCCCGTTGGTCTCTTGCACCAACACCCTTGGATCCCGCCAGTGCGGAGCATGCCCAACAGGTGATGCTTTCTAGTAGCACACAATAGGTTTCTGCAACGAACATCTACCAATGATAATGTTTATAAATAGATGTTTAGACTTTCTAAAGAATGTCTGCTAAGAATGATGTTTGTACAAGATATTATTTTGCAGTGGCTCTGCGCATAGAGCACTGGACTTTCAGTCGAATTGAGAGCACTGGACTGTCAGTCGAATTGAGAGCACTGGACTTTCAGTCGAATTGAGAGCACTGGACTTTCAGTTGAATTGAGAGCACTGGACTTTCAGTCGAATTGAGAGCACTGGACTGTCAGTCGAATTGAGAGCACTGGACTGTCAGTCGAATTGAGAGCACTGGGGCTTGAGGCTACCTACCTACTATTTCATTTCACTAAAATTCTGGAAATAATGGATGTATTTAAACAGTTCCATGTCTGTGTTTGTCAAGTGTTTACAAGTGTAGAATAAACTTTCTGGTTTGGTGGCTATTTACTGTCTTCACATTTTTGCAGTTTAGAATTGTGGTTTCTCAATTTGTCCCTCCAGGTTACCAAGGTGATGGGGTGACATGTCGGTATGTTGGGGTGTGTCGTGTTGACAATGGAGGGTGTCACCCCCTGGCCTCCTGCAGTGAATCGCCAGGTGAGAACAATGACACAAACGTGTAGTGTTTTTTGCATAGACATGCTAATTTGTTTTGGTTGAAATCCATATTTTTACTTGAAACTCTGCAAAGCCGTATCAATCTACATGTATTATAGTTATTTATTTATTAATATTATTTATTGACTATAATTTATCTATTAATCTTAATCGAATTCTCTGTTTTATTATGTAGTTTTAACTGTATATTTATTATTTTTATGATTGTATGTATGTTTTGTACATGCCTATGAACAGACTGGTCCCAGATATATGGCGCTTTATACATTTTAGTAATAATAATAATAATCCATATAACATTTTTCATTGACTAATCAGCCTGTTACATTCTGATTTCGATTGAGTGTTGCCATCTGTGAGGCTACGATACGTACCTTCATCAAGCAAAATCCACAGCTGGAATAATTTCTTTTTGTGTTCATTTCTAAAAAAGTCAAGATTTAATCAAATCCTTACTGGCATAATTGACAATATTCACGATACATACGACACCTATCACCTAAGAATAAAATTGCAGTTGTGGGTCGTGTTTGTGACGTCATTGTGATATGTTTGTGACGTCATTGCGATATGTTTGTGATGTCATTGCGATATGGTTGTGACGTGATTGCAATATGTTTGACGTCATTGCAATATGTTTGACCTCATTGTGATATGTTTGTGATGTCATTGCGATATGTTTGTGACATCATTGCGATATGTTTGTGACATCATTGTGATATGTTTATGACATCATTGTGATATGTTTGTGACGTCATTGTGATATGGTTGTATATGGTTGTGACGTGATTGCAATATGTTTGACCTCATTGTGATATGTTTGACCTCATTGTGATATGTTTGTGATGTCATTGCGATATGTTTGTGACATCATTGCGATATGTTTGTGACATCATTGTGATATGTTTCTGACGTCATTGTGATATGTTTCTGACGTCACTGCAACGCCTGAAACTGGTAGATTTCAAAACTGGTTATAAAAATATTTTATATTTTGTATTATGATTTCTGAAAGTGGTTGTTTTACTTAGATAAATGCATATGTTGTCAGTTTTATTATCTGCTGTGGCACAATAGACATTATTTATTTATAACACGTATGACACCTGTTGGCTAATGATGAAACGATGGTTGTGGGACGTCAACAAATATATAGTGCTGATGTGTATGCGTCGTGAATATCGTCTATTATCATGTTTTTATTTACGTGACACTGATATTTTTATCATGGCCTACATCCTGTTCATGTCTTTCTGATCCATTTCTTGCAGGGTTTATTGGCAGGGCGTGTAACTGCCCTCCAGGGTTTGTGGGGAGTGGAGAGGGAGTCAATGGGTGCACTCCCCAGGGACACAGGGCAGGACCCTGCTCTAATGATCCATGTGTCCATGGAAGCTGCAAGGTAAGCATCATAGAGGAAATATTAGAGATAATGAAAGATTATTATTTATGTATTCTACCAGAGTAGTATAGGTGTGTATGTCTGGCAAAGTACTGTCAAGTGAAGTGTAAATTTTCTGCCATTTTATACACATTTATGCACCATGTTCCCCTACTGTGCCCCACCTTCCATTCAGTAGTTCCATTTTCCCAAATACACCCCATGTTCCCCTATCTTTCAGTGGTCCTACTTGTTTGTAACCTACATTGTCCATGCTTTCCACTTCCTTTCATTAGTCCCATTTCCCCAAATATGTCCCACTTTCCCCAAAGTTTTAGCATGAGTATGCATGAGTGAGTGCATGGGGATAGATCACTGTTTCACTTCCTGGTCGATAGCATACGAATGAAGTACCAGTTATTTTGAGACGGTCCCCCTTTCGAGGATTTATGCACCTTGATAAAATAGGTTCTTAGCAAGGAAAAAGTCACATTTGCAGACTGCGACACTTCTGCTGTGCAATGGATTAAATGTTTAGTTGCTGTTTAGCAGACATGAACCTGTCAGTGATGGAAGGATCCCTGTCAGTGATGGAAGGATCCCTGTCAGTGATGGAAAGATCCCTGCATTTGTAGACATCTTGTTTTTGTTGACCTCCGACAGGGAGCATCTGCTATGTTGATTTTCTCGAGAAAAAAATTGCAGGATTTGACGAAAACTACATTGTGTCAGTGTCATGACACGCAACAACGTGTTACATTGTGATATGTTCTGAAACTTTATTTTGCATACATGACTAAAAAACCGTTAACATGGTCGCCTATGGAAAATGGAATAATTATCTGTTCCCAGGTGACAGGGGCCGCCTACAGCTGCATTTGTGAGTCTGGGTGGACAGGTCGTAACTGCAGTGTGCTGGGTGATGTGTGTGCCAGCAACCCCTGTCAGAACGGAGCCACCTGTAGCAACGACTCAGAGGGCTACAAGTGTGAATGCACTGACCAGTTCACTGGATTCAGATGTGACCAACCGCAGGAAGGTATGACGTTTTTTTTATTTCATGCATTCCCACGTGGAAGGAGGCTTTGTGTATAAAAACCCTCCCATAATAAAACAAATTTGATAGGATTGACACCTCCCATACACCCACCTATCCAAAAACAATAATAACTCAGAGCATTGTACTCGCAATGCCAATACAGTGAATAACATGAAAAAAAAACAAAGAAAATGTACATTCCAATTTATTTTTAATAACCCAAGTGCCCCCTTGACCCACCCACCACATCCAATTTTTGTTTTGTTTATTGACATGGTTGAGAAAGTTTCCTGGCTGGAGGATTGTTTTAGAAATAGACTAGGACCTGTGAACAGAGAGCCCTTAAACAAGACAGAATAATGTAAATACAGCACTTATAGAGCCCAACCAGAACAGCCTCAAGTCCACCACATAATAAATAGAAGCATGCAACATTATATGTTTTAGGGTTTAACAAGCTTTAAAAAAATGACATCCAAAGCAAAAAAGTGACAAGGAAACTATTGGCTTATCAAGAGTCCAACAAATTTTCATTGGTCCTGTCAATCTGGGATATTTGCCAATTTTGTTTTTAAACATGCGCACTGCTAGCATTTACACAACCTGTAGATAATTTGTTAGTTGCCAAACTGGATTAAAGAACCTATTTTAATATTTGATTAACTCTGATTGGTAACCATATTACTTTTCTTTATTCTAGAGACAGATGAAATGGTTAGTATCAATATTGTTAGTATCACTGATATGTTCACTTTGTGATGATAGTTCTCTGTTGCTCCTGCTGTTTGAAGGATGTGGCGGGCCATTACTAGGAGCTTCTGGGGTGATACGCTATCCCCAGGAAGAGGGTGAGACCTACCCCCATGGTAGGGACTGTGTCTGGGTAATCAGCACAAACCCAGATAAGGTACGCCCTGGGGGAGTTTATACCTGGGGGAGTTTATACAAAAAGTTATCCAACCATCGGTTACTTTAGGCCCAGATTCAACGGTAGCATGCTCATTTAATCTGCTCTTGCCACTGTCAACAGCTTTTTTTACAGATTCTTCATTGATCTACAGCATTTCAACTTCTCCTTTTCATCTTAACATATATTGTTATATTTCTGTCTCAGTGACAGTCAATTACAGTTTTATTTAGGGGCCATTCACAATTGTCAACATTTATCTATTTGTACAAAACGTACTCATTCTTAGACCCCCAACACTGAATTAGTACTTTAAAATGTGATAGATTGAAAAACATCAGTATTATGACACAGTGCATGTATTTAGGGCATACCAATACCAACAATCAGAATATGCTTACAAAACTCATCATCCGTGATAATCACGTTTTTGTTTTTGTAACAACTCAATGGTGTCATACTGATAATTGTTTCCACATTTGCAGTCGTGAGTTTCCAAGATGTCAGTCTACATTACAGCGCCGCATGGTGAATGATTATGAAATTATAAACAGTAGTTCCATAACAGTTCACTGCGCGGTGCTGCATGATGCAACATTGATCATATTTCGCATGTGACTGACATTTAAACATTTAGTAGCATGCAGGCCTTGATTCCCCTCACCCCTTTAGTACACTTTGTACGAATAGTTAAATGTTGACATTTGTGAATGGCCCCGTAGTTTGTACCTTTGTACAGAACCAGGGATGGGCGCAACATACATGATGAATTTCGTTTTTAATCTGTTTACATTTTAATCTGTTTACACACATTACACTGCAATACTTTGTATTGCAGATACTTTGGAAACACTTTGCAATACTCAAAATTGAGTATTGCTATTCACAATACATCGAGTATTGCACCAACACCTGCACAGAACAGATATTCCATTTTGTTCATGTATGATTTATTTAAGACAAACATTGTCTAATGAGAACAGAAGCTGGCCAGTACGATGATTTATTTACATATTAGAAATAAGCAGTTAGAATCCCTCATTACCGTATGGTAATGATCACGATGATCTGCCAATGATAATAATTATTATATCTGTTTTTGATGCAATAATAAATAATTTTGTGGATATCAGAAACATTAGAATATCAACTAATGAACATGTCAGTATAGTTCAAATTGATTACATATTTATAATGATTCATGAACTTTCTTCTTTTTGTGTAGCTTCAGTTAGGCCGTTGGTGTCTCATTGCAATCTCACTTGCCACCACCAGTCCACCATCTGTCCAATGCTTCAGGTTGTCAATCTCTCTAACTACTTCAAGTCCACCATCTATCCAATGCTTGATGTCAATCTCACTAGCCACTTCAAGTCCACCATCTGTCCAATGCTTGATGTCAATCTCACTAGCCACTTCAAGTCCACCATCTTTCCAATGCTTGATATCAATCTCACTTCAAGTCCACCATCTGTCCAATGATTGATGTTGTCAATCTCTCTATCCATTTCAAGTCCACCATCTTTCCAATGCTTGATGTTGTCAAACTCTCTAGCTACTTCAAGTCCACCATCTGTCCAATGCTTGATGTTGTCAATCCCTCTAGCCACTTAAGTCCACCATCTGTCCAATGCTTGATATCAATCTCTCTATCCACTTCAAGTCCACCATCTGTCCAATGCTTGATATCAATCTCTCTATCCACTTCAAGTCCACCATCTGTCCAATGCTTGATGTTGTCAATCTCTCTATCCACTTCAAGTCCACCATCTGTCCAATGCTTGATGTTGTCAATCTCTCTATCCACTTCAAGTCCACCATCTGTCCAATGCTTGATGTTGTCAATCTCTCTATTCATTTCAAGTCCACCATCTGTCCAATGCTCGATGTTGTCAATCCATCTCATTTTTCTTCTCTCTTCATTTGTGTCCTGGTAGTTCTCCTTCTGGTAAGTACCAAACTGTCTGGTCTTCTGTTCCAATGGCTGCACTTAGCCAGTTTTCTTCTCTTAATGAAACATAGCAGACCTTCTTCTTCCTAAATACCTACATTATTTCTGATTAAACTCGTCTGTCTGTCACTCAACGTGTTGCTGGTTTCAGGTGATCTCGATCTCCTTCACCCTACTGAGCCTGGAGCCGAGCGACAAGTGTCTGTACGACTTCCTGGCGCTACACGATGGCCCAGAAGCTTCATCACAGATGATTGCAAAAATGTGTCACATCAACCAACTGACAAATGACAGCATTACTACCACACACAACCAAATGTACATCTGGTTCCACTCAGACTCCTCCATCAGTTCTGATGGCTTCGAGGCTGTGTGGAAAGCAGTTGACCCATGTGAGTATACTGGTCAGACCAGGATGGACAATGTGCAACATCACAATACCGCTGTGCATTGATTGGTCCGTCACCGGTCAACAATGTTGTATTCGATGGATAAGAACAGCGCTAATATTTGTAAATTTAACAGCATGATGCATTTCATCATACTGCAGTGTACTGGATTCAAAATAACCAGACGATATGTTCTGCATTCACAACGAACGATTGTACACTGGCAGGGAGTGTGCAGTGATTTAAAGCACCCTTAAGCATTACTATGGAAACAGCGTCATTGATGCTTGGAATGCTCAGAGGATTTCCACTGATACAAGTAAAATACTGTTTTTAAGGGTGTATTAGCTAAATCAACTGACGCCTAAGCTGACCCACCCACCTTAATAGCATGGCCTATCTGTTTGTATGACATGAGGGTGTATTAAATAACAAACATGTATTCTATAAACTTAATGCAGAAAAATGGTTGTAAAATTGACATCTAAGGATGGAAGACTGGAACTATAAAGTATTAATGTTCATTTATTCTTTCGTCAGTGTGCGGAGGAAATCTTGAGGGACGAGACCATGGAGTGATCACCAGTCCTGGCTTCCCTGGCGTGTATCCACACAACCGCGACTGTGCATGGACCGTGACCGTGTCCCCGGGCAACATCATATTGTTTACCTTTGGCCACCTGGCGATGGAAGCACACACTAACTGCTCCTACGACTATCTGAAGGTCATTCAGTTCTTGGTATTTTTATTTGATGGTCATTAAATTCTCGGTGTTTAACATTTAAATGTTTAATGTTTATTAATTTATATAGCACAAAATATATACAATTATATTCTTTGGTGCTGCATATAAAAATTACATGAAACAAGATGGCAAGATAATATATATTCAGTCGAACCTCGCTTTACGGTCACCTCAGTGATACAGCCACCTCGCCATGATGGTCACCTCAGTAATGCAGCTAGTAATACAGCCACATCGCCATTATGGTCACCCCAGTAATACAGCCACCTTGTCATTATGATCACCTCAGTAATACAGCCACCTTGCCATTATGGTCACCTCAGTAATACAGCCAGTAATACAGCCACCTCGCCATTATGATCACCTCAGTAATACAGCCACCTTGCCATTATGATCACCTCAGTAATACAGCCACCTTGCCATTATGATCACCTCAGTAATACAGCCACCTTGCCATTATGATCACCTCAGTAATACAGCCACCTTGCCATTATGATCATCTCAGTAATACAGCCACCTCACCATTGTGGTCACCTCAGTAATACAGCCAGTAATACAGCCACCTCACCATTGTGGTCACCTCAGTAATACAGCCACCTCGCCATTATGGTCACCTCAGTAATACAGCCACCTCACCATTATGATCACCTCAGTAATACAGCCACCTCGCCATTATGGTCACCTCAGTAATACAGCCACCTCACCATTATGATCACCTCAGTAATACAGCCACCTCACCATTGTGGTCACCTCAGTAATACAGCCACCTCATCATTATGGTCACCTCAGTAATACAGCCACCTCACCATTGTGGTCACCTCAGTAATACAGCCACCTCACCATTATGGTCACCAGGGTTGGCATGTAACGAAGTAAAAATACTTCGTTACAATACTTGAGTAGTTATTTCAAGTAATTGGCATGTAACGAAGTAGAATTTTGACTAAATACTTTTACTTGTAACAAAGTAGTTTTATCTAAGGTAACGCGACTTTTTACTCCGTTACTTTTATTTACTTCGCAATATATTTTCGTTACATTTTTTGGCGAAACCGCTGCTGCCGGTGGTGGCGCTCCACCGTCAACGACATTTCAAAAACTGTTCATAGTCGCCAGGCCAAAAGCTATTAATATCATTCAATCGCATGCCAGTTCGCGATCATAGTCCCACTAAAACGGTCACCTCACTATACAAGTCACCTTAGTCCAGAACTTAATAGTGAGGTTCGTCTGTGTATATATATATATATATATATATATATATATATATATATATATATATATATATAATTATATATACATACACATACACATATATATATATATATACATACACACATATATATATATATAACATTGATAATTGCAACATAATTATAGTGCTATACACAAATAAAAAACAGATAAAACGAAAAAAGTATGATAGGTTAAAACAATTAATTGAGAAAGAATGGAAATAATAACTTAATTGTATGCTATATTGAAATAATAACTTAATTGTATGCTGTATTGAAATAATGAGTCTGACGCCTTAAAACTCTTTGGGTTTTTTTTATAGATACATGATGGTCTGTTGGAAGAGGACCCGGTCCTGCAGACCTATTGTGACAGCCAGGACCCAGCACCTCTGAGGACCACAGGACCTTATGCTCTAGTGAGATTCCACAGTGACAGAGGAAGCAGTGACCGTGGCTTCCACATCACATATGCAGCCATAGCAGGTAACTAGAGGCAAAAATGCCTTGTTCAAAATGCACAAAACTAAGGAATGTCTGATGCATATAAAACCATCAAGTTTCAGAAAACCCAATAAAGGTTATGGGTAAAGTGTAAGAATCTGTGATTTTGTCAGAACACTGCCTCATTTCACTGTCATTTTTATTGATTGACCCATACTTCTTTCTTTATACTTCTTGTTCAGTTCAGCTCTTCAGGATGTTGCTGCCCAAATCTTTTTGTGAAATCGATGTCTTTCTCCAGCCGTTCCACCCACCTTTCTCATAATTTCAGGGACATCCTTGGTGCCCTCCTCCCATCTTTATCTACCCTCTGTTTCTTTTCCCTTGAGAAGGTATTGTCTTTTCCAACCCATGCCTTTTATAATGTGACCAAGTTATGTAAGTTTTTGGGTGCTTGAAAAAACTGCACAACCAGTTTTGCGGTATATGTATTTCTCTCAGGATGAGATTTTCCCGTGGATCAACGAATTTCCACACTGTTTTCTCAGCCAAAACCATAATTTCTTGATTGATGCAAATCCAATGAACCGTTACGTCATGGTACGAGTCAACTAAATTGACTCGGGATTGAAGAACTAGTTCAGATGGTCGTATATGGAAATATCTGTAGCAGTTTGATGGATGGGAAGGACATTACAGTGCGGCTGAGAGAGTGCATCAACGAACTAGAGCTACCTGGCAATGTGTTGTGTATATAATGTGGTGATGTGATAAACTGGCATTGTCCAACCATGTCCAAACAAAAAAACACGGGAGACGCATGCAGACCCATCTAACCAAATACTTTCTATGTAGGAACATTCACATCCCATGAACATTGACATTTGGTTGAAGAGTAAAATATGTTTTTTCATGAAATCAGATGAATTGTATAAAATAGCCTAGATTGCAACATAGAACTTTAAAATTTTTGGCTTCTGGGACTTTGAGTGACCCCCATACCCCAGCCAGCAATAAATGTGTTCGTAGTGCACTTTTTGGATTTGTTCAGTTATTCCTTTTCATCATTGGGCTGTCACATCCCTGTACCATACACTTCTATCTATCTTGCAGTACAAACAAATATGTTCTTATAAAATTGCCTTGAACTGTACAGACATTTGTATCTACCCCACAGGCACACCAGGGTGTGGTGGGGCATTTACTACTGCACAAGGGGTTGTGATATCCCCCAATTACCCAAACCCCTATCAACGAGACGCGCAGTGCGTGTGGACAATAACGGTAAAGGAAACCGAGAAGATAACGTTCACCTTCACAAACATTGACATTGAGGCTCACCGGAGCTGCTCTTGGGACTATGTGCAGGTATGATATTTATAGCGTTTGTTTAAATTAATAGGCACTATTATTTTAACAGTAAAGTGGAATTATTGACCACCAACTGAATTAAATTCAGTAGATATTCTTAAAGGTGCTTAATCAATTCGATTATTTTTGCTAGTCTCATTTCAAATTAATTTTGCGAAAAACCAAACCGACCTAGTATCCACTGCTACTTGCTAGCTTGTTTGTGCAACTGTAGTTTTTGTGAAATCATCAGACAAACTATTAAATTAGTTAATGCTTGTTCAAGCATTAACTCTGAAGTGAAAATAAAAATGCTGAAAAATAAAAATTTTCTTCCTAGGTGAAATTTCGTAACTTTAACACCCGTCTCCATTCCGCCCATCCCTCACTCTCATTCCCCTCCCACTCCCACTAAATCTCTTCACCCAGTCCTCCCATCTCAGTCTCGGTCTTCTTCTTCTCCTCCTACCCTCCACTCTAAGCGCATTTGTTCTCTTTGTCAACCGTTCCCCTTCCTTTCTTTCCACATGTCCAGCCCACTTTAACTGGCTCCTCACCAGCTTCCTCCCTCAGCTCCTCACCAGCTCCCTCCCTCAGCTCCTCACCAGCTCCCTCCCTCAGCTCCTCACCAGCTCCCTCCCTCAGCTCCTCCATTCTTCACGATTTCTCCTGTGCATTTCAGTCTTTATGCCGCAGTCCCCGCAAACCACTCCACCTAGATATACAAAGCTGTCTCATTGCTTCAGTTTTTCCCATCCAGTCTTGTATCTTGATCTTTATTCGGCTGCCTATAAAATAGTTAACTTGACAAGGCAGGGCCAGGTTGCAGAACTTCCTTTATTATACTTGCTACAGGAGAGCTCTCAGTGGCTCTATAATAAAACAGCAAGTGGCAGTACCATATGGTAGTAATGTCCATTACATCTCCCCGAACTTTATAACAATTATGCTCTACTTCTAAAAAATAAACATTCCACATGTTTAAACAAAACTGCAGTGTAACATCACTGTTTGTCGAAACTAGGTAGTTTTACATGAAAACCTTTTAATTGTTTTTGCACACTCTTAACCCTTTGTGAATGGAATGGAAGGAACGGGTACATGAGGTGTAAGACTTGTTCTAGCAGTCCTAGGTGAGGATGGAGATCCTACTGGATTACTTGCTAGGACTACTGAAGATGGTAGAGTAGGAAGGGTTGGCCATGGAGTGAGGTCGGGTTCATCTGACCAGTATCTCAACAGCTTAGTGTCAGTGTTGGCTTTTCGGGAATGACTTGTGTATCGCGCTTTGATCTCCTGACCTCTCTGTGCTATTTTCATTACACCCTTTCTGTCTATGACTTCAAAAGGCTGGTGCTGGAATTTTTGCACTAGTTTCCCTTGCTGTTGTAAAGTCATGTACCCCTCTAGGTATAGTAGGGAGACAAGTTGTGTTGTAAACGGTTTGATGAGGAAAATGACTAAGAAAGAGGTCAGCCTCCTAGAAAAGGCTATATCAAAACCAGACTGTTCCAGTAGAAAGATTACAGCTATATTAAAAGAACATCTATATCTAGATTAAAGATAATGGACGGTAGAGCTATGTTACGCGATATCCGCGGACCCGTCCAAGGGCAAGGTAGCCAAGGATAGAGTGCGCCCAGATGAAGGCTTGTTGTTCTGAAGCAGCTATAAATATTGTCTAGAAGTGAACAGTGTATTTATATAAAAACACGGAATATTCTGTTGACCCATCCAGGGGAGAGTATCCAGGTATAGAATTGTGTGTGTTAGCCTAGGATGTCCAGTATAGTGGTCCATTGCCAAGATGACTGCTGACATATATGGACATGGCCTCCCTTCTGGGAGGACTCATCATGACTGTGCCTGACACAAGAAAGTGTATATATTTATGACAGAAATACAGGCAAAACAGTTTAGAAGAGAAGCAGTCAGAATTGTACAGCAGCCAAGACAATGAATTGTACTGATGTTGAGATGTTGTATGAATAAAGGCGGTTTCGCTATGATATAGACAACCTGGGCTTCTGCTACTAGAATGGCAATAATAATAACAACACCTTTATTGGTCCAAAACATGGATATACATTTGATAAAACTATGGCAAGGAGTTAAAAATACAAAGTACAAAAACCTACAAGAAAAATACTCAACTTAATGCAGTCACAAGATTTGTAAAAAAAAGAACCAGCAAGAACATGTATGTATATATTTTTATAGTTCGAATATACCTCTCTGTAACTTAGCAATCATGAGTTAAGGGCCCTGATGGCAGATGGTACAAAAGATCTGCTTTAACAGGCAATGCGTGCAGAAATGGACAGATACCACCTGCCTGATCTCGCTGGAATGAATGTGTGTATTGGATGTTGCATTGCGTAATGCTTTCTGTCTTCTTTGTCATGTAACGACAGTGCAAGCTGTGAAGTGGTGTGACATGGATTGATTTGGCAGCTTGTTTTACCACACGCTGTAGTTTGGTCATGTTTTCAGCTGAGACTGAGCTATGGTAGCACAGAAAACAATACAAGAGAACTGACTGCACTACTGCCTGATAGAAGGTTGACAGCACACTTTGACTAAGTTTCTCTGTTACTATTTACTTGTCAATTGAGTTAGAACCTGGTAAGCTGAATGAAGTAGGTTGATCCGGGAACTGATTTCATTGATTAGAGTAATGGCGAAACTTACTCAAGAATGTAAAGAGCTATGATTCTGCGTTTCACTTCACAATGGTGTTGCATCCTGTTTCACCAGCGCTGGGTGCATCTCCTGCCCCATACGTGATCCACGAGATTATGTTTTTCCTTCCATCATATGAGGAGGCAAGGAACTTGTCACCACACCAACCCAATATCACCCACAACAACCACTCATCGCCGCGGCACTGGAACCTGAACCCGAGGGTTGGAGTCTCTTCACCGATGACAAAATGGCGGCAGAAATCGTCCGCGTTCGAAACATGGCGACTCCATCCTTGACTGCACTGCCCTAGTAATCATTGACGCTTCACTGATGGGTGAATGGCTGATTTACATTATGTTTGTGTGCTATTGTTCTGCTGTCTGGTAGCAAGCTATGGATGCCGCTCAGTTTGACCAATATTATGGGTTTCTTGCTCAAAATGCACAAGATAACTGCACTGCCCACCAGCTGGCCTCAAATACAGCTGCGTGGTGCCACCTGGTAGATAAGCTCGTCAAACAAACGGCTTTGTGTGATGGTTCCTCCACGACACCCACTCGAGTGTGGCTGGATGACAGCGGCCCTCAGGGACGAGGTAGAACGTGTTAAGCAGTCGGTCTATGAACAAGAAGTTTCATATAACCGACGGTTTCGTGGTGTTGCTAATGCTGCATACAGCGCGACAAATCGAAACGCTGACCAGAATCGTATTTTGGTCAGAGCTTATGCACAGGCAGGGTTTGCAATCTACTCAAATAGCAGTCAAATTTATTCAGAACGGTAACCTCCAAACCATGGACGAGGCAATAAATTGGATCGCTCATTTCAGCGAGCTCCATGACCCATTTACTCACTTTGGCTTAGATAGATTGAAATTGGGCTGTCCCGTCTATGCCCCCGACACGCAATACTCTGTCCTATGAAGTATCAGCACTCCTGAAGAAAATGCTGATTAGTCAGGAGGAACTGTCCGCCGAAATTGCTAATCTAGCAGGTGCCAATGCTAAAGCCCAAACTACCTTTCCCCACCCAGGGCTTGCTGGTGGAGAGTTTAGGAACAGTGTCTGAGCATCCTGGACATCTTTGCCATGATTGCCATTTAGAAGCTGCCCACGGACATCAACTCCCTCCACGCCAGCCAGGAAACAAGTAACCGCTGCAACGGAGTTGGACGGATGTACGTCCATACACTTGACATTAAGCGGTGTACGTGTGACCACTCTTGTGGACACTGGAGCGTCATGTACTTTGTTGGACGGATGTACGTCCATACACTTGACATTAAGCGGTGTACGTGTGACCGCTCTTGTGGACACTGGAGCGTCATGTACTTTGTTGCAGGGAGACATTTATTTGAAGTTAGCACGTGTTACACACAGAACAATGTATTAATAGAAAACTAAATGAGATATGAAAGTCAGCAAAGTTTAGAAAACAGTGCCATGTGTTTGTACAGTTCTTGTTCACACAGTACGGAAAGATTATGCAAAACCGTGAATTCCACCATGATTTTGAACGCAAGCAAATTGGAGCAGGTGGCTAATTCTAATAAGTTGACTACACTGGTAAAACTTCTGTTCCGTGTTAAAAACAAATCTGTGCTGTATTGAAACATGTTTTGTTGCAGTCTGTTGTAACTTACCCAGATTAGATTACCCAGCCAACGGTTTTGAGACTAAAAAGCTGAATCATAAATGCATACCTGTTTAAATTGTATTCTCCAAATTTATAAGGTGTGACTGGACAAAAAGTTGTTGCCAGCGAAACTGAACTTAAGTTTCATTGCCTACAGCAACCTGTCACAGTTAGAGTGGTAGATAAGTTGCAAATGCAAATGATCCTTGGAACTATGTGTTACGTGGCACAAATCGATTTACCAAAACGGTTACATATTGACATTGCAAGGGAAACAGTGGCTGTTACGTGATTATGACCGACAGGAGTGGCCAGTATGGGCCAAGTATTACCCGAAACAGGTTATCCTAGTTTCAATGCACTCCTTCACAAAAACGCCGATGTATTTTCAGCTAAAGGTGAACCAAATGGGCACTAATCTATCGCCCATGACCATAACAACTACTGGCCCACCTATTTGCCGGGCAGCATATCGTACGCCCTTGCATAAACGATAACTGGTGGATAAAGCTATAGACGAAATGTTAGCCGATGGCATTATTAGGCCAAGTGTTTCTGCGTGGGCAAGCCCTGTTACTTTAGTTCCTAAAAAGCATGGTTCTACTTAGTCTAGATTTTGTGTAAAGCTAGGATTCCATATGTACGGATACGGCATGCGGATGCGTTTACTGTTAGCGGATGTGTCATGCGGAATGCATTTTGCATGATTCCATGCGTGCGGAACGCAGTGCATTTTATTTCTCTTTCTGCTTCCGGCTAAACGACTGTGCATTCAATTGAACTGTATTGCAGCAGTACCTACCATCGTGAGCTTCTTCAACACCATTGCCGAATTCCCGTGTCATCATTGTGTAGCTACTGCTCCACGTGTTGTGAATTTTCTGAGCGTCTTTATGCTCTACACACTTGGGGTCGTATAAAATAGGATTATTCCACCAGAACTTCTATTTGAGCTATTGGTAGTTTTCGTGACGGCGTGTTTCAATCCTAGTCCTGATCAATGTATTCTTACCTACGCTGCCATTTTTAAACTTGGGAAAATACCTCTATATTGACGTCACTCCTGGGAATTTCCTGTCTGATTCGTATGCGGATATGATTTGAATCGCTACATGGAGCTATTCGATTTGTCGCATCCGTATCCGCACGATAAAACGCATCCGCACACATCGAATCACTCCTATGAATTCCCACTATAGCCATTTGTTGTCGCATGCCGCATCCGCATGCCGCATCCGTACATATGGAATCATAGCTTAAATTACTGAAAGTTTAATGATACCCTTTGCCTTTGATAATTGATGTGTTCCAAATTGGCGGATCTTCTATTTTCAGTGCTCTTGATCTTAAAAGTGGTTATTGACAGAACCCTATGGATGAGGAAAGTATTCCAAAAACTGCTTTTCACTGTCATCGAGGGTTATTCAAATTTAATACCTTGCCCTTCGGTTTAGCCACTGCTCCTAGTTGGTTTCAGCGCATTATGAACAATGTTTTTGAAGGACTAATTAGGAAAATATGTCTAGTTTATCTGGATGATATTGTGATCTTTTCAAAAACTGAAGCTGAACATCATTGACACTTGCAACTTGTTTTTAATCGCTTGTGCACTGCAGGGTTACATTTAAAACCAACTAAATGTCAGTTTTGTTTAAAGCAAATTAAATTGCTGGGATATATTGTTAATGCCCAAGGCATCCAAAATGATCCAGACAAAGTTAAGGCAATTACAAATCTCAGCCCCCCATCATCAGTGCGTGAAATCAGATCCTTCGTGGGAATGACTGGCTATTACAGGGCTCTCATTCCTAATTATGCCCTAAGAATACTCGTTTTAAGTGGGACACAGCACAACCAGTTGCGTTTAACACCCTAAAGGAACTTTTAGTTTCAAGTAGTGTTATGGCTGATCTGGCAACTGAGCCATGTTATGAGAAGCATGTGCCCAGTACACTGTGTCACATTTGTCAACAACACTTTGTCTCCAATACCAATGTCAGACTTGGTTATATTTCTCTGTGCCTCTGCATACTCTTTCATCTTGTTTTTTGTCATCTGATCCTTCTAATGGAGTCTTTCATCCATTTCCACAGCATCTCGGGTAGCTTCATCTTCAATGGTACACCGTTCAAGAGAGTTGCTGGTGGTTGGCATGTCAATGTGTATGGGGTAGCTCTGTAATATCTCAGAAAGCGGTAGAGCTCCTGTTTCCAGGGTTTTCCTTCTACTTGTGCGCACTTGCTGACTTTCCCTGTGGTTCTCATAATAAGCCTTTCTGCTATACTATTGGCTTCTGGCCAGTATGGCATTACCAGCTGATGACAGAACCTTGGTTGACAACGAACCTTCTAAATGCTTTGCTTTGGAACAGAATGCCGTTGTCTGTGTTCAGGTTGTCTGGGATACCTCTTGATGAGAATATCTTGTCAAGACTGGAATAAATTAATGTCTGAGCTGACACGGATCTAATCACTTCGACTTCAGGAAATCAGGAGTACTCATCCATGATGACAAGTATGTAACGTGGGTCCTTCATAGTCAACAAACGTTACATCGTGTCATAGCACGTTGTAAAAGCCGCAGCTCTTTGACCTCATCCTGTTGGCTATCTGGATGCTGGGTTGTGTTTTCTCCTTCTATGACACTTGTATCAGGTTGTACATCTGCAATAACAAGGTTGTCTGACGTAGATTGAAGCATCTGGTTGCACTCCCTCACTGTTTCTGCAGTTGGTGGAGTGTTGGCAATGCTTTCATGATCTAAGTCTGGATGATGTAGCATAAGTGTCATTACTTTATACAGGTCATCATCGTCGGCATCCCCGGAATGTGTATCTTCATCATCACGAAAAAGGTGATGTCTCATAGCTGATCAGAAACGAGGCATCTTTCAACTAACAGGTCATGTCGCTGGAGTGTTTTTACCGGTCCATCTCCATCTAACGGCGCCACCGTGTATACATTGCCAGTGTGATCTGGCCGTTGAGTGATCATCACGTGTGGCACATAATTCCAAACGTCTTGAATCTTGTGTCAGCCCATAAAATCACGATTCCGGAGAAACACTCTTGTTCCTACAGTCAGACCAGTTTCATTTGCTGTGACGTCGTTCTGAGTTCTTCATCTCAGTCTCCTTACTATGTTCTGACGCTAGATGAAATGCTTGTTTTAAATGATGATAATGACTAGCAACCCAGTCGTCTATTGATTCACCAATTTCATCGTCATCTTCTTCCTGTCCAAGAAGATGGTCTACTGGTAGTTTTGGTTCCCAGCCAAAGAGGAGTGTGGCGTTGCATTGTAGCCATACACAATCTCAGATAGGAATTCTGGCCACTTCGACATCTTGTTTGGAGGCAGTGTTTTGAGTCTGTCCTGTAGGGTCCATTTGAACTGTTCACACTGTCCGTTGCCCTCTGGATGATAAGGAGTGGTCCTACTCTTCGCTATGCCATACATGATGCAGAGTGCCTGGACGACTTTGCTTTCAAAATTTCATCCTTGGTCACTGTGCAGCTGTCATGGCACACCAAATCGTACAAACCATTCCTTTACAAGAACATAGGCAACTGTCCTCTCTTTCTGGTCATGTGTTGGGAATGCCTTTATAAACACATCAGTCATAACCAGGACATTCTCAACATGGTTCATTCCCAGTTCCAGTAACATGAAATCCATGGCTACTACATCCAATGGTCTTTTTGCTTGTAATGTTCCTATTGTAGTTTGGCATTTCTTCCCTTCCTTAGCCAGTATACAATGGTCATCTATGCCAGCTGACATTCCAATCCAGTAGCAGCGTGTCTGGTCCATATTTAGTGTCTTCGCTGGAGACTCACAGATGTAGATGTATGTTAATTGTCCGTCTTCTTTTCGCTCACCAGGTCGAGATTTATAACTGAATTTGTGCTCACTTGACCAATGAGTACACAGAGTACTACAGAAGTGTAGTCAATGCATTGTTCTCTAGGTTCGAAGCGATTTTAATCGTGTACATCAGACGGCTACATACATAGTAGCAATATAATTACTCACGATGACAATGAAAATAACAGTGAAAATATATATCACTGTAAACCGTAAAGAAAAGTAGTGAATGTAAACATCCCTTACACACTTAATGTCTAGAAGATTAAAATGAAACATGGTTAAATCTGACCGGAAATTTTGAAGCCTAATGCTAAAGCAGGTATTGCCCGCCAGGACCACCCTTACTGACAATTTGGATGCCTAAAAATGTAGCTTGTGCCGGCCCTTGCAATCCCTCCTCCAGGGTATTTATACTTCCAGTTTTCCAAAATCAGACGGCGTCACTAGAGGCGCTGTGATTGCTTAAATACCCAATATGCTTTACTATTGGTCAACTTGTTAAATACACCCACCTTCTCAACCGCTGGACAATGATGTCTGCCAGTTTTCCTTTCCCAGTTTTGCAAGTTAAACTTTTTAACTCTTGGAGCTGGGCCAAATCCAGGGCTCCCCTTCAATTATGTTGACCCCCCCCCGGTCAGAGCAATTTAGAGCAATTTAGCAAATGTCAGGATTAAAGGGAAGACTAAAACTAAACAGTACCATCAGTCTTGGGCACCATATGGATTTTGTCCATATCCACTTGGGTGGTTTAACTTTAAACTTTTCTAAACATGTTTTTCTTTTGCTAATCTAGTCTTAATACATCGAATAAACCTCCACATGACTTACTAATATTAGCTATTAAAATCTAATTCAATCACACTGGCATATACTCGACCACAACACAGCTGTAATCACTCCTTTGAGTGAATGGTCGTGCAGTTCCACCATCTTAACCATGTTAACCATAATTAACCCAATAGTACCAAAATATATATGCCAGTGGACGCTGCAGTAATTTTGGTCTATCGATGGGTTCAACCGACTCAGATTACTCCAATAATCCATTCGCGGATAAAGTTTGCTCTAAAGTTTGCTCCTGTTGCTAACTAAACTTCTTAAATACAACATCAAAGCGAAACAGATCAGTCAAGACATCGACATAAATTGGCAACATACCATACACGATCCCAGGCAGGTTTCTCTACAAAACATAGGCATACACACAAATGTTTTTCATCAAGTCCTGTTGTTTCGTCTCATCCCCCGTCTGCGCATCGCCGTGGCGTTCGGTGATCGACGTGTCCGGAATGTCCTTGATATGTGCCCTCGACGGCAATCGTCATCCTCAGTTGCTGATTTCCAGGGTGCATGGTCCATTGTCCAGATTACTGCCTGTCTTCGCATGCGTGTCGGGTGGCAGGCTGGTGTCTGGGCCATTTCACGCGGCCATCCGACTGAATTGCCGATACACGTGTACATCGTTTTAAAATGTTCGAAAATTAGCTAAGCACAAATGAAAAGTCACTGTTCGTGAGAATTTCACAGTTCATAAGCACGTCAAATGGAAGAATGTTTCTCTTCGCATATCGTCAGTAGGGTAGTGAAACATCACATTTGTAAGTTTGAAAGGCACATACCTCTCTAGTAGATCATCGCTGGTAATCATCGACAATGTACATTGAATAGTCTCTCTGCTGCGGCTCGCCAATGTACGTTGTCAGATTACGCTGAAAAATTCGCTGGCATGTCTCACCAATGTACGGTTTAAAGCACGTTCATGAGTCAGTGTACATAAAAAAAACAGTCTAGCATCTCAAATGCTGACTGTTGTTCAAGTTCCCACTCGAACTCTTGCTCCTTGCATGTAAGCTTCTGCAGATGTTCATATAACTACTCTAAAGAGCATTTATCAATGAAGTAACTATCAACTGGAATTTAAACAAATGTCCTTGTAGCTAATCTATGGAACAGAGTAGACAGCTCATCTCCCAACCACTGGCAAGGGATTATACTGCCCTGTAATGTGTTAGTGGTACTAACAACAGATCTAGTCTTCTCAGAGGCAATTTTGCTCTGAGTTTCTGCACATCATAACCTTCTCCAGGGGTTGGCTCACAGCTTTCATGTGGTGAGCTTGATGGCAACACTGGCGATAACCGTGGACTGTGTGCACTCACATCCTTGCTGGTATCAGTCAGTGTTGGTGGCTGAACTCACTGATGTCCATGGCTGGCTGGTAGGTTTCTCTGGTGAACAACAGGTGTTGACGGCTCCTCCACAATCAGGAGTGTGCCAGGACTTTCACCAAAACAGAGTTGTCATTAAGTGTAGAATCACTCCTGGCAACTGCAACTGTGAACTTTGTGAAGACATCAGTGATTATGAGTACACTTTCCCGACCATCTGACGAGGGCTCGAATACTGGGTAATCAATGACGACGATCTCTAGGGGTCATGTAGCAATGAGCCTGCCCAGTGGTGTTCTCATTTTCTTTGTGGGAAATTTACCAAGCGTACAAGGCTCACACAGATTAATCCATGTTTGTACATCTTTGTGTAACGTCGGCCAGTAGCAGCGTACTCTCCCCAGCCTCTGTTCTCTCCACTCCTTGGTCACCTTGTTTGTTGTGCAGACTTTCTAGTACGTTATCTTTCAAACATCTTGACAGTTGATCAGTGTCACCAACTTTGGAATCTAACACACACCAGTAGAGAACTCCATTCTTTTCTACAATGTGATCACATTGGCGTACCAACTGAAGCACATTTGTTGTCTCAGACGATTTCTTGTCCACTGTCGGGCGTCTTCCTATGTTCCTGTAATAGATGAGTCTACCAATAGTGGAATCAGCAGACTGTAATTCTCCCATTGCATCTTTCAGCAGTCCTGGCAATGTTGTTGTCGCTTGTTCTGTATTTACCTTGCATTCACAACACTTAGCAATCAGCAGATTCCTCCATTATCCTTACCCTCAGATTCACTAGCAAGTGAGACGTTTGTGTGACCGTTGCAAGGCATGCTTCAATAGTAGGGATGCTGATGCATGCCTCATTGCATTCACTAAGGTGTGACAATACATTAGCATTACAGCGACCAGGGCGATACCGTATGTCGAAGTTGAATGGTGCCAAAGACGCAGCCCATCTTTGCTCAACAGCTGTCAGCTTTACTTTCTTGTTCAGGTACGTCAGTGGATTGTTGTCTGTGTAAACAGTGAATGTTCCACCAAGCAGGTAATCGGGTAACTTTTCGGTCACAGCCCATTTTAAGGCTAGTGTCTCCAATATCATTGCAGACTAGTTGACATCATTCTTCTCAGCACCCCATAAACTGCGACTAGCATATACTATTACACGCAGTTTTTCGTCTTGCATCTGGCTTAGGGCAGCTCCAGCCCCTTGTCACATGCATCTGTCTCAACTATGAATGGCAGATTATAGTCGGCGAATCCTAGTACTGGTGATGTCGTCAGTGCTGTCTATAAAACATTGAATGCCGTTTCATATTCGTCAGTCCAACATTTCTCTAGGTTGTACATTTTGCTGGTTCTTCACTTCTGTTTTCACTCTTTGCATGCGTCAGTTACCACTCGGTGTAGTGGACTAGTGATCTGCATGAAATTAGGTACGTATCTTTGGTAGTAGGAAGCAAAGCCAAGGAATGATCGTGAGTCCTTGAGAGTTTTCGGGAAAGGCGACTGCTATCTCGGATGGATCTGTTGCTACTCCAGCAGCACTGATCTGTTGCTACTCCGGCAACACTGATCTGTTGCTACTCCGGCAGCACTGATCTGTTGCTACTCCGGCAGCACTGATCTGTTGCTACTCCGGCAGCACTGATTTGTTGCTACTCCGGCAGCACTGATCTGTTGCTACTCCGGCAGCACTGATCAGGAGACGTTCAGCATTCTTTCTTAAAGAAGTTACATTTCGTCAGCTCCGGTTTCAATCCGTTACTTGGTGAACACTGCATACAGCCTCTTCAGGTGCTCTTCGATACTCTGAGATGATGACAATGTCATCTAAGTAGACCAGTAATATTTCAAACATCTCAGCACCGAAGGTCGTTTGCACGAGGCGCTGGAACGTCGCATCGGCGTTGCATAAGCCATATGGCATTCTGGTGAATTCATACAGTCCAAATGGTGTTGTAAATGCTGTTTTGTGCTGGTCATCCAGTTCGATCTGCACCTGGTTATAGGCTGATTGTAGATCCAGCATTGTAAAGTACTGTGCGCCTGTCATTGCATCTAATGACTCCACTATTCTTGGAAGGGGATGAGCATCTTTGATTGTTTTGTTGTTAAGTGCTCTGTAGTCAATGCACATTGTTAGGTTTCCATTCCTCTTTCATGCTAGTACAATTGCACTAGCATGGTCGCTCTTACTAGGTACAATCGTTCCGATACTCATCAGCTTCTCCATGTGTTCCTTCACCTCCTGAATTTGTGTTGGGGGATTTTTCGGTATGGCTGAACAACAGGAATGTCGTCTGTGGTTCGTATGTTGTGTTTCACTGCTGTGGTGCTTCTCAAAGAGTGTCCTAATTTGCATCATCTCATCAGGTTGTAATATGTACATTGTAAGGTGCATTCATCAGTGTACGCCGAAAAAATAGCTGGCGTGTCTCACTAATGTACGTTTTAACCATTTCAGTACTACAGCCCTGATCCCAGTGAATATGTAAGAAAATCGACTGCATCACTTTAAGTAAAGATTTCAGAAACAAAAATGCATTTTATGAATAGGAATGTTTTATAAATTCTGAAAGTACGATAATCAGCGAGTAAAATGAGCCATATCATTTTACATTTCATCGTCATGGTAACCAGCAATCCAAGATGGCCACCACGATTTCAACGTTTATGCATTTGCTGAACGCAGTTGTATGCCAATGACAATGTACATATTTAATGTAAACTACTCATGTTGATCATGCTTCAGGAGTGTACTATGATATAAAATACAATATAAAGTACCTTTTGTGGAGTATGAGAAAGTGAAAAACAAGTTATTTATCGGTATTTTAAACATATATGACGAAGTGTTCATTTGTATGTTTGCTAACACATTCATCGCTACTGGGCTGATTCCAATCAAACTTTGCATGTTGACGGATTCACAGACACCTTTTTCTTCTTACAAAACTCAAACTATGCATCGTCATTGATAGTACAGTGGGCAGCTCATCCTCAGAGTTTACACCGTCACATTCATCATCACTGAGATCCGAGTAGCCATCAAAAATACTCCCGCTGTGAGTATCCGTTTCGCCTCTGGTTTGGTCGCTAAGTTTGCCAACATCGTTGTTTCGATCGTCAACATCCGACAAAGATTCGTCACTAAAACTATCAAATAATCCACCCAAAACATACGGCGGTAAATCGTCAGTTGAAGTAAAGCCGTCCGCCTCCGTAAAATGATATTGAGCGATAATAAACTATTACCGCAACTGAATAGATAATTCATTCGCCATGACAACTGTATATAACAAGTGACTCCACTTAGTGGATAATTATGAGTAAAAGCGATTTAAATAGTGGACGTAGCCAATGCCGGTATACCGGCCTGTTGTACTGTCGCGCCACACACCGCGAGGCTGGTATACCGGCCTGTCGTACTGAAATGGTTAAGGCACATTCATGAGTCAGTGTACATCGAAAAAAATCGCCGGCATGTCTCGCCAGTGTATGTTTTAAGGTGCGCTCGTTAGTGTACGCTGAAAAATCGCTGGCGCGCCTCACCAGTGTAATATGTATGCCTTCCTCCTCTTGCCTTCTTTGGGGCCGTACGCAATGGTCCGGGAGGCATTTCTCACAGATGTAGATGTATGTTAATTGTCCGTCTTCTTTGCACTCGCCAGGTCGAGATTTATAACTGAATTTGTTCTCACTCGACCAATGAGTACATAGAGTACTACAGAAATGTAGTCAACGCACTGTTCTCCAGGTTCGATGCGATTTTAATCGTGTACATCAGACGGCTACATACATAGTAGCAATATAATCACGCACAATAACAATTAATTAACAGTGAAAATAGATATTGTAAACCGTAAAGAAAATTAGTGAATGTAAACATCACTTAGACATTTAATGTCTAGAAGATTAAAACAAAACATGGGTAAATCTCACTGGAAATTTTGAAGCCTAATGCTAAAGCAGGTATGGCCCGCCAGGACCACCCTTACTGACAATTTAGATGCCTAAAATGTAGCTTGTGCCGGCCCTTGCAATCCCTCCTCCGGGATATTTATACTCCCAGTTTACCAAATTCAGATGCCTTCACTAGAGGCACTGTGTTTGCTTAAATAACGAATACGTTTTACCAGTGGTCAACTTGTTAAATCCCCCACCCTCTCAACCGCTGGACAATGCTGCAAACTTACATATCTATCTCGATATATCCTGTATAAGGTACTTAAATTCCATTTGACCCTCTGACAACCAACCAACTCTTGGGATCCAGCCAATGCTTTCAAATGTTCTTTGAAGAAACTTTCGGTGACAGGTGTTCATCAGACATACCACTGACTGGAATGCCTACCATCTTCACTTCTGGTGTTGTTGCATAACCAACCAGACATTCTAAGTTGTCATTGTCAGGTCTTACAGAGCTAGTCACTCCTTTCTCTACCACTCGGCCTGTAGTAGTGGAGCAACCTAGTTTGACGTCTGCTGGCCACATATCACCTTCACCTGTGCGTCCTTGAATGTGGAACATTTTCTTTGATGGTGACCCGGCTTCCCACAGAAGTAGCAAGTCCTGATCCTCTTGCCGTCTCCAGCAGAGCGACAGTCTCTGGCCATATGTCCAGGTTTCCAACATTTGAAGCATACTCCTGGGCTGCGAGTCCTGCTCAGTGGACCTCTCTGTGTTCCACTAGCTAGCTGATGCAGTTCCTCCTGGCTCTTAGCCAACTCCTGCTGTTGGCATGCAATTCCTTCGATGAGGGTTTGCTGTTTGGCCATCATCTCTGTCAGCATCTTCACCACTTGATCGCTGTGAGGTTGTTATGGCAGAGATTGCATTGATTTCTCGGCTACTATCTGCGAAGAAGTCCATACTTTCTTCTTGGTTCCCGTCTCTGTTGACCACTGTACCATCTCTGTTGACCACTGTATCATCTCTGTTGACCACTGTATTGCTGTCTCCCTGCAGGTGATGAATGTACTCTCAGGCTCATTTGTCACCTGCATCTTCAGTTCCCATCTCAGATATGGCTCGCACACATTTTCAATTAGCTGATCTCTGAGCACTGTGTCTTGGTCAAGCACATGATCTGGGGATGCGTTTTCTAGTCTATCAGTTGAATGAGCTGGTGAGAATACTCTGTGATGATCTCACTATGTTTCCTTTCATAGAAATTTCATAGGAATTGTGAAGAACTGTCTCCAAACATCTCACGAAGATTTTTGAAAAGCGCTTCTGCATCGTTTAACTGGTCAGCAGGTTGACGTCTAACTTCCCGTCATGCTGGTCCTTCAAGATGGGACAACATATATTCTGCTGCTTCTTTTCCTGTCAGACCCTGTCCATTTGTCATGGCATGTGTATCCTCTATCCACTCAGTGACTGTTTCTGCTCCCGACCCCGAGAAGTTTCTGAGTCGTTGCACGTGTTGTGCAACCACCATCACTGGTGTCGAGGCACTCTCTTTTTGCTCCAGCAAGTTTTTTAGTTGCTGATGCATCAGCTCTATCTCGTAGCACACTTCTTCAATTTCTTCTTGGTCCATACTCATTATACTAGGTGGCTAGTCGTCTTATAAAATCAATTTAGAATTTTGGTTCTGCCTATAAATTTGTTCGGTTAAAAAGGTCTATCCCATTTCTGACACCATAAATGTAAGCTGCGTGTGGTAAGCTGCCTAAATTAAGAATAGACCACTGAAAGGCAAATTTGTTAGATAAAATTGCATTTATTACAGATCAATTACTGAAATTATACAAAACCAAGTTTCTTAGTCCTCGCACAATTTATACTACTGATCTAACTTCAGTACCACATCAAAGCACAGAACCAAAAGAAAGAGGAATAATTCAAAAGACCAAAAATAAAATATGAAAAGAAAAGACGGTATAAAAGATGATATTAAGCACAGTAATAAAGATATATAAAACAGGTATAAAAGACAGCATTACACACCACTGGCCATAGTCAGGAGTGGGCCAGGACTTGCGTTCGCCAAAACAGAGTTGTCATTAAGTGTAGAATCACTCCTGGCCCACTCGGGCAGTTCATCTCCCACTGACCACACATGACCCCTGTCTCTAGGGTAAAATTTATATTTAAACAACTGAATTATTACTAATAAGACAAAGTACCTACACAGTAAATACAGCGAACAACAGCATAAATAGTCATAGCAATAATAGTTCATTAACTATATTCTCCAAATTGCATTGCATTACCATGGGTGCTGCCATCATGTGGTAGGTAACTGAACTCATACAACTGACAAGTGACTGTCACATCTAAACCACATGATCCACAACCCGTATAAGTCCGAGTGTTTGACTCGCTTTTATACTGAGTAAACAACCAGTTTCCTTTCACCACACACAATGGTGCTGCAAAATCTTCCACTGGCTGCAATAGGGATACCGCCATATGCATTATGCATTGGGTAAATGTGCCGGTTATCGGACAGTTAGTGGGATTAATGGACATATCAGTTTAAATTGGGCACTAAATGTATCTCTATATAGGTTTGGTTGCATCCTCAGGAAGCACGATAACATCCGCTACGGTTATGTTGTGTTACGCCATCTGGCGATAAGAAATGTACAATCCAGAATGAAATGTCCGGAAATACGTTTTTTTCCTAGTTACCGGACGCCGATTTCAGTGATCGGACGATATGTGTCCGATAACTGACATGGGCCAAAGTGACGCTGTTTAAGTTGATTAAATAAGTTGCGCAATCCAGTGGAGTGAGGGAGACGGGAGGGAAGGGGTCAGGAGGGAAGGCGACGGGAGCGCAAGTTAGCCAGGAGATAATATATATACAAAATCTATATTGGTAATATAATATATATCTATATATAATGATAGTGATAGGCTATGCATGCGCAATGACAATCAGACATACATTGGCCAACAATAGTCATATTTAAAAAGGACAAATGGTTTATTTCCAAATATAAACGTTCACAAATAATATCAACATTATCTGGTCGTGTGTAGGCCTAAGCATAATTATAATTGATACTGTAGCCGATGCCTACACGCTCGTTAATCAGACTCACTGGTGGATACGTCAAGTGAACTGTTCTCGTCTAAGGTAAAGCAGCTGGTGCAGTGGTACTCAAAATCTTCGTCATCACTATCATCGTACCCCGCAAAATACATAAGATGTGCTTTCCCGACACAAGAAACGTGGACTTTGTCGCGACAGCGTGAACACTGTAGCCCAATCTTGCCAGGACCCGTTGCCCCGACACTTTCTTCACATACGGTGCACGGATTTCTCTTGGCACTTTTTCTGTTGTGTTCAATCTCATTTGTTGACTTTCGCTTTTGTTTGTTTATCTTTGTCTGCACTCTTTGATGTTTTTCTTCGTTTTTCTTTTTCTGCCTATCATTCCTCTCTTGCATTCTCTTCATTTTGAGTTCTTCATTTAATTTTTGCTTCTTCTCACGCTCTTCCTTTTTTGCTTGTTTCTCTTTCTTGTCTTTCTTTTTTGCATCTTCCCTTTCCTTGTACATTTGCCGCCATTTCTCGGATGTCACTACACTCGGGTATTTTTCTGCAGTTCTCTTCTTTCTGCGGCCTGACACCACATCATTGTCGATACGAGGGTAAAATGTGTGCGTCGATAACGCTTGCCTGGCACCTAGGTGTGCGGTTGATATAGAGGTGGACGGCGGTATCACACTTAGTTCTCCTTGCTCCTGATCATCTGCTTCGACGACAAGATTGTTTAACTCATCCAAGAGACTAGAATCATGCATGTCGCATGCATCGTGCACTGCTTGTTCTTCCACTCCTGCTCCTTGAATCTCGTCTCTTCGGCCATTATTTGCCTCCATTGTTCCTCTGTCTTTAGGACCCTGTCGTTTTTCTATCTCGTCTCTTCATCCGTTGTCCTCTTCTCATGTAACTCTTTTTTCTTCGGGCTCTTGTCCTCCGTTTTCTCTCTCGTCTCTTCGTCTGTTGTCCTCTTTTCGTGTTACTCTTTTTTCTTCGGGCTCTTGTCCTCCGTTTTCTCTTTCGTCTCTTCGTCCGTTCTCCTCTTCTCGTGTAACTCTTCTTTCTTCGGGCTCTTGTCCTCCGTTTTCTCTCTCGTCTCTTCGTCCGTTCTCCTCTTCTCGTGTAACTCTTCTTTCTTCGGGCTCTTGTCCTCCGTCTTCTCTCTCGTCTCTTCGTCCGTTCTCCTCTTCTCGTGTAACTCTTCTTTCTTCGGGCTCTTGTCCTCCGTCTTCTCTCTCGTCCGTTGTCCTCTTCTCGTGTTACTCTTCTTTCTTCGGGCTCTTGTCCTCCGTTTTCTCTCTCGTCTCTTCGTCCGTTCTCCTCATCTCGTGTAACTCTTCTTCGGGCTCTTGTCCTCCGTCTTCTCTCTCGTCTCTTCGTCCGTTGTCCTCTTCTTCTGCTCTCACTCTGGGCACTTGGCTTGCGTTCTTTGTAGCATTGGTGATGGCGATATTGATTAACGCCCAAAAACGTGGAAGCAAATCCGCTTTCTCTGCGCTGCTCAATTCGCCGTGCGATAGTGTGTTGTCTAGATCAATAATTTCCTGATCGAGCGTGACTGTCATTCCAGCAGGTGTGTGAGTCGAGATAGGAGCCAGCACGTCTACCATGCATTTTGAGTAGTCGACCGCATCTGGGTTCCACGGGAAGAGCCTGCATGCCCGGAAGCCGTTCCGGATGGTAGACTCCTTCGCCGCCACTCCTATTGTCTTGTCGATTAGTGCCGCAAAGTTGACCCTCGTCACGACGGTGTTCGGGTGTTCCCTTTGGAACTCTCTCACGGTCAGTTTCCACGCGGACTTCAATGGCTTGAAGACGGACACATCGGCGGGCTGTAGAATGTGTGCGAGTTCGGGAGAAGTGTGTAGATGATAATGTGTCGCTTAGAGCATTCTTCGGAGAGCGTGTACGACATGTGCGACTTATGGCCATCTAGAAACAACACCACCGGTTTGGGAATGTTCTGTTGTACAAGGTAGGGGTCGAGGATGTTGACTATGTATTCGAAAAATGTGTCCGATTTCATCCATCCGCTATCGGATAAGCCGATCGCCCACGGTTGTGGCACTGATGCCACGACCTCCCTAGGCGGCCTTTGATAGGGATAAACAATCATCCCGGGCAGCACCTTGCCGTCAGCGGAGAAGGTCGCCAGCACCGTCAAGGTGTCCTTCTCATTGCCGCGTTTGAGGTCGTAAACATTCCTCCAACCTCTTGGGCCGAGCACTTTCCCAGACTTGGGGCAAAGAGAAAAACTCGTCTCATCGGTATTTAAGACACGTCTTGGGTCAGCCATGATGTCGGCGAAAGCACTACCTTCATTATTCGACAGGTAGTCTTTTGTTTTTTCAAACCACTTCCGAATCGATTCCTCTGTCACAGTCGCCCATACTGCAGTCACGCCCTCTGGTTCGCGAACCACGATCTCGGGGTGTCGGCGCATGAAACTTCTGTACCAGGTTTTGCCTGGTCGGTTGTTATTGAATGGCGTCTTCCGCTGGTCATCTTCAACAATCTTTCTCACCGAATCCAATAGCTCGCCCTTCTTCTGCGGGTGTCCCGTCTTCGCCAGGTGCACCAGCCAACACACCAGGTCGTCCTGAAAAAAGGAATGGTAATTAATTAAAATAAAATTAAATACACATATGTCAACATATACTGTTATAATTCGTAGGACATTTAACAAGATTTAACAAGATTGCCATCTCGAACAACAAGTTCCAGATGGCAAGTGGACAAGGAAGCCATTGGCTTATCGAGAGTCCAACAATTTTCTCATCTATGTGTAGCCCGCCCTTATCAGATATCTGTCAATTCTATTTTTAAACATATTCACACTACTAGCATTAACACAATCATTTGGCAGTTTGTTCCATTCATTTATCACCCTCTGTGAGAAAGAGTACTTTCTCATGTCCAACCTACACTGCTCCTTAACTAATGCTGCTTTGTGTCCTCTGGTTCTACTGCCTTCTTTAAGTTTGAAGAACATATTCCTATCAACATCCTCATAACCGTTCACTATTTTAAACACTTCTATTTGGTCTCCTCTTAGTCTCCTGGTCTCTAGTGTTGTCAAACCACATTGTAATAAGCGACTTTCGTAACTAAGGTCTCTTAATTCTGGAATCATCTTAGTTGCTCTTCGTTGTATTCTTTCTAGCTTATCTATGTCTTTTTTACGATATGGCCTCCATGCTTGAATACAATATTCCAAATGTGGTCTAACTATTGCTTTGTACAGGGGTACAATTAGATGTTTCTCCTTATACGTGATAGTTCTCCTAATTAGCCCTAGAATTTGATTTCCTTTCGAAGCAGCAATCCCACATTGCTCTGAAACTTTCATGTCAGCATTAAATGTTACTCCTAAATCCTTTTCTTGTGTGGTTCTACCTAGTACAGCATCCCCCATTTTATATTCCTCGTCCATATTTCCATGTCCTATGTGTATACATTTACACTTCCCAAAATTGAATAACATTTGCCATTTTTCTGACCATTTAACTAATTTTTCTAGATCATCCTGTAAACTTTGTTTATCTGTATCATTAGTAACCTTTCTGAATACTTTTGTGTCATCTGCAAATTTGAGTACTTTGCTAGATATGTCATTCTCCAAATCATTTATATATATTAAAAACAGTATAGGGCCTAACACTGATCCCTGTGGTACCCCACTCAAAACAGATTTCCAGTTTGAAATCTTACCATCTACTATTACTCTCTGTCTTCTGTGTGTAAGCCACTTTTCTATCCAGTTGATTACATCATTGCCTATACCATGGGCTTTTAGTTTAAGTAACAATCTTTGATGTGGCACTTTATCGAAAGCTTTCTGAAAATCTAAGTAGACAACATCCACTGGTGACCCGTCATCTACCCACTTTGTAATTTCTTCTAAAAAACATAAGAGATTGGTTAGACATGACCTAGCTTTTAGGAATCCATGTTGAGATGTATTTATTAATTTATGTTTTATGAGGAATTCCACCATGTGGTCTCTAATTAATGTTTCGATTAATTTACATACAACTGATGTTAAACTCCCTGGTCTGTAATTTTCTGGCTTCTTCCTCGATCCCTTCTTAAATAGCGGCGTAATGTTTGCTTCTTTCCATTCTGAAGGAACTATTCCTTCTTCTAGTGACAAGTTAAATAAGTTTGCAAGTGGTGTACTAATTTGATCAACAATTTCCTTTAGCAGTTTTGGTGGTATCCCATCAACTCCAGGTGATTTATTATCTTTCATCTTCTTAATTTTCTTTGCTATCATTTCAGGAGTTACAAATAACTGCCCTAAATGTTCTGATTTATTGCCCTCAAATTTAGTCAATGGAACTGGAAGTGAGCTGATATCTTCTGTGGTAAAAACTGAGCTAAAATACTCATTCAGGACCTCTGCCATTTGGAACCCATCTGAAATTATGTTTTCACTGTTGTTTTCCAGTGGTCCGACCTTATCTCGAACTTTCTGTTTACTCCTTACATAAGCATAGAAACTCTTGCTGTCATTTTTTATATTACCTGCCAATTTTTGTTCAAAGGTTCTTTTAGATTTTCTAATTTCAGTTGTAGCTAGGTTAAGTGCCTCTTTATAGTTTGTGTAGTCTTCTACATTTCCAGTGTGTTTATAGACCTTCCACAGCATCTGTTTGTGAGCAATTTTTCTAATAGCTTCTTTTGACAGGTGTTTTTTCCTGGATCTTTTCCCTTGTTTTCTTAATGGAATAAATTTCTCAATAATGCCCTCAATCTCATATTTTAAACAAGTCCAGCATTCTGTTGCTGTCTTGTTCTTCAGCAAGTTATTCCAATCTATATTTGCTAGATATGTTCTCATCACTTTATATTTGCCTTTGTTGAAGTTCCTCCTCCATTGTTTTTTATATGTATTCGCTGTTTTTACTTTTATATTAAAATGGATTTGGTTATGGTCACTTGAACCCAAAGGTTTGTGTACTTTAACATTGTCAACTAATTCATTTTGAGAAGACAAAATTAAATCTAACACATTCCCACCTCTGGTTGGTTCCAAGACATGTTGAGTATGGAAACAATCCTGTGTTAGAAGTAGAAACTGATGGTCGTCACCTCCAGCACTCTCTAATGATTCCCATTGTATATGGCCATGGTTAAAATCACCCATTATAACACATTCTCCCTTGCTCACCTCCCTTATCGCCTTTTGTAATTTTACATCTTCTTCTTGTCCTATGTTAGGACTACGATAAACTACTCCTATTGTTAATGTTGAGTTCCTGGTAACTATGTTACACCAAATTGCTTCCACACTATCTGCTTTTTTTATTTACTATGCTCCTGGCATTTAAGCATACACATTTAAGTTCATTGTCTGAAATTATCGGTGAACATTTCTTTGGATGTGTATTTGTAGTAGTACTCCTTTGAGTTTTCTCTGTCAGTTCCCCCTGCGCATCTAGTTTAAACAATCTATGGCACCTGTGCCCTCGTCGACAACTCTGACAAACTCACACGCAAGAACTGCAGCGCCCTTCCCTGTCAGATGAAGTCCATCTCTCATGAAAAAGTCACCTCTTCCCACAAAGTTTAACCACATGTCTACGAAGCCTACTCCCTCCTCCATACATACCTTCTGTACCTGTGTGTTGATCGCCATCCTTCTACAGTTCCTATATTCCTCACCCCTGCCTCCCATTATTGGTAATATCCCCGACAATACGATCTGCCCAACTCGTGCCTCTTTAAGTGTCTTGACCAACCTCCTGTACTTACCAATGATGGCTGACGTTCCCTCCTTATCTGCATTATTCGTTCCCACATGCACGAGAACAGCACCTCCCGTGCCACCACCCATGACCTGTCCTGCCTTCTCTGCTATATCCTCTACTTTTGCCCCTGGTAGGCATACTGTTATGTCATCTCCTCTATTTACAATTTTATCCACTTTCCTAATGATGGAATCCCCCATAAATACCCTGGCTTTCCTCGCTTTCCCCTGTGATACTACATCAGCAAAGCTCCTTTCCTGTTGCACACTACTAGTATGCCCCCTTTCTCTCATATCATCAACCTTTACTGTCTTACCACCTGGCAATCCCTCTCCACTCACCCGCTTACCTCTCTTTTGTTGCATTCTCTGCCTTCTGTCATCTTTCTTCTTCTTACCAGCTTTCTCCCTCACATTGCCACTGCTCTCCTTGTTCTCCTCGGTCTCACCACCTCTGCTCTCCTCGGTCTCACCACCTCTGCTCTCCTCGGTCTCACCACCTCTGCTCTCATCATTCTCACCACCTCTGCTCACTTCTGTCTCACCCTGCCGTCATCATCAAAATCATACGCCTTAGCTCAATCACCTGCTCCTTCACAAAGACTGTTTTTGTGTTGTAATACACACTTTATAGTATGTTACTTATGTCTTAATTAAATGTACAGCTACTGCCTTGCAACTTACTTTCTATGTAACAGCTGACTAACAAAACGTAATATCGCTCGCGCTAACAAAATTTCAGTGACCTTATTTAAATAACACTGAATTACTACCTACGGCTAGCTTTTAACAATAAATGTTGCTAAAACAAAATATTCAGGTTTTCAATATATAATATGTACTAAATTATTTACAATAATATTATGTCTCGTATTATGTACCCAATCAACTGAAAACAACAACCCTTAATTATCGCTCGCGCTACCGAGTCCTCGGAGACCTACGATATAAACTACCCTAAATTACTCCTATAGCTAAATTTTAACAGCAACTATTGACTAAACAAGGACTCTTGTAAGTTTATGTTTAATATACACGCAATAATAATACTTATCCGATCAATATTCCACGCTTTAGACAAATATAAAATCCACCAAATTCAATCCCGTGTTCTCCTCAAGATTTCCCAAGATGCATTTCCTAAGGATCTTTAAAAATCTTTAAGGATCTTTAAAAATTATACAACGCTTGGGCATATACCTCTCCTACTAGCATTACAATCCCTAGTTTCTTGCCTGTTTACATATAGGCTAAAGCCTATATTTTATTGACTAGCATATTATGACCAATGTAGGCTACATGTATAGCCTATTTTATATATAGGCCTAATATACATTTATGTATGTATGAATGTATGTATGCATGCATGCATGTATGTATATTATATACATAAATTAATCATTATTATTATTATTGCATAGTGGGGAAATGTAATGCAGGCCAACGATATGCTACAGAATATAACTACGCTACAACCGCAGCATTATAATATGCTGGATTAGTGGTTAGGCCTAGGTCTCTATATTTATAAGTGAAACTATATTGAGCAAAAACATGCACCTGCGAAGTTAGGACTGTGTCTGGACCACATTTGCGCTGCTCGGGCATCTTGCCGAGCAACTTGTCGCTTAGTGTGGACCTTGGCACTGAGAATTGTTCCGCCGCTCTCCGCACCCCCATGCGCTGGGTACGACAGGCAAACAGGGCAGCCGCCATTTGTTCCTTTGCGTACTTGTATTTTGACATGATCTGTAGACATAATGCAAGCTTAGAATACGTCGTAGTTTATGTAATAATCGGGAGAATAACACAGCCGGTTTATTTTATAATGTTTTAAACTGCAGCCCTAAAATACATATGGGATATAGGCGCCTTGAACGGAGCTGTCCGAAAACTGGTTGGTTATCGGACACCCCTGTCCGTCGTGTCCGGTTTGTGGTTACGGAATATCAAAAAGCCCGACAAACGATGCAGCACTTGCGTCACTTATTACGCTTTATGTTGAGTGTATATGCAGAGCAAAAAAAACAAAGTGCCATTTCAGTTATCGGACACGTTGTCCGGAAACTAAATTCGAACTTAATACCTGTGCCAGTAATCGGACACTGCCTATATGATATGTGGGATGGTCATTGACACAGGTAAATGCATCCAGTGTGTTCTCTATGTATTCATAATGTCACTCTATTTACATGGAAAGGCTAATCAAACACTAATAAGAAATATTGCAGCCGGACACTTGCAGGCCTACTTACCGATTTCAAACTGTAGCGTGCGTTTAGACAGGTGCGTTCGACGTTCTTCACGTGACGTCGCCCAGACACCAATATTATTCGCCAGGTGGCGTAACTAAAGTGTAGAATTAAAGAAGATATGCTAAGCTTGACACTAGTCGGCGCCACTGACTCTTATATCGTTTTATTGTTCTATTCCAATCATTTTAATATAAAGTGTCCGGTAGATGGTACTGTCCGGCAATAGGCACATTTACCCTATGCATTGTCATGACATTTTTTAACACCCTTGAATTTGTTTGCATATGTTCTTTCAACGATTATACTACACGAAGCGCCCATATCAGCTGTCATCATCACTGAACACTTTTCAAACTCAATTTTGAACTTTGGCGGTTTTGCTATAAAGGTGCAGTTAGCACCTTCTACACTACCTACACAATTGACACCAACTGTGTGCAACAATAGTGCTTTCTTCTGTCCTTCATCAGTGACAGCAATGGCAGACACATAGTTCTCAAAATGTCATTTATCCCGCTTAGGGCCGACTGATGATTCACTGTGACTTATCTCAGTGTCAAATGTCTGGACACATGACACATTCAGTGATGCAATGACTTTGACTTGTTGACTTCCACAACACAGACTAACACCAATGCTGGACTAAATGACAAACTTGCTTACTGTCACTGACAGTAATACCTTCAACGGACCCTATGACGAGTGGACACCTGCTATGTCTGGACACTTTCTCAATATATGCACTGTTTTACCATGTTAATGTCTGATGAGGGGCCACCTGGTGAACGTGGACAGTGGACATTATATTTTGGTTATATGTCCCTGTTATAGTGAAACCAAAGGCATTTTTGGGGCATTTGCATCTATAAGATTGCTTGAAAACTAACCATTTGCAACTATAATCAAGAATATTTTGTATGGGCAATGCCATATTTGTTCAGAATCCTACGTCAAGAGTGCTGACTAGGTCACATACTTGCCAATAAGTTTGGACATGCTGTTTGGTTATATGTCCCTGTTATAGTGAAACCAAAGGCATTTTTGGGGCATTTGCATCTATAAGATTGCTTGAAAACTAACCATTTGCAACTGTAATCAAGAATATTTTGTATGGGCAATGCCATATTTGTTCAGAATCCTACGTCAAGAGTGCTGACTAGGTCACATACTTGCCAATAAGTTTGGACATGCTGTTTGGTTATATGTCCCTGTTACAGTGAAACCAAAGGCATTTTTGGGGCATTTGCATCTATAAGATTGCTTGAAAACTAACCATTTGCAACTATAATCAAGAATATTTTGTATGGGCAATGCCATATTTGTTCAGAATCCTACGTCAAGAGTGCTGACTAGGTCACATACTTGCCAATAAGTTTGGACATGCTGTTTGGTTATATGTCCCTGTTATAGTGAAACCAAAGGCATTTTTGGGGCATTTGCATCTATAAGATTGCTTGAAAACTAACCATTTGCAACTATAATCAAGAATATTTTCTATGGGCAGCGCCATATTTGTTCAGAATCCTACGTCAAGAGTGCTGACTAGGTCACATACTTGCCAATAAGTTTGGACATGCTGTTTGCATCTAAAATCAACTTATTTGGCAAGATAGTCCATTCACTCATTGTTTACTAACCGCCTCGCGTTCCGATTTGACAGTTGTTTTGGTGGTACTGTATTGACCAATTTGTGTAAGAAATGTAATTTTTGTTTGTTTTTTGCTACTTATTTTGTAGTACCACAGCAATATCCTTATTGTACAACATGTGCAGGTTTTAATTATTAATAGATGTCCTGACACATTTCTACCATGTAGTACTGAACACTCCACTCCAGCATGCCCATCCCTCCCATCAAGGGACACCTGCCATGTAGGGACACTTGCTTGGACATAGATGTGTCCATTGAAGGCAGATACTACCAACACCAGACTTGGTACCTACAATGCTGACTGACTCCTATATAGCTTTACACCAATGCTGGACTGAATGACAGACTTGCTTACTGTCACTAGCTGACACCAACACCAACGCCGCACTTCACTAATAAGACAGTTTTCCCCTAGTCTTTTTTTCCCTCTAGTCTTTTACGCTCGTTGTACATACTACTGAGTCACTGATCCCCATTGAGATAGTGCAACAAACATCAACGTCAAATTTTCAACTTGGGCATTTGCCACTACAATGCAATGTCGACGTCACAATCAGTCACGTGGTCGTGCGGGTGGGTGCCCACGGCACGTCGTCCCGGTTCTCATGAAAATTTTTCACACAGATTTGACAAATTCTTCGTGGTTCTGCACTGACAACATTCCACTACCACTCCAGTGGATGCCTGACGTCATACGCTTGCTTCCTACCGTCATTTTTATGTCTGTTTCCCCATTTCTCCTTTTGTTTTGTTTTTAAACTTGTTGCCAAATATAAAATAGTTAACTCGACAAGGCAGGGCCATGTTGCAGAACTTCCTTTATTATCCTTGCTACAGGAGAGCTGTCAGTGGCTCTATAAAAACAGGTGGTAGCACCAGACGGTAGTTATGCCCATTACACTGCCCAACTCAAAGCACCTCCGTCTTCTCCAGACTTACTCTCGGTCCATGTCTGCCAAAAATTTACATCCACTCTGCCAACCATTCTTGAAGGTCTGCCTCACTGTCCGCTACAAATGCAGGAAATTTATATGTAAATCGGAGGGGTTCAGAATATCGGAGAATTGTATGTAAATCAGACGGCTCGGGATATAGGAGAGTTGTACGTAAATTGGAGGGTCTCGGGATATCAGAGAAATGTACGTAAATTGGAGGGTCTCAGGGCATCAGAGAATTGCGCAGAAATCATAAATCACTCATAAAAATTACCACCATGTCAGCTTTAGTTCCAACTAGACTGCATAATATTAAGTACTATTAAATGGTACACTTGCATGTTAATAAACATTTTGACAGCAGACAAATTCTTTGTGGACTAGTAAAATATATAACATGGTTACAATACTCTGATGGTATAAAAAATGTGTTTCAATTTCTGAAATATATTACGTTATGACAAAAATCCATTACTGACCCGGCAGTAGCCTACATATTTGATTACACTTACGAAATTAAAATAATATTTATTGGCAGGGCTATGACTGAAGCATTTTCTTTTTCTTGACTTGTATATAATGGAGATGTGTTGATGGGCAGTATATGAATTCGATATGTACATATGGGCGATAATGGGGGACCATTAGTCTAACACGTTTAAATAACTCCAACAACAGGCAAAACACAAGGATACTGTTTAGCTAAGTTTCCCTGGTCCACTTTGTGCAAAACTTGATTGAACTAACCCCTCCAGTTGTTGTGGGTAAAGGGAGGGATTGAAGATCTTTTGTTAGGCCACACAAACGTTTTTTTGGTTTCATCAGATATCCAGGAGATTTGTACTCCCGTCTGGGAGAACAGGAGATTTGATAGATTTCCGGGAGTCTCCCGACAAATCCGGACCGTATAACTTTTGTGTTGATTTCATGTTACGACTTATAAACGTAGCTTGATTTCAAGGTAGTCGACCACTTTAAGGGGAAAAGGTTTCATTTAATATTTTAAATACGTTCCTTTTTATGAGACCGGGTTGCTGTAAGATGTTCTTGTGTAATTTAACCACAAATAGCCACAAATAAGCAATTACACATTACGCCAAGTATGGTACCTGTATGTCCCAGGCGCTGCTTAAATAAATCAATTTGGTTTGTTTATGACCCAGGGGGCGTAGAGCCAGAATGGCTTTAACGGAAATACCCTCTATGGTGTCATATATTTTGAAATATATATTACATATGTCTGAGATAAAGCTAATATGGCACTGTTAATAATTTAACAGGCTTGATTAGAATCAGATTTGTATATGCAGAATCATAAATATTTAATGTAGTTTTTAAGGAATTGATTATTGTTATGCTTTTAAAATAGTGCCTGGCTTGTAAAATTTCTCCCATGGAAAGTCATGGTAACTTATTGTTTCCATAGTTACGAGATGGCGCCAACGAGAGGGCAAATCTTGTGGGGCAATACTGCGGCAACAGAATCCCAGCACCCTACACATCAACTACTAACACCCTTTGGCTCAAGTTTAAGACGGATGCAACAAACCACGGATCTGGTTTTCGGGGAACCTGGCAAGTTGGTGAGTTGTTATGATTAAGACGCACCTGTTTAAGGTGATTATTTGTTGAATTAAATATTACATCTTTTGTAGTTAGGTAGCTAATATTGCCCCTTGCGTGTTTATATCTTATCGTATTTTATTTATAACTTCATCCGTAGGCCTTTGATAGCCATTTACATCTTGTTGTATTCTATTATTACTTTATTCTAGACTAATCTATCAGATCTCAACCTCACTGAAACCTGTCTTGTTTGTTTTAGTGTGTGGTGGAACATTCCGGTCTGCCACGGGCAACATTAAGTCTCCCTACTTCCCGCAAGCATATCCCCACAGTCGTGAGTGTGTGTATGACATTCTGCAGCCGCCAAACACTGCCACCATCGTGTCTTTTACGGCCTTTGACATTGGAACATCGGAGGAGGGCGAGTGTAGTGATGCTGGCTACCTCCAGGTGAGCCATTCTTCTACCGCTTCGTAAACCATTAATCTAGCTTCAGGTAAGCATTTCATCTACTTCCAGGTAAACCATTCATCTACCTCCAGGTAACACATCAATTTTACCTCCAGGTTAGTCATTCATTTAACTCCAGGTAAGCCATTCATCTACCTCCAGGTAAGACATCTACCTCCAGGTGAGACATCCATTTACCTCCAGGTTAGTCATTCATCTACCTCCAGGTAAGGCATTCATCTATCTCCAGGTAAACCATTTCTCCAACCTCCAGGTTATCCATTTATCTACCTCCAGTTAAGCCATTCATCTACCTCCAGAGAAACCATTATTGTACTCTCATTATTCATTGCTTTAGTGATTTATTAGAGTTTGCAGAATTTAGATATTTTGTAATTGATAACTGATTTTTGGCCTGCAAGTATTACTGGATCCTTTGAGTAACATCATGGAAGTACCTGTGTGTTAGTATTTTAACTGATAGAATAATGCGAAGATTGTAAACAAACAAAATCTGATGTGTGCTTTTTGTTTTGTCAGAGTGTTATGTAGTCTTTACCTGCATCTGACCATCTCCAAATTTATCACAAAGAATTTATTCTAACAAAGTAATAAATTAATGGAACAAATTATTTACTGATTGTGTAAATACTAGCAGTGTAAATGTGCTTAAAAACAAATTTGACAAATATTTCAGAAGGGCAGATGACGAATTGTTGGCCTCTCGATAAGTCAATGACTTCCTTGTCCACCTGCCATCTGGAGTTGTTGTTGCTCTGGATGGTAATCTTGTCTAAGCCATATTGTCTCTCTCTATGCTCACCTTGTATGTCCGACAGGTGTTAGACGAGTCTGGGGGCGTGGTGCCTCATCGTGGTCGACTGTGTGGTTCTTCCCTGCCGCCTCCTCTGGTTGCTACGGGCAACCTGAAACTGAAATTTGTCACAGATGGCTCAGCATCCAGTCGTGGCTTTCATGCGACATATGAGACCAACCGGCGTGGGGCCACTGGTGAGTCTCCTCAGTTTCTTCTTCATTTGCCTAGATTAGTTTACAGGGCTCCCTTTTTTCTCAACTTCTTGTGCATTTTCTGTTCTAAGATATGTAGTGATAGTTAGGTGTGCATATTTGTTATATGAAAATTATCAGTTTCTTTATCATCTCTGATGTATCCATGACGACCAATCTCTAAAACGTCTCTGCTAAAATAAGTATGCTCAGTGCTGCCACCTAGTGATTACCTTGCATCACACTGTCTCAACTGTTCGGTGCTGCCACCTAGTGATCACCATACATCACACTGACTCTCAGCTGCCCTTAATCCTGGGAAATTGTGGTGATGGTGGTTGAAATGTTCTGAGAGGTAAAGTCTGTGATGCATATAACATTTCTAGATGAGAGCGGGGACAAAGGCGATGTTGATGTGTACAAGAGTAAGTATTGTGGCATGCAGACAGCACGCTCCCCCCAGAATGCCAGTCCCGTTTCGCTTCAATCCCAAAGTCTTATTGCAGCTACGCCATCGGAAAATAAAATAGACAATATTCACAACATGTACGACACCTGTCGGCTAAGAATAAAACTATATTTGTGGGATGTGCCATTGCTATATGTTTGTGACATCATTGCCATATGTTTGTGACATCATTGGGATATGTTTATGACATCATTGCCATATGTTTGTGACATCATTGAGATATGTTTGTGATATTAGGATATGTTTATGACATTATTGCCATATGTTTGTGACATCATTGCCATATGTTTGTGACATCATTGGGATATGTTTATGACATCATTGCCATATGTTTGTGACATCATTGCCATATGTTTATGACATCATTGGGATATGTTTATGACATCATTGCCATATGTTTGTGACATCATTGCCATATGTTTGTGACATCATTGGGATATGTTTATGACATCATTGCCATATGTTTGTGACATCATTGGGATATGTGTATGACATCATTGCCATATGTTTGTGACATCATTGGGATATGTTTATGACATTATTGCCATATGTTTGTGACATCATTGCCATATGTTTGTGACATCATTGGGATATGTTTATGACATCATTGCCATATGTTTGTGACATCATTGCCATATGTTTATGACATCATTGGGATATGTTTATGACATCATTGGGATATGTTTATGACATTATTGCCATATGTTTGTGACATCATTGGGATATGTTTGTGACATCATTGCCATATGTTTGTGACATCATTGGGATATGTTTATGACACCATTGGGATATGTTTATGACATTATTGCCATATGGTTGTGACATCATTGCCATATGTTTGTGACATCATTGCCATATGTTTGTGACATCATTGGGATATGTTTATGACATCATTGGGATATGTTTATGACATTATTGCCATATGTTTGTGACATCGTTGGGATATGTTTATGACATCATTGCCATATGTTTGTGACATCATTGCCATATGTTTGTGACATCATTGGGATATGTTTGTGACGTAATGTCGATGTGATTGTGATGTCATTGCGATATGTTTGTGACGTCATTGCGATGTGATTGTGATGTCACTGCAACGCAGGAAACTGGTAGATTTCGAAATTGGTCATACATATATTAAAAAAAATTTATTATAATTTGCAAAAGCGGTTGTTTTTCTTAGGTAAATGTATATGTAGTCTGTTTTATGATCCACTGTCATGCAATAGACATTATTATCTGCTGCCATGCAATAGACATTATTTATAACACATACAACACCTGTTGGCTAAGAATGGAACCACCGTTGTGGGATGTAAAAAAATATAGAGCTGATGCACATGCTTTGAGAATATCATCTATTCTATTATGACAATCCCATCTAACAATGTGATTCCATTATCTCCTATCTGGTAGAGCTTGTGGTAAAGTGGTTTATTGAAATGGAGTTCACTTTGAGTGTGTTTAGAAGTGGTGTTAGAATGTATGTACAGACGTGTACTTGTGTGTGCTGAACTGTTTGGGAAAGTCTATTAAAAGGTATTGTAATCAAATGCAGTAATTACAGGACATGATTCACATTGCACAATTCACAGGGTCCGTACGGGGCCTTTTGAAAGTCTTGAAAAGCCTTGCATTTCATTGGTCCTAATTCAAGGCCTTGAAATCCTTGAATTTTGCCAAGTAGTCTTGAAAAGTCTTGAATTTTATTTTTGTGATTTAAAATTATTATTGACGCATTTTTGGTGCTGAGTAACAGCCGGCGGCGGGCGTCAGATGGCAAGTCTGAGCGGCGACGTCATTATTGGCGCGTCAGAAAGCCAGCATTTAAAATAACTTGTGTGCTTATTGGGCAATCAGCGTTTCCGCGAACTACAGCACGGGTGCCATGTACTCATAATGGCGCCATTATTTGCGTTTGTTGGTCGAGTGAAATGTGATTCGATGGGCAAGGCAGTTGGCTTGAAAAACAGCGTATAGTTCTTGGCTGGGGCGTAACCTGAAGGGTGTTTTCTCTGCACATTGCCGGGCTTGTAAGCGTGTGTTCGACGTTAAGACGACGGCAAGCTGTGCTTGGTCTGACAAGCTGTTTCAACTGATGTTTCCGGGCAGCAGCATCGCTCAATCTTTCTCATGTGGGGAAAAGAGGTGTGCTTATGTGATCTGCTACGGTCTGGCGCCATACTTCAAGCAGCAGCTACAGGATCAAGTGCGTATGCTAGACAGGTAGACACACACAACCAACAGAGGGACGTCCACATTCCCTTCTATGACGAGATCCGCAATGCTGTCCACACACGCTACATGACAAGTGCGTTTCTTGGCCATGCAACTGCTGCTATCATGGCCTATGCATTCTTGGATGTGTGCAGAGGTGTCGACCTCAATCGCATGCTGCAGCTACTCAAGTATGTGATGACCCGAAATCTGGCCTGTCTGGATCCACGAATGATGGCCAGCGACTCCCATGGATGCGTCTCAACTCTCAAGCTTTCGTCACGTCTTGCACAAGTTTGCTGACCTGCATCAAGTGAAGCTGTGGCCTGTCACAAAGAAGCTGTTGATTCTATCGCGTGGACAGGCCACAGTTGAGCGAGGATTTGCCATCCACATTGTTGTGGAAAATCTACGAGAGGTATCAGTGGTATCGCAACGAGTTGTCTATGATGCAATCGCGACAGCTGGAGGGTTGTGTGATGTGCCTATCACCAAGTCAATGCTGTCGTATGCACAAGGAGTGAGAGCGCTACGTGGCATACCTGGAAGCTGAAAAACAGAAGTAGACATCAATTGACTCAGACTGCAATGCCAAGCGAAAACTGGAAGCCGATAAACATGATAAACGAGAAGCCAAGAAGCAATGACTGGACAATGACGTTGCTGCTCTTATGAAATCATCTGATGAACTGGCAGACTGTGCAGGGGCTACGGGCGACTTGACGCTGCTTTCGCAGTCCAGTGCCCTCAGGAAGAGTGCGGCTACCAAACGCCAGGCACTGAAAGACCTTTGAACGTGGACGCGATGACACTCACACAGACGTAAATGTAAAATGACAAACAGTGAATGAACTCTAAATGTACACGCAATGTAAACGCAAAGTATGAACTCTAATCAGTAAATGTGAACAATAAGTGGATGTGACGACACTCAGACATATGTAAATGTCAAACTGTGAATGGATGTGGACGTGATGGACAGTTACAAAGCAGTGAAATGACTGATGTGAATGTCGAATATTAAAAATAACAGCCGTTGAATACAGTCTTGAATTTCTTTTTTAAATAGTCTTGAAAAGTCTTGAATAGTCTTGAATTTCATATCTTCAAACATGTACGGACCCTCAATTCACCTTAACTTTCACTTTTGATTGTTGTTTGCATACTACAGAGATATTTTATGTTTTTCCTTTCTGCATGTTTTGTTTAAACATGTAACTTAATATTGCATGACTGCTGTAACATGACTGCTCTAACATGACTGCTCTAACATGACTGCTGTAACGTGGTGCTTACAATATTTGTAAAAGTTCTGGCATAGCATGACTATGTAACTAACACATTGTAGATGAAGAGATTCTACCAAATTTGTCAGGGTATATACCCTGACATCCTCACAAGCCAGGGGTGGTTTCTGGCAGTAGTACTACAGTACCCCTGGCAGATTGACCAGTTGAAATGTTTATTTGTCAGTTTTTCCAACTATGTGCAGATGTATACTCAATCATTTGTACTTTGTCCCACTTGCTGTCTTGGCCGACGTGATACTGGGAATCAGAAACGGCCATGCCCAAACTTCAAAGAACATTTCCAGGAAATGCCTAGCATTGCTCATCTGACCAGCGCTGACAGTTCCACAGCCAATTAAAGTTCAGTTCTCATATGTAGGCCTCATAAATTCAAACTCACAATTAACACAGCAACTGAAAAATCTGCATTTCAGCAGGTCGCTCCTTCAGGGTGCTGATGTAGTCGGAAGCCCCTTGCGGCAAGTATGTACAATGAGAAACAGTAAAATTGGGGGGTCTGGCATTTCTAAATATACATATTATTGGGGCATTCAAAACACCTAGTTTTAAAGGTACCCAGTAGTGGAATGAAAACTTCACTTCCATTTACTTTGCTTGATGACAAAGGTTTGACCAGTGTTGTGTTTGGGGGGGGGCATTGGGCCATGGCTTTTTTCTTCTGAATTTGTCCATTGTGCCACTACATGATAGCATGTTAAATCAATGTTAAATCAATGCATCACAAAGCTTGGCCCTCTTTGGCCTCCACCTTTACAAGATGCACTACTGGGTTTGACCATTTTTTATGATAGCTGACCCTTGGTATTGCCAATGTCGCTGGGGAGAGCACCCTAAGAAATTCAATAACATACACTGTACGCTTCTTAATTCCATGTTGTCATGGTTATATGTTGTCATGGTTATATGATGTTATTGATTGTGCAGAGGTTGGAAGTTATCTATGATAATAAGTGTGTGGGAGGAACGACAAAAGGGGGGGTGGGGGGGGTAGTAGACAAATGTTATTAACAGCATGATGTTTCATGGCATTGCTTTATTTACATTTTCTTTACCAACAGCCAATGGCCTGCATCAGTATGCATCTTGATATAAGTAACATAGACAGGCATATACACATATAATGTCAACCAGCCAGTAGTTGCTAGTGCTGACTAGTTCAATTGAATGTTCTAAGTGCTGACTAGTACAATTGAATGTTCTAAGTGCTGACTAGTACAATTGAATGTTCTAAGTGCTGACTAGTACAATTGAATATTCTAAGTGCTGACTAGTTCAATTGAATGTTCTAAGTGCTGACTAGTTCAATTGAATGTTCTAAGTGCTGACTAGTACAATTGAATGTTCTAAGCCAGCATTGTGTATTAATTAAAGATTTGGAAGTAGACTGTAGACTGAAAAGCCTTTCCTAAAGGTTGAAGCTCCGAACATAACTTGGAGCAGACAATCATATAGAAAAATCAACAAGTTAGGCTACTGACCGGTTGATCTTGGTTTTTGTTTCCGACTACCTTTCACACAACACAGTCTGCAGAATGCAGAAACTTCCCGAAATGTTTTTTAGCCTGGGGATGTACTTTAGGATAAAGCTGTGCTTTCATATTTGCTGTACTATTCCCCATGCAAACAGTATCTAGAAGGTAGGCGCATACCCTGAAATATAAGTAATGAAACCTTAAATTTTAGAGTTTGATTGGAATCCATTAAACCCCAAAAAGGCAAAAACGTTGGGGTCTTGTGCAAATTGTTGTAATATCTGACATGTTATGGACTGCATTGGCAGCAAAATAAGTAAAATACTGTGCTCTGATCATATTCAGTCATAACATGAGAATTATTTACTATTCAAATAGAAAATAGTACATCTGGTACAATTATATGAGCATTCTACACTATAAACCAGGGCATGGCTTCAACCAGTTAGATTTAACAGGGAACTGGTTTCCATTAATTAAATGTGCACATGGACTACTATTTACTCACACGAGACAGGAGGTATCTGTGTTAAAATCAAGTTGGCTTCTCGCACCGTAATAGTTTCATGAGGACTTTGACGCAAAATTAACCAGCTAGTTAATATTCTGTGTCATACATGTAAGATGGTTATGTGTTATGACAAAATGGTGGAGAGGGTATAACCCTCTACAGATCTGCAGTAAAATCTCATCTCCATCCCACGTTTGAATTTTCAGTATTAATTTTTGTACTGCTGCGAAAATATCACATTAACCACTTGTGAACAAAGACAGTTATTGAAAATTAAATTCAAACTTTTGCACATGAGCTCTCGATGAATTTTTACATTGGATGTCAAATTTATTATCACCCTTGGATTGTTGGGTTTGCAGCATGTGGGGGTACGTTAGAGGGTAGTTCAGGGACATTCACTACCCCCGAACACCCAAACAACTACCCTGATGCCTTGAACTGTACGTGGCATATAGTCGCTGAGCCTGGCGAGCTGATTCGTCTCACCTTCATGTCCTTCAATCTCGAGTCTCACGCCTCCTGCTACTACGACCACGTGTCTGTCTATGACAACTTCACAACTGCGAGCCGTATAGGCAGGTATGTGATTACGACTGATAACTTCACAGTCATGGTCGTTATAGGCAGGTATGTGATCATTACTGACAACTTCACAGCCATGGTCCTTATAGATAGGTGTGTGATCATGACTGACAACTTGATAGCTATGGTCCTTATAAACAGGTATGTGATCACGACTTACAACTTCACAACCGCGAACCGTATAGGCAGGTATGTGATTACGACTGGTAACTTCACAGTCATGGTCGTTATAGGCAGGTATGTGATCACGACTGACAACTTTACAATCATGGTCCTTATAGACAGGTATGTGATCACGACTGACAACTTCACAGCCATGGTCCTTATAGACAGGTATATGTTCATGACTGACAACTTCACAGGATTGGGCCTTATAGACAGACACAGGCCATTGTGAGAAATGTCTCAAGGTTCTTCTAAACAAAGCATCACATGTTTTAGGCCTACACTAGCCTCTGTTCTTTCACACCATACTTGGGTGCTGTGTTATAAACTGACCTGGCCAGAGAACCAATGTTTGTTCAACAGGTACTGCGGCCACATGCCCCCAACAGTATTGACATCTAGTGACAACATCCTGATGGTGAAGTTTGTGTCAGATGCCAACATTGCTAGAGATGGCTTCAGTGCCTCGTATGTCACTGTCAATGCCACCACAGGTACAGTAGTCAACAAGGCATGCCAGGAATGATGACTTCTGTTTCAACGCATTAAATCTATCCCAGAGGCCCATCCAAAATAAGCCTCCTAATTCCCAAGCAAATTTGCTTTTGCACCGATTCCATGCTTTTTGTGTGAACGTTAATGTTGTATTTGTTATACTTTATGTGTTATCAAGTACCCTTATATATGAAATGAAAGCTAATTAAATTATGTTTTGAATGGTGAGTTTTATAAATGTAGGTCCATTTTAATTTACCATATATATTTTTTTATGTTTGAGTTCATAAAATATAAAATGTTTAACTACAGTCGACTTCAGATGCTATAATGACAATGATTAATTATTTTTTAACTGCAAGTATCCGTGAATGAAACCTTCAGAATTAAGTTCTGATTCAAATGGTAAGTGTTAAACAATTGTTATCCATTACAAAGTTATGGTATATTTATCAAATAAGGTAATGACCAAAAATAACCAAACGTGCCACCATTTTTTTTTTTCACTGAAAAATATCAGTTTTAAAAGAACAACAGCTAAATTGATTGCATTTTTTAATTGGAATACTTGTTATAGTAGTATTCAAACCACATTCATACCACATTCGAGAGTGTCCCTATGCGTGAAATTGTCAAAAACTCATCCTCTGTGGAAACCCTCAAAGTCATACTAGGTTTCTGAATCCTCTACTAGCCAAACTTGCATCCAGTTGTCATCAACTTATGCCGATCGATTGGTTCAAAAACCACCTGATTACTATTTAAAATAACATCTAAATCATCTGAGAATGCATCAACATCGTTGCCATTGTGAATGGCGTGAACGAAAATCAACACTTTATTTAGTAATTTACTATGCTCAAAATCAGTTGAAAATTTCAACAGAATGGCGTATAAAAACTGGAAGTGTCCCAGGCAAGTACACATGCACACACATTTTTTGTGATGTCATAGGAATATGTGTATGTGTACTCGAGGTAATTTGATAGGCCTACATGCCTACGCTATAACTACACAAAAAGTCGTAGTCGGGATAGAAAGAGTTAAGCTGTAACAGGGAGCAGGGAAAACTAAAGCATTTTGATGGTTGTCAGTGCATTATAGGGTCTGTATCGAGAGTTTACGGATCTGTCGACCCAAAATTTTTTTTTTTAACTTTTTTCCTAGGCATTTTCTCAAATACCATTATATTTGTCATCTTCATGATGTATTCTTGAAACTGAATTATGGTTGTAGGCGAAATGTAAGATACTGGGAGGTAGTAGGTGGTATTCACCAGGCCTGTTGTCTTTTTGTGCACTTTTCTCAAAAAAACACAATAGGTTAAAAGAATATATGTTTTGTGTAAGTGGAATGATTAAATGAATGCATTGGCATAGAAAAAACTGAGGTAAGAATATCGTTTTGTGGCGTAGATAAAGGGTAGTTAAATTAATGGAACACAACGTCAGGACTCATTCGCATGCATAAGGCCTAATGTTTGTTACAATTTGTAGTCTTCACTCTGTGACAGTATTCACTGTAATCATATTGTTAAAAATTTACTGTAATTGATGTGCTCATCAATATGATGAGAGTAAATAAATAAATTATTAATTGCTGTTGTTCCAGCTATCATACACTTTTGGCTCTTATTATCTTCTAGAAAGGCAGAATGTTGATACTGCATTTATAAAATATCAGTTTTATTGGTGTAAACTTGTGTTTTCATGTTGGCGTGACAGTTTGTGTTTTGTTGTCAGCATGTGGCCGTGACTTCACGGAGCCAGTGGGATTTATTAGAAGTCCTAATTACCCCAATGAGTACCCCAACAATCGTGTTTGTGTATGGCGAATCACCATGGAGACAGGGAAGCAGATCTTACTAAATGTGACGGACTTTGTAATGGAACCACATCTTCCAACATGTGATAATGACTACCTGGAAATCAGGTCAGTGTGACCTTATATTCAGGTCGATATGACCTTATGTGTAGAGGTCGATTTGACTTTATGTCCAGGTCAGTAAAACATAATGTCTATTTTATGTTCATATACATATACATGCACATACTAACGTGTGTATGTGTGTGCATCAGTGCGTGCGTGCATGCATGTGCATGGATGTGCATGCATGCGTATATATTACTATGTATGTAGATTCATGCATGTATGTAGGACAAGCATATAAAACCTGATTTTCAGCTACATATATTAAAAAATACTCTAACCAGAAAGCACATTCTCAGCTGCTAGTACTAAACAGTCTGATCAGTCAAAACCAAAAAAATGTGAACCACTAACATTTAAACAGTGTTATTAGAAGCCACACCCTCAGCTGCTTTCATTGGACTGTTCTGACTTCATGCAGGGATGGAGGCTTTGCAGACTCACCACTGATTGGGCGATATTGTGAGGGAAGAATTGATCGAGTCATCCGCTCGCACAGCAACCGATTATACCTGAAGATGGAAACAGACGACACCGCGACAGACCGTGGATTCAATATCTACTATGACGCAACTATGTCAGGTAGTGTCAAAGAACAACCCTGTCTGAATGGTGTTCTTTTAATAAGTGTCATTTCTCAACAGACTTGACAATTTCTATAGTTCTTCAGTCAGTTCTCATAATTCACTGCTAGAAATATGCTATATTAATTTGGCTGGAATTGTTCTATGGACATCATATTATTAATAATATTACCACCATTGTAAATTAAATATATTACATACTTGCTACCTTTTATTTATACTATTTGTAAGCAGATATATTGTTTGCATTTAACACAATAATTATCAACATTATTGGAAGGGCAATCATAATTTTTCAAATAAAAATATTTATGTTACTTATTGTTTCATTAATGTAAACTCTTCCTGCAGGTTGTGGAGGGACTATGTCAAACCCAACAGGTAGTTTTATTTCCCCCGACTACCCGTATCCCTACCCCCATTCTGTTGAGTGTTTCTGGACCATCACGGTTGCCCTCGGCAACGTCATCCAGCTGGAGTTCATTGATTTCAAGACGGAGACTCACAGCACCTGTGAATACGACTACCTGCAGGTGAACAATTAATGAAAGGTCCCTCAATTGAATTGTATCGCTCGTCCCATTTTAAATTAATTTTTTTGCAAAAAAAATCAACCTCGTATCTACTACTAGCTCATTAATGCAATCGTTTTGGTGAAATAATCAGACAAACTATTTAATTATTTGATGTTCGACTAAACGTTAATTAAAGTGAAAATGGAAAAACCACAAACTTTGATTAATGACCTCTCCATGGGTTTCACTGTTTATGTTGTTCACTCCTGTTCTTGCAAAAGATCGACAAGTTCAGTTGGTTGAAGGCTATAGGTCGGTTCTGTACTGACTGCAAGTTACCAGATATAACAACCAAAGTCAGTTCTTTCGATGATTTGAACAAAAGCTTTTTTATTAAATCAACTGTGGGTATTACTTAAAAATATTCACACACTACATATTTGGACATAAACGAACCAGATTCGCAATGGGTTTAATCAGTTGAAGATGGAGCGCATGAAGTACATATTGCAAACTAGATCAAGATACAAACACAAATATATGATAAAGTTCTGAACAACAATGTTACTGTAAAAACCTTGGTAATGCAATTTTTTTAAGAAATGAGGTGTTCATTTACAAAATTAATTATATTAATTTTGTACATTTTGAGATAAGTCGTGTTTAGATAGGAAAATCGGTATGTTGTACCAATATTGTATATTTCCATTGATATTTTATGAATTTTCATTCATGATTTTCTTTTGCATAGATTCGGGAACAAGATGCAAATGGTGCATTGCGAGCACAATACTGCGGAGAAGAAACGCCACTGCCCCTTGTGTCCAGAACAAATCAATTATACTTCAAGTTCCGCACTGATGCATCTAACTCTGCGGCCGGCTTCCATGCAAGCTACATTACTCGTTAGTCTATATTTCTTCTTTGTAGGCATCACATGTTAGAATTGACATTTTAAGCACAGTATCTAATGAGTGAGTTATTGATGTAGGAAACATTCCTTAAAAAAACCAGCTGTAAACTGTAAGGCAAGACATAATCTTAGAAGTGGTGTGTTCAGTGATGTGTTCAATGGTATGTTCATTGATGTGCTTTGTTATGTGTTAAGTTTTGCGCTCCGTGTTCAGTGGTGTGTTCAGTAATGTGTTCAATGGTGTGTTCAGTGGTTTGTTCGACAATGTGTTCTGTGGTGTGTTTAATGGTGTCTTCAGTGTTGTGTTCAGTGGTATGTTTAGTAGTGTGTTCAATTATGTGTTCAGTGATGTGTTCAATTGTGTGTTCGGTGGTTTGTTCGGCGATGTGTTCAGTGGTTTTGTTTAATGGTGTCTTCAGTGTTGTGTTCAATGGTATGTTTAGTAGTGTGTTCAGTGATTTGTTCAGTGATATGCTCAGTTATGCATTCAGTTTTAGTGAGTGTTCAGTGGTGTGTTCAATCATGTGTCATGTGTTCAGTCATGTGTTAGATGTTGTGTTCAGCCATGTGTTAGATGTTGTGTTCAGCCATGTGTTAGATGTTGTGTTCAGCCATGTGCTCAGGAATGTATTTAATGATGGTGATGTTGTATTCAGTTATGTGTTCCATCTTGAGCTAAGTAATGTGTTTAGTCATGTGTCCAGCCATGTGTTCAGTTGTGTTTGTTATGTGTTCAGTCATGTGTTCAGTGACCTTTCACTCACCAAACCTATTTAGGATGCACCAATCACCTGAAGAGTTACTCGGGAGTGATTGAGAGCCCCAACTTCATGAAGAGCTATCCAGGGGCACAGGACTGTGTCTGGGTTGTGGAGACAACAACGGGAAATGCCCTCAATGTTTCCTTCTCCCACTTCTCCCTGGAGGCGTCAGACAACTGCGACTATGACTACCTGGAGGTCTGTAGTAGATCCTCTCTATCGTCCATAATTCTGTCATATTTTAAACTTAAACATGGCTATGGCACGCAACATTTCATTTGTACATTGCTATACATATTAATCACATTGCTTTTTTAAAGTAAATTTTATGATGAGATGAATTTGGCAACGTGATGGAGCGATGCATGTTGCTATGGAGTGATGCATGTTGCTATGGAGCGATACATGTTGCTATGGAGCGATGCGATTGAGTGACGTACATCACTCCATCATGGTGCCAAATTCTGCACACAACAGGTTTTGTTAATCGAAAGTAAATGAAAAAAGTCCATGCTTTTAATTAAGTACTTTTAATAGTTGTATATGAAATTCATTATTAATTAAACTTTTAATCTGCAATTGTGCATCATTCAATATCCCTACCCAGAATAACCCGTGGCGCCTAAGATAACACTAACGTAAAGGTGAAATTGTGTGAGATTGTCGACAGAAGTACAACATGTAATTCGCATAAATCTTTTGCTGTCCGCTAAAACATTCTTGTATCTATGCCAACGCATGTTCAATCACGTTCGAAGTTATTGAAATATCAGATCAGAAGATTTTTGCATGCTGATGCTCGCATTGTGATTTCTGCTTTATATTGGTAAGCGTTATTGTTGGTATGATGTACTCTTTGCTGAAACAGTAATTCTTTAACTATTTGTGTTCTTGTTGTTGTCGTGGATACATCATTGTTGTTGTTGTCGTGGATACATCATTGTTGTTGTTGTCGTGGATACATCATTGTTCCGACTCTTATTTAACGTACAAAATTACGTGTTGTTCTGTCAACACTTGATCGAGTGATGCATTGCGTTTATAGACGCCCACCATCTAATGATCAAAGACATCTAATGATCAAAGACATCATGCTATTCCAGGTACTGACTGTTGTGCTTTCAGTTGCGGGATGGCATGAACGCAACTTCTCCACTCATTGGGAAGTACTGTGACTCGGAGCTTCCCACGCCTGTGACAACCAATAGTAGCGCCATCTATGTTCACTTTGTGTCAGACGACAGTGTCGCATCATATGGCTTTCGACTGGAATATGTCACGTTTGGTGTGTATTATCAGTATCTTTTATAGAAATGTGTTGTGCAAATATTTGAAATAGCAATAGGGATTGACTCAAAACAGAAACCGGTGCTGCTACATCGTACGGTTTTCCCATATACAATATGGATTTTGGGAGGTATGCGGTCATATCCCATAGGTGTACTAGTGCACTGGTGTACGGTCATGTCATATACATATTTGTTTAAATTATAATTTATTTTATAAAGTACGTATTTTCTTGGGTTCATTAGGCAAGTATAAAATCTATAACTTTTTGTATTATAGGTGGTTCTCATCAAAAGCCCTCCAGGGTTTCTAGACAATCGCCACAGTTCCACTGTTATGTAATAATTTTTTTTATTATGTTATAATCAACTAGCGTGTGTTTGCGGCTGAAATAAAGTAGAAGTTGAAATGGCGTACACCAGTTGAGTTTGACAGATGATATAACATTAGAAAATATATAAATTTACAAGTAAAAATATTTCAATAAGTTTCTTTTCATTGGCTATCTAGGATGTGGAAACGTGTTCCGATCTCCAACGGGAAGTTTTGGCAGCCCTGCTTACCCTAGCCCCTACCCTACCCCCCGGGAGTGCGCATGGTCCATCAGTGTACCAGTGGGCAACAGGATCGTCATGACGATTGATGACCTTGACCTAGAGACACACACAACATGTGACCTTGAGTCACTTGAAGTAAGAGCTTTGTATTGATGTAAAACCGGATGTGGGATTACTTTTTGATGTTTACTTACATCGGCTGATCTTGGTGGATGCCTGAGGTGTGAATGATGTCAGAAATGACAAATTTGTTGATGAATTTTAAGTTGCTGGCAATTATAATATAATTTACTTAATAGCTTGTACGAAAATGTTGGTGTTGTTGTAAAATTGTGTGTGCGTGCGTGCGTGCATGCGTGCGTGCGTGCGTGCGTGCGTGAGTGTGTGTGTGAGTGTGTCTGCCCAGCATGATGTCATCATTTAATGTATTTAAACTACGTTTTGCAATCTGTCATCAGATCTACGGCGGACACGCTGACACATCACCACTGTTGACACGTTTGTGTCACACTCAGACAACTGGACAGAAAGTGACAAGCACGGGAAATCACATGTTTATTCGGTACCGCACTGATGGCATGCAGAGTGGACGTGGCTTCCATGCATCTTACAAAGCTATCTCCGGAGGTGAGCATTCTACCAACAGTTTATGTCTATTTGATAGAATTATATAAATTACATATGAGTAACCCCATCATAGATTATAGCCACTATTGGCTTCTTATAACGTACTACAATTAGGACATAAATATGAGTAAGGTTTATTTTGTGTAATGAGGGCACAAAACTCACGTTACAATACTTATTGAGTTCACAGTGCAACAAAAGTTTTTTGTGGCATTAATAAATAAAACTACCCATATCTGTAAATGATTGGTATTGCATAACTGTACATTCATTCGTGATCTACACATATATCCTATTTGTCAGAGAATACACTTTGAATATCTGTTAAAGGGAGCGTGTGTGTGTTCATGCGTGCATTCATGCATGCGAGCGTGCCATGGTTCATATCTAGCACAACACTGAACCATGACATTAATGGCACGTGCACATCAGTGGTGTATTTAGGGGGAGTTGGTGTATTTAGGCGGAGCCATTGAGCCATATTTGTTGACAGGTTGTGGAGGAAACTTCACTGCACGCACTGGGGTTATCACTTCCCTGAACTACCCCAATAATTACCCCCACAACACTGACTGTGGTTGGCTCATCACCGTTGAGCAAGGTCGCACTGTCACCTTGACCTTTGATGACCTTGACGTGGAGGAAGACGAAGATTGCACATTTGATTATGTTGCTGTGAGTGTCCACGGGTATCCACATTTCGCCTACTGTCAGTGATTCACCCTCTTAGTATGCCTGTACTGATAGTATTCCCACTTTGTCTCTGCGTTAAGATAGATCCTCTCCTGCCTAAATCACCATTTAAATTTAATACTTGTAAAAAAATTGGTAAACGTAAAATAAGCTTTGAGTTTTTCTTGAGTTAAGTCCTCTTGATTATTAATTATTTATAGACAACATTTACCAAATAAAAAAACTTTGATTTAATTAAAGAAAAACTGTGATTTCAGCAAAGCCACTATTTATACTGAATTGTTAAAAGAAGCCATATCCAATTAACATTTAGTCATGTTGAAGCTAAACCATGTACACATAGCTAGTTGACCATGTAATCTAAGAGTAGGCAAATTTGGAGTATGCCTTAATTGGGCAGTAGACAAACTGGGAATTCGTCTTAGAATTAGCCATAAAATCACAGTAGGTGAAATGGGCATGAATCTTGTCCACTAGTGACCATTGGACTCTTGTAAGCTTGTAGTTTCACTATTTAACAAGATTGCTGTCCAAAACAAAAAAGATGGCAAGTGGACAAGGGAGCCATTGGCTCATCGAGAGTGTCCACTGGTTTGCCAGGATTGGCAAAATTATTTGTGAGAGTCGCTCTTCAGACATGTTTTAAACTATTCGTATCCCATTATTCAAAAAACCTTGTTGAAAACACAAAACCGTAAACAATCTAAGGCCATCAAATTTTTTTAAAACCATTTTAGAACCATTTAAAGCATTAAAAACCATTTAAACCATAAGAGATGGGAAGACCATAAGTATTGGTCTGCATAGCCATCACTGCATCATAATAGAGGCTACCTGAAATAACCTGTGGTGTGTCCAGTGCATAATATTACACAAATATAATGGTTATTTGTCGACAGGTTTTACGAACGCAAATAGTAAAAAAATTAGTTTCAGCAAAGGATACATCGTACCAACAATAATGCCTTCTGATATTAAACAGAAATTACAACACTTGCACCAGAACGCAAAAATTGGCTGACCTGAAGTTTGTATAACTTTGAATGTGATTGAACATGCGTTGGCATAGAAATATGCTGTTGTTTCAGTGCATAGCAAAATTATCGAGCAAATTTTTTCGGTATTTAATTGTTCATTTTATTTATGGCAGCCACTCGTGGCTTTAGATTTACCATGACACGTGTTCTTAACTGTAGACACTTGTTCTACACTATGATGAAAATTTTTATTGTCATAGCTTCTAAAACATCAAAAGAAACAAATCACATGTATTTAATGGAACGTCCTGTCGACATTCGACGTATTCACCATCTGGCAATTAACAATATGACCTTCCAGGCAACACCTACTGCAACTGAAGTATCAGTTTTTATGTGATTGAAGTCAAGGTCAAGTTACACATTTGTTGAAGTGTCAGTTCATTTCATGCAATGCTTAGAAATTTTTGCATGAAACACGTTCTTGTTGTGACCTGGTCTGGTTGTAGGTTTTTGATGGCAACAGCACTGAAGCTCAACAACTTGGCAAACTGTGTGGCGACACTTTGCCTAGCAACCACGTTATGACATCTATGACAAACCAGATGTACATTCGTATGAGGTCAGACAATTCGGTGCGGTCACGTGGCTTCAAGGCATCATATAAAACAGGTACCTCGAAATCTGCCAGTAAATAACATTTGTATATGAACTGTATTACATTCTCAGTTACTTTGGTAATATTTTAATCAGAGTTTATATCTGGACACTAATGTAATGATTTGATAAATGTCACTAGCAATGAATATATAACGTGATTGTGATATGAGAAAACACTGGATAATTGTTTATTGTGAGTACAACTCGATATAATTGATTGTAATTGGAATAAATCAGAGTGTAATGGGTTTATTACAAATGTAGTTCAAATAAATTCTATTATAATTGTTTGTAATTGGAATAAACCGTAGTATATTTGATTACAATTTGAATAAATCAATTGGTTATGGCTGTAATTAGAATACATCCTAGCATAATGTATTACACATGTAGTTGGAATAAATCCTAGTATGATTGTAATTGGAATAAATCATAATGTGATTGATTACAATTGTAATTGGAATGCATTATTGTATGTTGAATTGGAATACATCATACTATGACTAATTGTAATTGGAATAAATTGTAATAGAACTGATTACAATTCAAATTGGAATAAATCATAGTCGACACAAAGGCAGTGCTTCCTCTAGTGGTTGTCTCAGAGTTACTCCCCGAATCACTGACAGATTTACTCTACCCAGACAACTGAGTTTGTACGTGAAAAGGTAAATCTCTAATGTATGATAATGATTTACAAATGTGTTTGTACACATGATACAAGGGATGGACCACGTACGCAATATAATTATACACTTGTTACGTGTCAGTAACAGTGCTTTCTGACAGATTGTGGGTTTGGCTAAATGCACCTTTTGTGTGCCAAGTTAGAAATATCTCTATGTCATCCAGTATGACCTTGTATTTTGTCAAATGTTTTCAGTATCATTCTCATTTCAAAATCAGTCCTCTCCCTTAACTAAAAAACTTCAGAATTTTTATAGAATATTCTATATGTTTTTTGTGGACACAACTGTGTAGAATTCAGAAAATATTCTATAGATTTAAGAAAAAAATATTTGCTTTATGATTTTTGCAGACATATCTACAGAAATTGTACTAATTTATAGTTTAACACAAATTGTATGAATCTGTGGTGTAGTCGATCCTCGTTATAATGCAGTGTGTCTATATATGTCAATACGCAATTCATAATTGCTTATTAAACGAGTCAACTAGCATCAATGTGTATTATTTTTAAATGTCACACCCTGTTGAATCTTGAACTGAAGAAAATACATGTGTGTATATCGTTATGGAATAGATTTCCTACAATGATGATGTACTGGACCACTAGGCCCATGAATTGAAAATAATAACCTGGATCTGAGCAGCCGAAAACATATATGAGTTTACACACGCAGTATGAAAGCTGATTAAACATAGACAATGACAATAGGTAGAATTATTAGTGTGAATATGTTTAAAAATAGAATTGACAGATATCTGATAAGGGCGGGCTACACATAGATGAGAAAATTGTTGGACTCTCGATAAGCCAATGGCTTCCTTGTCCACTTGCCATCTAGAATTTGTTGTTCGAGATGGCAATCTTGTTAAATTAATAATCGTCTTACTTCGTCTTTCAACCTGACTTGACCAAAGCATAAATTCACGATGCACCACTTAACATCAATTCACCGTTGTATATGTGGATGACAAATTCGTATTTTCTCACACCGGTAGCCTTGGATTAGGCATTTGGCATGTTGGTTTTGCATTGCAAAAATTATGAGGTGCAATTTGAAGCATGCCACCACCCCAGTGTTATATTGGTATTGCATGCTAAATTGCATTTAAGACTGATTCTTATGTGAGGCATATTTGTGAATCTCGATTGCAAGATACGAACCGCCGAAGTGAAGCCAGCAACTTTGACTGATGCTGGTGGCAGAGCAAAACAAACAACACATTACCACTCGTTAAGTGACATTGTTCACCTAATGTTTATTGATAATTGTCCAGGCAATTCTAAGTAGGTTTGACAAACACAAGGAATACATCACGCAAAAAAAGTGCAAACACGAGGAATACATCATATGCAAACCAAATGCTAGATCAGTACAGTGATCGTAGCATAGGCACACGAACGCCCCTGAAAGACAGGCATTTTCCCCTGGTGGCATAAAATTGGGGTCCACAGCTGACCGTTTTATATCCGAATCCACGTAATAATGCGGTGTGCAATAACGAGGCTGCAATGTATAGTAGTTAAATTCTACTATGCTCAGTAGAATTCTATAGGTTTCTATAGAATATTATAGAATTTTTATAGTATTCTATATATTTTTTGCTAAGGGCTGATTTATTAGTCTCTATAGCTCTTGACCAAGCTCACCTTTAATTTGATAGTACCAGAATGGCTTAATTTGGTGATATTTGACAGAATAACGAGACTTGTTTTGTTGGCAGGTTGTGGAGGGGTGGTTGATGTGGCGAGAGAGGGCGCTATCACATCCCCCGGCTGGCCCGGGCCATACGAAAAGGACAGTCGGTGTGTGTGGCGCATGCAGGCTGCTCAACCAGGTACGTAACAAAGCCTTGTGTCTATACACATTACACACGTGTAACAATGCCTTGTGTCAATACACATTACACACGTGTAACAATGCCTTATTTCAATACACATTACACACATTCAATCATGTATATGAACAAAGCTAGCCCCTACCCAGGTATAAACACAACTATCCTTTCAATTAGGTTTTGGATAATATTACATTACACACATGTAACAATGCCTTGTGTCAATACACATTACACACATGTAAAACTGCCTTGTGTCAATACATATTACACACATGTAACAATGTCTTATGTCAAAATACATTACACAAATGTAACAGTCAATACACATTACACACATGTATCAATGGCTTGTGTCACTACACATTACACACATGTAACAATGCCTTATGTCAATACACACACATTGATAGGCCTTAAACAGGAACAGGTACATAGCTAGCCTTTCAGTCATGTTCATGAATATAGCTGACCACTACCCAAGAATAAGTACATAGCTATCCTTCATTCATGTACATAAACATAGCTAGCCGCGACCCAGATATAAATACATAGCTATTCCACAATCATGTTCATGAACATAGCTAACCACTACCCATGTATAAGTACATAGCTATCTTTCAATCATGTATATGAACAAAGCTAGCCCCTACCCAGGTATAAACACATAGCTATTCTTTCAATTAGGTTTTGGATAATATTTATATACTTTCTGATGAGAAAAGGTATTGTTTTGTTGACATTTGTGTCAACTTTGTAAGGTTGTATTTGTGACAAATAGTGTATAAATAATAAATCATCATAATTTTCATGAAATCATTTATTTTAGATCAAAAGGTCACCCTGACCTTGACCCACATGGACATTGTATCTGCCAGTGACAAATGCCTCAGTGATTCGCTGCGAGTTCTCAATGGCGACGATGAGACAGCCCCCGAGGTGGCCCCCTACTGTGGCACACGTATACCACCATCCATCACTTCATCCGGGTCACAAATGGTCGTCATATTCCAATCAGATACGGAGACAGAAGGAACTGGTTTCCGTGCGACCTACTCTTCCTCTGTGTCAGGTGGGAACTTACAATCCCGGAGGGTCACTCAGTTCATTGCCAGTATACCATCCTTGAGAGAAATTCCTAATTTTTTGGTTATGCTTTCCATGTTGAAAGTCATTAGTATATGAGTAAAACGTGAAATAATCTATGCTATGCAGGCAATGATCTTCATGGGAAATTGGCGGGGGTCCAGCAGACTCCCACTCCGGTCATATTTGGGAGTCATCAGAAAAATTTGGGAGTCTGCACTTTTTCAACAAATCAAATAATAACTAACAAATAATAATAACAAATTCAGTCTAAATATTGCTTTATTTTATTGAATTGTCTCGTTCATCTACAATGTAGACTACATATTACGTACGGCGCTCCAATCTCCCGCACGCGTATGCCTCCCACGTAGGCTAATAATTTTATTCCGATATTTTGACCAATCACAAGCGAACACTTCCGTGTAGCCCATAAACCCAAGATGGCTGCGCCGATGTCCGATCCAAAAGCAGCGAGTATTTTTTAACTGACAGAAGCGAGTATGACCGCTCATTACAGACCAAAGCCGATTCAAAATGGATCGTTGCAATTGACCACTTTAACACTGGATTTTTTTAAACTAGGGAGTCACGCATACTCCTACCAAGAGTTAAACAAGGAGTCTCGGATTCACAGACTCCCTTGAAAATCGAAGCCTGTTATGGAACAATTGCATATTTTTACATATATTTTAATTCTCTCAACTTACTTGAAAAGGGTATCTTTTTGACAGAAGTTTAAAACTTGTTTAGGGGGTCTATTAGAAAAATTGTCAAGGATTGTATACTGGCTATGTATGTTGAGTGCCCCCTGCTCCAAATATAATAAACAAAACAAAAGCTCTATTTGTAGCACATCTACACAATGCAACTAGACATTTGTTTTATTATATTTAGATAATAAAAACTTGTGTCCCTAATTAAGCTTTTAGTCATGAATTGTGATTGTTATACCTACATTTCTACATTTTATTGTGTGTGTCAATCAGTTGCATCACACGATGATGGTGTCCTTGAAAGCTATCATTGTTGCCTGCTGAATGTTCCATCAGGTTTGCCTTGTGTTGGGCCCTGTCTCGTTTTTGGGTCATGTTTTTAACTTACAGCAGCAGAACATTGGATTCTTGTTATGTGTGTTCTCTGTCTGTTGCAGCCTGTGGAGGGGACTTTACCTCTCAGCACGGAGACTTCAACAGTCCCACCTACCCTGACAGCTACCCTGTCAACATAGTCTGTGTATGGATTATCAAGACAGCGCCTGGCAACCGTGTCAGTCTCTCATTCAGGTGAACTTATTTACCCTCTTCGCACCCTAATTGGTGCATAAGGCCACTTAGTTACTTTCACCATTTTATACGATCTCTACATAGCTACCAACCCTTCCGTTTTTCCCATATTTTTTTGGTTTTCTAAATCTGAGTATGGAAATCTAAAAAATTCCATTCAATAATTTTTATTCGGTCGTTTTTTCTCCATCGTTGATCGGGTAGGGCACACGAGACTCTGAGACAAGCATATAGTGTTAGCTTGCGTTCAGTTGTCGCCGACATATGTGCATGGTCGATAAGCCGAACGCCATGCCAAGCGCCACTCCAGTCCTCATTCCGGAAGTCGAACTTCACAAGACCATCAGGTCGATATCACGATTCGCATGTCCGATGCGCTCCATGAGACTGTTCCTCAGAAAGATATCCATTTTGCCGAGTGTGCCTGCCAAACGAGAGTTCACAGCTCCAGCCATGAAGAAGTTAACCAGTTGGCCAACTACTCCCCACATATATAACATAAGCAGGTGACCTGTATGCTTAGGCAAGATAGCACATCGGCCAAAATCATGTCCCCGATGCTTGTGTGGACAAACACCGAGGAGTCCAACTCGGAACGACCGGCGATGCACTTTACTCAGAGAATTGCACTCCGAACTTTCTCTTTCGACCGCCGGGGCAACTCCCGTGCGGATATAAGGATGCGGTCTGCAGTTTCCTGTCGGCATAAATTTTTACTACAGGATGCATGCGACTGCATCTCGATATGTCGAGGAAAAAAAGTCCGTCCTTGACGGAGGGGCAATTGGTTACTCGTTTTCCCCGGAGATACCCCAGCTGTGCACTGCCAGCACAAGGCAGCTCAAGTGCCCAGCTAATTGGTTGTTGAAAAGAGAAAGTGTGTGTGTATGTAGAATGAAAATTTTAAAGAGCTAAAGAATGATGAGATTGAGAGCCTGGACATTCTTAGTAGTTTCAGTACTTGCAACATTGTGAATTTGCTGAGAAAGTATCCTTGTACTGTTTTAACCTGTCTAAAGACTGTTTTATTGAATGTTCATTTGAATTGTATGCATTCTTCGAGTTAGTAAAAGGTATCAGGAAATTGAATCTTGAGTGTTGTAAATGGCATTTTTTCTTCAGCTTATGTGGTCTGTGTCCCCTGACCTCCGCCTTTCAGGAGGGGGGCTTGCACCCCCTCCCGAACCCACCCCCACCAAATATTCTGTTTTTGGGTTTCTAAAGGTTGGCAGCTATGTCTCTAGCTGTGTTCTCCCTCCCAGTTCGTTTCTCTCTACTTCCACTGTTCCTCTTCGTGTTAATTTTGGCTTTCCTCTTTTCCTGTTACCTTCAGTGGCCCAGGTTACTGCTACGTTTGTGTTGTTATACCTGTCTCCTAAGTGTGGGGCCCGTCCATCCCCATTGTCTGATTTTGATGTCTTCTGATATTGGTGGAAGAAGACATCAGAATCAGATGATTGAGGTGGATCGGCCGCAGGTGAACACATTTATATTTCTCAACTGTGTTACCCTGCTGTAAGTCAATAATTTGTGTCTCATTTTATATGGAACATCATTTGCATATCAAAAGATATAGTTACAAATCTTGGACACTTATTACAACAGAATTGTGCAAACAAATCTCAACTGAATTTGTTTTGCAAAAGTCCAGTAATCCAGTAATTAAATTCGAAATGGTGAAAATGTACACAAATAGTTTTGCATGTAAAGTTTAATAAAATCACAAGTTTCTTGGGTATCTTTTGAGACATTAAACATTCAAAAGTTGATTACATCATACCTGTGACTGTCTCAGGAATCCAATGTATCTCATCAGGTGAATTGTCATTTCAGGGCCTTCTCAGTTGAACCCGAGGAACATTGTAACAAGGATTATGTCGAGGTTCGCCGTGGCGGACCAGGTGGCGCCCTCCTGGGGCGTTTCTGTGGCCACCATTCTCCGCCAGTCATCACAGACACCAACCTTTGGGTGAAGTTCAAGAGCGATGAGGATACACCAGGGATTGGCTTCAGAGCGACATACACTTCAGGTAATCTGGCTTCAGAGCGACATACACTTCATGTAAGCTGGCTTCAGAGCAACATAGACTTCAGGTAATCTGGCTTCAGAGCGACATAGGCTTCAGGTAATCTGGCTTCAGAGCGACATACACTTCAGGTAAGCTGGCTTCAGGGTGACATACACTTCAGGTAAGCTAGCTTCAGAGCGACATACACTTCATGTAAGCTGGCTTCAGAGCGACATACACTTCAGGTAAGCTGGCTTCAGGGTGACACACACTTCATGTAAGCTGGCTTCAGGGCGACATACACTTCAGGTAAGCTGGCTTCAGAGTGACATACACTTCAGGTAGGCTGGTTTCAGAGCGCAATTGGGTCATTCAGTAGAGCAGTTGCAATAATATCTAATATTTGGGTCATGTCATAATAGAGGCTAGCCTGAATAACCCGTGGCGCTTCTGGTGCATAGTATAACATTGATATAGTATTACACTGATATAGTATAACACTGATATTGTATAACACTGATATAAAGGTAAAATCTCTTACTGTGCAATGAAACAATTGCATTCTTGTCATTGCCATGGACACAACATTGTTCCGACTGTGTCATTTAAAGTACAAAATTGTACTTCCGTTGACACTTGATCCAGCGATGCATTGCATTTATACACGCCTGCCATCTAGTGATCAAAGACTTACTATTCCAGGTACCGACTATTGCTGCATAATTAGTAATAATAATTGTGTAAAATATCCAAGTAATTTTTTTTATTTATGTTTGTCCAGTGTGCGGTGGACCCTTGACCTTGACTGGTGACTCACCTGGGCACATTGCATCTCCCCTCTACCCCTTCAAATACCCCGCTCAAGTTCAGTGTGCATGGACTATCACCGTGGATGTTGACAAAGTTGTGGAAGTTCGCTTCTTAAAAATGATGATTCTGTCAGGTGTCACTGGAGGGCAGTGCAGTGAGGATTTCATCACAGTAAGTTTTTACGGCATACGTTTCTTGTAGGCATCTACTTTTCAGAAAAATGTCAATGACAAAATGTTATTCAGAATTTACGCCTGACTAATCATTATTATTTTTTTATGTTTGATATATAGTTACTTGATATGCCTAACATTCTGTGATTTTGTTTGATAAATTTTTTGAATTTTGTAAAATGTAATTCGGGAAATTATTTCATCCAAATATTATTTTATAAATAATTATACTTTTTTAAATTGTGAAAAAACGAAAACAAATCTGGTAAAACAGATTTGATTAAAATCTAATTATATAATTGTATTTAAAGTGCTAATAAACATTTGGAAGCATGGGTATTATCATTTAATTACAGATTTAACCATTAGAGCAGCAGTAAAGATCTGGTGAAATGAAATCTTGTGAGTCTGTGTGGTTTAGTTATTTGAGGGCGAGGGTGAATCCTTGACCACGACCCACTACTGTGGCACGGAGCTTCCTCCGGTGTTTGTCTCGTCGTCCAATCGCATGGGAGTGAGGTTCCACTCTGGGGATGAACCAGCTACGGGCAGACAGCAGGGCTTTCTACTGGAGTACAGGGCAAAGAACGCCATCCCAAACACCCCTGAACCGACCACTGAGACGCTACTCCCAGGTTAGGGATTGAGGGAGGCACCAATACTGGTCACTGATTTTTTTCTTCGTTACTTATCCCGTTTCACTTCCGTCCCGACCACCCGTCTCCACTCCCCTATCCCTCGCTCTCGTTCTCCCCTCCCATTCCCACCAAATCTCTCTTCTCAGTCTTCCCATCTCAGGCCCAGTCTTCCTCTTCTGCTTCTCCCTTCCACTTGAAGGACATCCTCTCTGTTTGTCAACTCTCTTTCCCACCAACTTCCTCCTCAGACTCTCTTTCCCACCGACTTCCTCCTCAGACTCTCTTTCCCACCGACTTCCTCCTCAGACTCTCTTTCCCACCAACTTCCTCCTCAGACTCTCTTTCCCACCGACTTCCTCCTCAGACTCTCTTTCCCACCAACTTCCTCCTCAGACTCTCTTTCCCACCGACTTCCTCCTCAGACTCTCTTTCCCACCAACTTCCTCCTCAGACTCTTTCCCACCGACTTCCTCCTCAGACTCTCTTTCCCACCAACTTCCTCCTCAGACTCTCTTTCCCACTGACTTCCTCCTCAGACTCTCCAACCAACTTCCTCCTCAGACTCTCTTTCCCACCAACTTCCTACTGAGACTCTCTTTCCCACCAACTTCCTCCTCAGACTCTCTTTCCCACCAACTTCCTCCTCAGACTCTCTTTCCCACCAACTTCCTCCTCAGACTCTCTTTCCCACCAACTTCCTCCTCAGACTCTCTTTCCCACCGACTTCCTCCTCAGACTCTCTTTCCCACCGACTTCCTCCTCAGACTCTTTCCCACCGACTTCCTCCTCAGACTCTCTTTCCCACCGACTTCCTCCTCAGACTCTCTTTCCCACCAACTTCCTCCTCAGACTCTCTTTCCCACCGACTTCCTCCTCAGACTCTCTTTCCCACCAACTTCCTCCTCAGACTCTTTCCCACCGACTTCCTCCTCAGACTCTCTTTCCCACCAACTTCCTCCTCAGACTCTCTTTCCCACCAACTTCCTCCTCAGACTCTCTTTCCCACCGACTTCCTCCTCAGACTCTTTCCCACCAACTTCCTCCTCAGACTCTCTTTCCCACCGACTTCCTCCTCAGACTCTCTTTCCCACCAACTTCCTCCTCAGACTCTCTTTCCCACCAACTTCCTCCTCAGACTCTTTCCCACCAACTTCCTCCTCAGACTCTCTTTCCCACCGACTTCCTCCTCAGACTCTCTTTCCCACCAACTTCCTCCTCAGACTCTCTTTCCCACCGACTTCCTCCTCAGACTCTCTTTCCCACCAACTTCCTACTGAGACTCTCTTTCCCACCAACTTCCTCCTCAGACTCTCTTTCCCACCAACTTCCTCCTCAGACTCTCTTTCCCACCGACTTCCTCCTCAGACTCTCTTTCCCACCAACTTCCTCCTCAGACTCTCTTTCCCACCAACTTCCTCCTCAGACTCTTTCCCACCAACTTCCTCCTCAGACTCTCTTTCCCACCAACTTCCTCCTCAGACTCTCTTTCCCACCAACTTCCTCCTCAGACTCTCTTTCCCACCAACTTCCTCCTCAGACTCTCTTTCCCACCAACTTCCTCCTCAGACTCTCTTTCCAACCAACTTCCTCCTCAGACTCTCTTTCCAACCAACTTCCTCCTCAGTCTCTCTTTCCACCAACTTCCTCCTCAGACTCTCTTTCCCACCAACTTCCTCCTCAGTCTCTCTTTCCCACCAACTTCCTCCTCAGGCTCTCTTTCCAACCAACTTCCTCCTCAGTCTCTCTTTCCCACCAACTTCCTCCCTCAGCTCCTCCATTCTTCAGTTTTTTTAGAGAGTACTCCCTCTAAAAGTTGTTCTTACACTCAAATAATTGTTGTTTTCTAATGATGGATTGTGTTGACAATGTTTGACTTTACTTTGCAATATATCTGTTTGCTAGGTACTATTTGCTAGGTACTATATCATATTACTATATTTTAGAATGATTAATGTTGGTATTGTTTTTAATAGAATTGTAAGTTATGATTTTATGCATGTCTGTTGTTGCATTGTACAAAGTACCTGAGAGTAATCTCGATTGATCAGGTGCTGTAAATACTTTTATTATTAGTACATACTCCTGTGTGTTCTGTCCTGTCAGCTGTTGGTTGCGGGGGTGACTTGGTGGCGGGAGAGGGCGACACCCTCACCTCCCCTGGCTATCCTGCAGGGTATGATGGCAACTTGAACTGCAAGTGGACTATTACAGCACCCCCGAATCACAAAGTGTGGCTTAACTTGACTGCAGTGGATCTGGAGGGCCATCCAGGCTGTCTCTACGACCACGTGGATGTCTACAGTGGTCAGTGACATTGCAGTTGATATTAATAATATGAAAACTTCTGTCGTACCTAAATCCTTGAAAGCCTGAACTCAGAGGTGAGTCAAAACAAAAAAGTTTCACTATCTCAAAATCAGTATATACAATGCTTGTCGACAGATGGATGGATACGCTAGGGGGGAAGCACAACGGTTAAAAACATAAATCATGAAATTGTATCCTGTTTTCTACTGACCTAACACTAATAGGGAGTTAATTCCAAAGAGCTGGTGCAGCAGGTGAGAAAGCCCTGGTTGTCTTGCATAGTGTTAATTAGAGTGGGAAACCAGGAGCACAACTGTAATGATTCAGTAGCATAGATAATCAGGGGCACAACTAGAATGGTTCATTAGCATAGATAATCAGGAGCACAACTGGAATGGTTCAGTAGCATAGATAATCAGGAACACAACTGGAATGGTGCACTAGCATAGATAATCAGGAAAACAACTGGAATGGTTCACCAGCATAGATAATCAGGAGCAGAACTGGAATGATTCACTAGCATAGATAATCACAAACACAACTGGAATGATTCACTAGCATAGATATTCAGGAGTACAACGGGAATGATTCAGGAGCACATGTGGAATGGTTCATAGATAATCAGGAACACAACTGGAATGATTCACTAGCATAGATAATCAGGAGCACAACTGGAAAGGCTCAGCATAAATAATCAGGGGTACAATTTGAATGATTCACTAGCATAGATGATCAGGAACACAACTGGAATGATTCACTACCATAGATAATCCGGAGCACAACTGTAATGGTTTGTAGTTGATCAGGATCGCATGCACGCACACATGCAACCACACATGCACGTAAGCATGCACGATTCACTATAAAAGTACTTTATATTATGGTTTATATTTAATCCAATTTAGTCATGTGACAAAGTCATCACCATATGTTGTCTTAGTTAAGTGCCTTCTGTGGTTGTTGGATGATGATATGTGTGTTTGTGCAGGTTTACTCATTCAAATGTTTTGATTGTTTCTTATTGTATGTGTTTTCTTCCAGGTGACACGTCTGCTAACATCAAACTTGGCAAATTTTGTGGTCACACAACCAACGACGAGCCACTGCAGTCCACAGGAGACGTGATGACTGTTCAGTTTATCAGTGACGCCACCATCAACAGAACAGGATTCTCAGCAGAATTCAAAAAAGGTGTTTAGAATGGATAAATGTGCATGACACAGATGACTGCACTAGTTATATAGTTGAATGTAAATAAGATCCTTGAATGGATTAACGTTCAATTTCTTGGAATGTTATATTTGACATGATTACCTCCCAAGAAACTTGTCGGTGTTTGTTCTGAATATTTTTGCCACTTTACGTGGCCTTTGTCAGCAGACTGAGTTCACTACAGGTGTGTCACATGACCAACGTTATGTGACACAAATTTTCAGAACGACCATCAAACAACTTTCTCGAGAGGTAATCATGTCAAACAGCTAAACATGTTTATGTAGATCGTAAAAGTAATATTGTGAAAAGTTAGAATGTAATTTATAGTGTTGGACGTCTAGTGAGGTGTTTTGTAGAGAGGTTGTGATTTGTTGCATCAGTTCTTAAGTGACATCTAGACGTGTCATCTAGGTGTGACACTTAGATGTGACATCTAGAATTGACGTATAGACATGTCATCTAGATGTTACTTCTAGACGTGTCATCAAGACTTGTCACCTAGATGTGTCACCTAGACATGTCATCTAAATGTTAAATCTAGATGTGTCGTCTTGACGTATCGTCTTGCCTGTGTTGCAGTGTGTGGAGGCCTGATCAAGGGCCTGTCGACCGGGGCTCTACAGAGCCCCCGCTTCCCGGCCAACTACCCCGACAACACGAACTGCACTTGGACTGTTGTCGTGGTGGCAGGACGCACGGTCTCCGTGTCACTTGCCACTTTCAACATTCTTGGAGAAAGTAGCAGTTGTGAAGGGGATTACCTCGAGGTATAGTAGCACATAACAGTTGTGTTTCACATGCAATTACAACTTCACATCTAACATTTTAATATGTGACAACAATTGTTTTTTATTATTTCAAAAAATTAGACAGTTTGACTCGTATTGGAATGGACATGTGCATTTAAGAAAACTAAATCAGTTGTATCAATCTAATATTTTCACCCAAATTATGTTTTATGTCATACAATATGGGACAGATGGTATATGACATATAACAAATGGGAAAAGAATTGACAGGAACAGTCGTTAATGTTTTGTGTTGAATTTCTTTAAAAAAAGGCAGTGACTGATTGGAGTACAACTTGTGAAATAAAATTGTTTTTGTTTAGAAAATTTAAAATATGTTCATTCCAATTTTTTAGGTAAAGTTACACCTATTGTGATACATCATTAATATAAGACAGTGTGACAGTTCTCCTATGGGACTCTCAATTGAGAGAACCCAGGTTTGAATCTTCATGCTGCTGTTTCGAAGCTTTGGCAGTTTTGTTCAATCCATGTTGCTTCAGTTAACTCAGATGTTTAAAGAAGTGTCTGGCAATAGACAGTGATAGGATCCCAGAGATGGAATGATAAGAACAAACAGCTTACGTGCAACAGTTGCAGCATGATTGGATACTTCAACTGAAGTTGAAATGGTGTTTGTTTGAACAGGTCTGCCAGGGGTAAATTGTAGCGCACTCAGAATAATGATTGTTAGAGGGGCACGGTATAAATTGAACGCTTTGCTTTGTAGTTTTTCAATGGGGGTGATTTGAACTCACCCCCGCTGGGCAGCGGGCGATACTGCGGCGCCTCAACACCAAATGTGCCTGAGTCCAGCAGCAACCGCCTCACTGTGAGGTTCGTCAGTGACTCAGCCCACTCTGCAGTGGGATTTAAACTCGTCTTCAAGGAAGTCTCCATTACATGTGGAGGGCCACTTCTGTTGACATCAGATGTGACGGAAGGTTACTTCACATCACCAAATTACCCCCAGCCCTACCCCCACAACATTGACTGCGTATGGGTGATCACAGCCCCCGGACATGCGGCGGTTCAACTCGACTTTGTGGGTGATTTCACAATTGAAGGATCACAGCGGTACGTGTTGGCCTTAGCCTTTGGGGCATAATCTACAAATTACATACACAACGAAACATCGAGGGGGTAACAGTTGTGTATGCAGTGCATATATAGGGTAGGGGTGGTCTATGCTACTATGTATCATTTACAGTTGGTCTAGTTCAGGTGCTAGTTGCCCGTTTGTGCTGTCGGCTGACCAGCTTGTTAGTACTGCAGGCTTCTGGTAACTTCATCCCAGGTTGTCAAATCATTAATAAATTGTATTAGCCTTTTCAGTGGTCCTCGTGCATTGTGACCATTGAATACTGCATTCCCAGTGACTTTGTCAGAAAACTTACTATGTATTTTATGAATAGGAATACTATGTCATTTGTGAAAGTAGAATAATTAACTAGTAAAACAAGCCAATCGGGGGGATGTAATTTTTTCACATAATTTTTAAATGATCCTTTTCTCGTACTAATGAGATATGTGACTCAGTTTGCCATGATCATTGTATGGTGACTGGAATTGGCTTCATATTGTTCTGTTCACGAATTAAACTAAAGTGACAATCTGTTTCTGGCTAGTTGTATCGTAAGGATTCCAACGCCTCTTAAATGATCCTTTTCTCGTACTAATGAGATATGTGACTCAGTTTGCCATGATCATTGTATGGTGACTGGAATTGGCTTCATATTGTTCTGTTCACGAATTAAACTAAACTGACAATCTGTTTCTGGCTAGTTGTATCGTAAGGATTCCAAGGCCTCTTCAAGTGTACTTTATCAGGCAGAGCTGTTAGAAATGTCTTTTCTATGAGTCTGAGTTATCAGAATGCAAGTCCAAGTTAAACCAAGTGTTTCTCCATACCAAGGAGTCAAGTCCCAAGTCATCAGGACACAACTGGAATGCAACTTGAGTCAATTATGTCATCGTGTTCTTGTGACATGAGTATATGTCTGTGTATCCAGTGACATGTGTCGATATGACTTCATCGAGGTGCGTGACGGGGGAACGCCCAATGGCCTGCTGGTTGGCCACTACTGTGGCACCACCCTGCCGAGCACCATTGTGGCCTTGGGACACATGTTATTTGTGCGATTTCGTACGGATGCGAACGTGCCCAAGATTGGTTTTCGAGCCAAGTATAGCATTGGTGAGTTGTAGTTATCATGACATTACAAGATGGATGAAAACTGGGGGGAAATGTTTAAATGTCAGCCAAACTAAGTCTTTGACAAGGTTGAATAATGTCAATCTTGTTTGGAGTTAGCAATTAAAGGTTCTTCCTCAATTCCATTTTTTGCTTGTCTCATTTCAAATTCATTTTACGAAAATTCAGACCTACCTAGTATCAACTACGACATGCTAACTTGTTTGTACAACTTTTGTAAGTAGTTTTTGTGAAATCATTAGACAAACTATTAAATTATTTAATGCTCTAATCAGCATTTAGTGAAGTAGAAATTGACACTATGAAAACTCACGAATTTAACCCTTTGTGAAATTTCATAACTTCGTCGTGTGATCTGCGAGAGGATGGAAGTCATGATCAGCCTTGACCCCATAAAGTGTTTACTGTTTTGGATATCCACTATTTTGAGTCTTACCAGATATAATGACTAAAGTCTGTTCTTTTGATGATTTGAAAAAAATTCGCACTTTCCAACTGCGGATAGTACTTAAACTATTCACATACTACATATTACGACATCAACGGACTGGATTCTTGATAGGCTAAGTTAGTTGAGGACGGAGTTTTAAAGTGATTATCTGGTTAAAATACTCAGATTGAATAAATGTTAGTCTCTTCTTCATGTGCCTGTATTTATTCATTATAATAAAATTGCTGTTATTAAGTTAAAACTATCGATGTTATCAAATGCTGTTGTTAGCTCAAAAAAAATTATGTTCTTATTAGCTCAAAATTAATTATAATAATAATTAACTTCTATAGCACCTATAAGCTCAGTGGTGCAACAAAACAGAATCATTAAGAATAATCATGAACAGGGACGTGCAAAAGTCATTATCAGAACAATGCATTTATTCGATGCTCTTACTAGCTATAGGGTAGTCTGTGCTCCAGTGTGTTACTTGGACATTTTTCTATGCAGGGTGTTAAACTTGTGCGTAGGAAAGCTTCTATATTCCCATCCTATGGGAACTTGCTAGACCTCCATCCCTTTGAAGCTGTTGGGGCTGAACTAGGCCTGTAGATATGATACTTGGTTCTACATTTGTTTCTTTCCAGCCACATGTGGTGGTTCAATCTTCGCAGCGAATGGTTCCATCACCAGTCCGAACTTCCCAGCGAACTACGACAACAATGTTGATTGTGAATGGTATATAGAGGGTCCCACCGGCCATTACTTGACCATCACATTTGAGATATTCAGGCTGCAGACTGCCAATTGTTCCACCCACGACTATGTTGAGATTCGAGAACGCAATGCAACAGGTATGTCAGTGTGGTATATTTGGCATTTTAAATCAAAACAACATCAACTTTATATGTATTTGATCATTTATTACTATTATTTTTTTTAATGTATTTATTTTTTACTGTATTTTGTTTTACTTATTTATATTTTACCATAATTATATTTTTAACCTGAAATAAAAGTGTTCGTAATCTCGGCAGATCTCAGAGCCTGCATGCTTGGTTATTTGCTTGTTTATATTTGTATAAATCAAATATTTATTTTTAGTTACATTGGAGTCAAAATGTATTGTCTGCATGGTGGGACTTTGGTGATTTTTAGGGGCCATTGAGCAGCTGATTGAATTGTACAGGTCAATGATAATATCATTGTTTTGTTGATAGCAATAGTTATTTATTTACATTGATGAGAAGTAGTACAAACATGGATGTGTATGTGGGGGCATATGTTTTGTGACTTGATACATAAATGGTAACTAACTAGAAGAAGGACAATGAGCATTGACCAGTCCAGCAGGTCAGATCATGTGGTGTATGTACGTGTGCATGCACGCATGTGTGCATGCACAAGTGTATTTTGTGTGTGTGTTCACCAACCTTCTGCCATTGCTGGTGTAACCACCAAGTAGTGATTAGCTGAAAATATGTGTAACATGAAAATGTTTTTTTGATCTTCGTTTCCGTGAAAACAAATCAAAAGTAGTTGTGGATGCCTTTCAGGTGATGTTTTGGGTCAATTCTGTGGGACAACTACAAGAACACTGACAACTTCCGACAGTTTTGCCTTCATCCGGTTCCATTCTGATGAACGGGTGACAGACTCGGGCTTTAGAATGACCTTTGTCACAAGTGTTCAAGGTCAGTCATCATTTTGCCAGCTAGTGTTTATATATAATAGTAAAAAAATTAGGGGGGCGCTTTGGGCCATACCCTCTTGGCTTAGGTTTTTTATGTAACTTGGTAGCATGGTAAACTAATGGGTGACTAAACTTGCCCCCCCCGAGATCCTAGATATGCCACTAGTCCACTAAAATCAAGTTGACCAATTCTTCAATATAAATCTCACAATTGTTTTAAAAATGGACTGTTTGTGGCAGTTTTAACAAGATTTAACATAATTACCATCCAAGACAAAAACCCAGAAGAGATGTGGACAAGGAAGCCATTGATTTATCGAGAGTCCAACAAATCTTCATCTATGTGTAACCCGCCCTTCTGAGATATCTGTCAGTTTTGTTTTTAAACATATTCACGCTGCTAGCATTTACACAACCTGTAGATCATTTGTTCCATTAATTTATTGTCCTCTGTGAGAATTAGTACTTTCTTATATCAAATCTACACTTGAAACTGATTTAAGCCAGGGCAAATCATTTAAGAGCTGAATCAATCTTTGTTGTTGACCTGCAGGTTGTGGTGGGGAGTTCGTCACCCCAACAGGGGTAATAACTAGTCCCAACTACCCTGGTCTGTATGCGCACCGCCGTCTCTGCTTCTGGACGATTCGGGTAGCCGAAGATCGCAGGGTCACCTTGATCTTTGACGACTTTGACCTTGAGCCTCATGCTAACTGTCATTATGATCATGTCTATGTAAGTAGGACATTTTCACAATAAAAATATGTTCTATTACATTATAGGGGAAAGCAGTATTAGTTGAGCCACTGGGTTAGTTGAGCCACCCATGTTTCCCAGAAAACTACAGCAGCAACAGTTTCATGGTACCACCCAATGATTGAACACGATTGATGTATAATAGGTTACATTTGTCACAACGATCAGAACATGCAAGCTAAAAGTATTTATTTTATTTTTTTCGAAACTTGTTAATTGTGATTAATGTCTGCTGGTGTGAAAACTATCAACATACGTGACCAGACTTCATTGTTTCTGCACTTACAAATGGTTTAACCATGCACAGAGAAGAAAATTATTTACATCACTTCACGCATTAATGAGACGTTAATTAAATAAGCTTAATTGTCGAAACGGGGCTAGCTGAGCCACCCAAGGCCCAAGGGAGGGTTAGTTGAGCAGCGGTCAAAGAATGAAGATGAGTGTTCTTTACACCAAAATATATCAAGGAATTAATTTTTTCCGAGCAAATTGAGACATCGGATAGTTACAAGGCAACATATTAGCAGTTAGTTACACTGATTGAAGCCAAGGCAAATTGCGATTGGCCTATAAGTCTATATTAATTAAGTGTGTCAACTTATTAATTAAAAGTGTAGATTTGTCAGAGACATGTTGTACCTATTGGGTAGATGTGTTGATGGAGTTGTTTTGAATTTTTTTATACAAGGCCTATGTAAATTATACAAATAAAGAATTTATGCAACTTACGCTACACTGTGGGTCAAGTTACCCTACACCAAGTGTTAGTTGAGCCAGCTTACCAACCCTATTTGAATCAGCTATATATAATTATATATGCATGCTACATATATTATCTTGGTATAAAATTATCTACTAATAATCATAGTTTATGTAGGTAAAAAGAATTTTGACTTATGAATATGATTGTGCCATAGACATCAAAAAGAATGAAAACTGGCTCAACTAACACTGCCTTCCCCTATATAAGTTGGGCAATATGGTTGTGTGTCTTCATATAATTTACCCTCATAGCTCAACCTGAAGGTTCAGGCTAAATGTGAAGCCATTGACTCTTAAGTGATCAACACATGCTCGAAGGATAGAGACGTCAGTGTTGGATCATTTCAAGTCAAGTTGTACTAATAAACAAGCCACCACTAGTGTTCTTTTGGAAATCCCCGCCTCCCCCCAATGACAGTGGTACCCCCAGGAAACTACCTGTTCACAATTAGAATCAAATGAGTTTGTGTATTTGACAAGGTTGCCATCCCAGGCAATAGGCCCAGATAGCAAGTAGACAAGAAAGCAGTTGGCTTAATGTTATCCATGTGTAACCCGCCCTTCTGAGAATCAATTTTGTTTTTAAACATATTCATATGCTGCTAGCATTTACACAATCTGTAGATAGTATGTTCCTATTAATTTATTGTCCTCTGTGAGAACGAGTACTTTCAAATATCCAATCTACACTGATCTTTCACTAATGTGACTTTGTGTGAGAAATATATTTCTGTCGGATGGATGTACGGATGTTAATGAGGCATGTTTGTTTGGCGTGGTAGTTCAGTGGTAGAGTCAGTGGTAGCTCAGTGGTAGTTCAGTGGTAGAGTCAGTAGTAGTTCAGTGGTAGTTCAGTGGGAGCTCAGTGGTAGGACGCAGACTGCCAATTGAGAGGACCTGGGCTCAGGTCCACCTGGTGTCATTTTGAAACATGGGCAATTTAATTCACCCACTTTGCTTCAGTTCACTCAGCTGTACAAATGGGTACCTGGCTATAGACAGTGATGGGATTCCACTGATGGAATTATAACAAACAGCTTTCGTGCAGCAATTGCAGCATGGCTGAATGCTTAAACAGAAGTTCAAATGGTGTGTGCATGAACAAGTCTGCCGGGGGCAAAGTGTAATGCGCTCTAAGTAACGACTGTTAGCGGGGTGCTGTATAAATTGAACACTTTGTTTGCAGGTGTTTAATGGACTGTTAGTGAATGACCTAACTCCGAAACTAAGTAGAAAATTGTGTGGAACAGACAACCCCGGATCATATGAGTCGACCGGAAACACCATGACTGTTGTGTTTAACACCGACGGCAGTCGGACTGCCCGAGGCTTCTCTGCACACTACCACTCCCTCTATGAACGGAGTAGGTACACTTTGAAATATTGTCAGTAGAAATTGTCATTGGTGTTGGTTTCCTCTGCAAACAGTGTATTTTGTATGAACATGTATTTTGTATGAACATGTATTTTTATGAACCTGCATTTTTTCCGAACGTGTACAGACTGGTCCCAGATATATGGCGCTTTATACATTTTGGTAAATAATAATTATGTAAAACCTGTGTATTGTGGGGCCTCATTTTGTAAGCATCGTAATTTTAATGTAACATTGGATATCATTGACAGTAATGTTTTGAAATTGTTATTTTATTTCTGTTTTCGTTTCTCTAGAATGTGGCGGTAGACTGAGTCTGTTAGACCAGGCTGTGGGGACCATTGAGTCCCCTGACTTTGGTTCTGGCCAGTACAATCACAGTACAGAGTGTATATGGATCATCAGTGGCCCGCCACTCGAGCATGCTTCAATCTCACTGCAGTTCTTGAATCTCTCATTGGAATACGCGGGTACCTGCTACTATGATCTGGTCGAGGTTCGAGAAGGTAAGATTTTATTTCCTTGCAATTCGACAAAGTTTCTTTCATAACTTAATGAAAAGGTAGAGGAATTGTTCAGGTTCATATAATTTATGTTAAGCAAATAATAACTTAGTAGACTTTATCATTTGATAACTTTTTGGATAACTTTATTATCATTTGATGACATTTTGGATAACTTTTTTATTATCAAATGATAACTTCAGTAAATGACTCCATCATTATTTGATAACTTCAATAAATGACTAAATTATCATTTAATAACTTTCAGGAAATGACTTCATTATCATTTGATAACTTCAATAGATTACTTCATTAACATTTTATTTTTAATCATCATCTAGTCATCCAGAGGACAGGTCCCATAATAGTTGTTCACCATACGTCTCCATTGGTGTCTGTCCTGCATAGCTTTTTCAAGGTCAGGAACTGTTATTCCGAATTCAGATGCAAGTTGCTTTGGACATGTTTGGCATGGTCTCCCTGGTCTCCCCGGTCGCCCTGGTCTCCCTGGTCACCCTGGTCTCCATGGTCTCCCCAGTCTCCCTGGTCGCCCTGATCTCCCAGGTCTCCCTGGTCACCCTGGTCTCCATGGTCTCCCTGGTTTTCTCTATCCATGCTTTGATTTCCAAGTAACCAGCTCTCTCACCACTTCTTTACTTTTGGAGCAGTGACCTGCATCACTTAGTAACCAATAGATTACTCCATTATTATTTAATGACATCAGTAGATGTCTGCGTTATTATTTAGTAACACCAGTAGAGGTCTCCACTATTAATATCAATAACTTCAGTAGATTACTTCATTATCATTTAATAACTTCAGTAGATTACTTCATTATCATTTAATAACTTCAGTAGATTACTTCATTATCATTTAATAACTTCAGTGGATTACTTCATTATCATTTAGTAATTTCAGTGGATTACTTCATTATCATTTAATAACTTCAGTAGATTACTTCATTATCATTTAATAACTTCAGTAGATTACTTCATTATCATTTAATAACTTCAGTGGATTACTTCATTATCATTTAATAACTTCAGTGGATTACTTCATTATCATTTAATAACTTCAGTGGATTACTTCATTATCACGTTTTAAATGTGTTTTGTGAATATTCATTTATGTGTCACTGTGAGTCAGTTTGCTGTCACTTGATTGACTGTTCAGGTGACTCGTATGCTGGAGCGGTCATAGGAAGGTATTGCGGCAGTGACACCTTGCCACCTGTCATCATTTCACCCAGCACACACCTGTGGATTCGCTTCATTTCTGACCATTCTGTGGCTGCTGATGGCTTCCAACTACAGTACACACTCAACAGTAGGTGGCGACACTGGTCTCTACAAATATCTTGTTTCTATGGCGACTCGGTTTTGAATGTTTACTGGCTTTGAAACCACCACACTAATCTGTTGTACAACAAACTTCTGGCAAATTATTTCTAAACAGTCGTGAAAGCAGAGCCTGCCAGGATTCCTTATTTCTTGGCGAATAAACACATTATGATATATTAATTCAATTACAGAACAGAGAGTTGTGGTGAAATACAAATAATATGTGAGTTGACAATATGAGGAGATTTAAGGGGACACGCTCTCCTAAAAATCTATTTTTTTTCGATTTTTATTTATTTTTTGGTCATTTTCTTTTTTTGTCATATTAATATATTATTATTATCTAACTGTCGATCTGTGTGTTTTATACATATGAATAAATTCTCCAAATGCAATAAAAACGAACATTTATAACAGGCCCATTGTCTTGGTGTGATAATCTTGCGCAACCGCGATCGAAAAATACGACACTTGACGGCCGCATGCTCCGCCATCTTTGTCAACACCCCAACATATTTGGTATCCACGTGTAGCTTCACTTTCGCAGTGCATCATGGTAGCAGTGGTTCTGTAAAATCCCTGGTAGATTTTGAGCATTTTGACCTAGAAGAGGACCTCCTGTGGAGCGATGGCGTCGCTACGATTGGTCAACAACGGACACACCCCCCCAGTGGGGCGCGCTGATTGGCTGTCGGCCGGGAAAGCCGTCACAAAGGAAATTCCCTTCTCCGTTCGCCATTGCTGGTTTTTTCACTTCGCGTCGTATTATTGTATTTTACGGAAGATGTCCGGAAGATACGGGAAATCCAAGCGGTCGTTTGGTATGAAGCCGATATCTAGATGCCGACAGTTGAGTTTAGCACGGTCAGTGATCCGCAAACGAGAGAAAGGCGACAGTGAAGCTGACACGAGTGCCGATGCACCCGTGGCTGGACACAGTGTCAGTGCTGGACCAGTTCAGCTTGAGGCTGAACCTGAGCAGATGCCCTCGTCGACAGAACTTGACGTACGTATAAGCTGTCATTGTTTGCATCAGGTTGTTATGCATAATATTTTCTGGCAACTAATGTCTTGCCAACTTGGAATACCTGAAGGCTGAATATTATCCAGGCACCGACATTCAAAGAAGCCATAAAACTAGGCTAATTTATTAGGTCACACTGTCAGTGACACTGTAATATGAATATCTGTATGTTTACTTTTTCAATTTTGCAAACATTCATGTCTGTATTATTATACTATGGTATATACCTGATTATCTATGTTGTCTGTTATACTATTGTCATGTTAGACATAAAAATTATTACAGAAATGACAATGCCAATTGGCCTAGCATAAAACCTGTGCCTGTTTTATTGATGTCAATGATTACTGTCCAGCTCATCTGACTGTTAGTTTTTATATTATGTTAATTGTCATATGTACAATCTAATAACAAATAATTTTCCATGCAGGCTGATTCTGAGCTGGAGCCCCCTCAGCCATCAACATCTGCAGCCACAACCCCCACCTCTGCTACCAAGCGAAAGTTTGGATACCGGCAGGGACTGCCACTGCGTGAACGCATCAGTGCTGCTGAGCGACGTCAACACCCCATCGAGACATCATTTGTTCGGTGCAGCATGCTGTCAGCGCTGGTGAAGGGCCTGGCGTGTCGAGAGTGCAGTGAGCCGACATTGAAGATCCGTGCTATCGACCGTCGCCTCGGCCTTGTGTGTCTGTTCGAGACGTACTGCACTACGTGTGGGGCAGTGCTGAACTCGACGCTGTCGTCCGACCGGATCGATGAAGAGAAAGCCGGTAACGTCCCTTTTGTCGTCGTCCGCCAGGCTGTGGCAGCAACCATGGACATGGGCTTGGGCCATGCAGGACTTGTGAAGCTGTGCCGCTTCATGGACATGGAGCCCCTGCAGCACAAGTCCTACTCGAGGCACGTGAAGGCTGTCACTGCTGCCAACATGACAGTGGTGAGCAGCCTCTTTGATGATGCAGCCAACACTGTGCGTCAGACCTACTTAGACCGAGACGCATCGATCACCGACGACTCCATCCTCGATCTGACCATGACGTTCGATGGGTCGTGGATGAAGAGGGGCCACAACTCCCTGTACGGCATTGGCTGTATCATCGACGTCGAGACAGGACTTGTCTTGGACTTGACCGTGCTGTCACTGTACTGCCAGCGCTGCGCGATTGCCAGGAGCCAGTGCCGAGGAAACCGTGCCAAGTTCGCCAAGTGGCTCGAGTCGCACACCGAGTGTAACCAGAACTATCGTGGCACATCGGGAGGGATGGAGGTCGAGGCTGCGGAGATCCTGTGGAACCGGTCCATGGAACGGGGATTTAGGTACACCACGATGGTGTCTGATGGCGACTCCAGGTCATATAACCACCTGACCAACTTGCGTATATATGGTGACGTGGAGCTGCATAAGGAAGAGTGCATCAACCACGTCGCCAAACGACTTGGCACTGCCCTGCGCAAGTTGGCAGCATCTGGCAAGAAGGGTGGCGTCACCCTTGGAGGCCGGGGTTTCGGACGGCTGACGCAGGCCACCATCATCAAGTTGACAGCCTACTACGGCATGGCGGTGCGCGCCCACACTGGTAACTACCATAAGATGCACGATGCAGTGTGGGCATCGTTTGACCACGCCACGTCAACAGACAAGAAGCCCCAGCACGACCGCTGCCCGGTGGGAGCCGACAGCTGGTGTTTCTACCAGAAGGCACTCGCCACCGGGCAGAAGCCAGGACCTCACCGCGCCAACGTAGGCACGCCTCTGTCGCCTGAAGTCGCCATCCACGTCAAAGACGTCTACACCCGCCTCGCCGACAAGAGTCTCCTTGAGCGATGTCTGAAAGGCAAGACACAGAATCCAAATGAGAGCCTCCACTCCAAGATCTGGGCCAAGTGTCCGAAGACAGGATTCGTTGGCCTGCAGCGAGTACTCTCTTCCACATGTGCTGCAGTGGCAGAGTTCAACAGTGGAGTGGAGGTGACCATGCGGCGTCTGTGTGATACCATGGGCATCGCTTCAGGAGAGCGACTCATCGCATCAGCCAAGAAGGCCGATAGAAAGCGGCTCCACGAAGCTGAGCGGCAGGCTGAAGCTTCGACAAAAACTATGCGACAGGCTCGCATGACTACTCGTGCAGCCAGTGCCGAAGCTTCAGCCAGTGACTATGCCGCTGGTGAATTCTAGCTGGTGAATTCTAGCTGTGATGGTGTTGTAACACCTATTGTTGTGTGGCTTCAATTGAACTTTGAACTTTTAGAAAGACAATCAACTGGAAAAAGACAGTTTGTAGTTTTAGTCGTGCAGTACCATTGTGTAATGATAATGGTCACATATTTTTGGTGTCTCGTCTAATTTTTATACATATTTTCACACAACCAAATGATGAACAGTATATATCATTGGAAAGACAATCAACTGTAGAAGCTTTGTGTGAACTGTTATCACTGCAGTTCTGTTTTTACCTACGAAATTTTTTATTGGAAGGTTGACAAACTTCAATGCCATTTTTCTCAATAAAATGTTTTTTGCCGATGAGCAATCTCTTATTTTGTCTAACTCGGCTATTTATCAACAGAATCCTTTGATATTTTCAGCATTTCCCATCAAGATAATGGGCTAGACTATGACAGTCTTATATTTTAGATACAGCATTTGGATTACATGTAATATAATGACTTTGATGAAATGTTGACTTTCGAAAAATAGCAAAGATTGAAAAATTCATAAAAAATTTGTTTGGAAAGTAACAAAAAAACCAGACTGTCATAGTCTGCCCTTTTATGTATTCTATTAGTGTGCCAAGTTTGAATGAATTTGGTCTATCCGTTTTCCAGATATGTCCATCGCTGTGAATGAACCAAAATTAAAGTAGGGGGCAACCCCACCGCCACCTGGTGGACCATAAAAATTTTAATAAATAGGTGTAATTGTTTTTATGTATAACTAATGTTATCCTAAAATTTCAGTAAGTTAGGTTGAAAAATAACGAAAGTAGAATCGAGGAGATCGCTGTGCCTTAAAGATGGTTATGGAAATATTAATGTAATTATTTTCTTATAAAACTATAATTAAATGGCACAAAGTAGCTTGGACAGTGAAGTTTGTATGTAAGAATTGATCTAGTTAAATAAAATATGTTGTAATTTTTTTTTACAGGGTGTGGAGGCCGTATGTCCGTTCCTTCAGGGCAGATAACATGTCCACCCCACAATACAAGTTATGACTGTGCATGGCACATTGTGGTACCCCTAGGACATCAAATCAAGGTACACAGTATGGCTAACACCTGACATCAAGATAGCTGATGTCTACATATAATAAGTCGTATATACCTGTAGCAATATATCATTACATTTCATATAGTTGCTGAATGATCTAGAAATGTTCTCATTTTACAAAGTTGTTCTAACTGTGAGACATATCGTAACAAGTAACAAAGACGCGTGAAGTAAACATGTTGCATGCCTAAACATAAAATTGGTGGATCTCAAACAGTGAATCATAAGTAATCTCAAGACATCATTGGCACAGCGGCAAACACTATAGTACAGTGGACTGTCTCTAAGAGGAACATGGTAGGACTTTTTCTATAAGGAACATAGTAGGACTATCTCTATAAGGAACACAGTAGGACAATCTCGTTAAGGAACATAGTAAGACTATTCTATAAGGAACATAGTAGGAATCTATCAGGAACACAATAGGACTCTCTCTATAAGGAACATGGTAGGACTTTCTATAAGGAACATGGTAGGACTCTCCATAAGGAACATAGTAGGACTATCTCCATAAGGAACATAGTAGGACTATCTCCATAAGGAACATAGTAGGACTCTCTCCATAAGGAACATGGTTGGACTCTCCATAAGGAACAAAGTAGGCTCTCTCTATGAGGAAAGTGATAGGACTCTCTTTATATCTCTATAAGGAGCATGGTAGAACTTGGTCAAACTGATACATGCCGTATTCAACATAATAAATGTACAGTATGTTAGAAAAAGTTGTGCCATGGAAAAATTTCAATGAATATGTTATAAGTGTACACCAAATTTTTTTCTCTAGACAATAATGTAATTGTTTAACACTTGTAGTGTCATTTGCAGACTGGTGTAGCACAACTGAAAAATGGTGCCAAGTGTTTAACACCAGATGGCGAAACTTCTTTGTTCCACACTAGTTAAATTACAATAATTATGGATCCTGCTGTTTAAAAAAAAAGGGGGTGTACGCTAATTAGGATATGTACATTTAATAGGTTGAATACGATGTATCCAGTGTTCCTTATATACAACAAGTGCAGAACAGGGATATGAAAGTTCCTTTTATGCGGATGTTCATTGTAGTGAGAGGCACGTGTAAGTATGAAAAATATTTTAAAAGTTATGTTTTTGTCTTAAATTTTCTTGTGCAAAGCATCACACTTTGATGAGGGCTTGTTCATTTTGCAGCTGCACTTCAACAATCTGAGCCTAAGTGGAGCACAGCCTTGCGAAGATTCCTACGTTGAAATCCTCAACGGAGAGTTCGCGACCTCCCCCTCGATTGGTCATTTCTGTGGCAACACACCCCCTGCAGACTTCCTCTCACAAACCAATCAGCTGCGAGTCATTTTTCACAATAACGGCATAAGTTCACCTCCAAGAACTTTCAACCTTCAGTTTACCTCACAGGCAGCAGGTACCAGATATTTTACTACAACATTTTATTTAATTTTAAGTCATTTTTATATAATAATATTATATATAATTATAAAATCCTTGTTGCAGCACTTTTTATGAGAGTTATTTTGTGTTGGGAGGGCATAAAATAAAAACCCCATCCAAATTATCTATTTGTGGTGAAATGTCAAAACTATTTTGATAGTGTTTGTGTTTCACAACATCACTCGTCCAGTGCCAGTAGACTGCTTGCACAAATTGGCAAATTCATCCCTCATATTGCATCTTAATCTATGATACATTATTAGTGAAATTGTTATTGTGGAATGACCTCCACCAATACGGCTGTTGTGTGTCAGTAAATTGTTTGCACTGTCCGTCAATACCATTTGGGGGCTGGCACGTGGACATTTGGGGGCTGGCACGTGGACATTTTATGGGCTGGCACGTGGACATTTGGGGGCTGGCGCGTGGACATTTGGGGGCTGGCACGTGGACATTTGGGGGCTGGCACATGGACATGGACTATGTTTGTGTGCTAATGAATGTACAACTGAAAGTGGATACATGCACGGTTGCTGGTTCGTAGATTAATAAATATTCGTTAATTTGGCCTATTTCACTCTACACTGGACGGGCGTTTGTTGTTTTATGTGCATAAAGTGAACATTTTAGTAGTGTTTCTCTCAACTTTCTCTGATATCTTCCAACTTTCTGTGGCCACTGTTAAACACATGTAGTCTCGTGTAGGCTTTATATATCATGTCAATTGTTTTATATAATGGCTAACCAAAAAATGTGTTCCGTTTCGGCAGCACGCAGTTTCCTGTTGCATGTGTACTATTTTTTGTAGGATGCGGTGGGATGATACATGCCCAGCATGGCACGGTGACAAGTCCTAATCGCCCACAATTGTATCCCTACAACATTGAATGTCAATGGGACATCAACGTCCAGCAAGGCTACCATGTCAGACTGGCCTTCCTGCCACCATTTGACCTTGAGATTGGAAACCAGTGCACGCATGACTATCTTCAGGTGTCAATGGTTTCTCCCTTTAGCAGTTATGTATGTTGTGCAAGTAAATGCTAGTTTGGCCATTCAGTGCAAGTGCCCTCCATTAAAGGGAAACACAAATTGTGGGTTTGGACCTGTGCACCTGTAAGAGTTACTAAAACAACCATTTGCAACTACAATTAAGAATATCGCGCCAGTGGTTTACTAGGAAAAAAAATTTCTCACACTCAGCTTCTTAATTTCAGATTTGGGTGAGAATACATCAGTAGCCCATATCTATATGTATTTGTTTCAAGTTTACAGAAACATATCCTGTGATGAAGCATATATTTTCTTCACAGAAGTAAAAAATCGAATGACAAACTTATAGTGGTCGAAGCACAACTATTTTGAGGGTTGCATCGAAAGTAAACAGATATGCAGGCAGATTTAAGTGGAAGGCCATCAGATGATTTTGTTTGATGTAGGTGTATTTTGTTTGATGTAGGTGTATTTCGTAGCCTGACAGATGGCGAGAGTTGGTCGGAATCTTAATGATGTAGGCTTTTTAACCAATTAATTTTTACGGATTTATACAGAATTTCAAGTTAAAAACCCTTAGCAAAAAAAAATTACAGAATTTTAATAGACTATTCTGTAGGATTTTTGTGGAGACAATTCTATAGAATTCAGAAAATATTCTATAATTTCTTGACTGAATGTTTGTAGAATATTCTAAAGGATTATTGTGGAGACATTATAATTAAGAAAATATTCTATTGAATTTGTAGTTTTCTATGCAATATTCTGCTGTTCTCTGTAGAATTCTATGAAATTGTATACAAATGTATAGAAAATTGAAGTAGATGTAAACAAATTCTATAGAATCTTTAGTAATCTATATTTTTTTATACACAATACTACTACCGGTGTACTCTGTAGAATTCTGTAGAATTTTTGTTAAGGGAATACAGATTTAAAGCCCAAAAAGGCCTGTATGTAACATCTGATGTGTATTTGTCAGATCACAGACTCACTACAGGAGGCACAAACGTACTGCGGTAATGAGATGCCCCCTCACTACAACAGTTCTGATAACTCTCTCTCGCTCAAGTTTGTCTCGGATGCTCGACATCGCGGCAACGGCTTCGCTGCAGTCTTCACTGTGGGTGAGTTCAACACTCCCGTACAGTGGCGCCACACAGCGTATCACCGCTGCCCCAACTTTATTATAAATTGTAAGTGAACAGTTGCAGGGTGGTATAAAGAAATGGTTGGCTGGGCAATGTCATTGTTGTTTACAACTTGGGTAATGTAACATAGTTTAAAAAAAATTAACTTTATTGTGTTTCTAGACACATTTTCAATACAGACATTATCCACAATTGTTTGCAATTGAAACCGAGAGATTTCTTTACAAACATTAAGAGTTTACCAAATGAAATAAAGATATGCAGAATATGCACATCACATGTCAGTTGTGGCAGCGGTGAAATGGTGAGTGGCGCCACTGGTGGGGAGTTTGTTAACCATCATCATCACCATTGTAATCGATGTTGATAAGTGGGTTACTGTGGGGTGTCTGTGTTGGGTGTGCAAGACCAGTACTGGAGCGGAAGGCACCACTTGCAATGCTGGCAGGTCCAATGATACTGTTAGGGTGGTCATGTTGAGTATTTCTTCTCCGTTGGTAAAATATCTCCATTCGTGTGTCCACTAGCCCTGGTATGTCGTGAAGCCTCACTTGCCACTCTAGCCAGTTCAAGGCTTCATGTTCCCAGGTGTTGGTATCAGTCATAGCAGCTTTGAAGTACCGCTTGAGGATGTCTTTGTTGCAGAGCTTCTCCTCCCACCAATCTTTGCCCTTTCAGTTTACTAAAATAAATGGGTAATTTGGTGCCTGATAGGCATGATTTACTAATTATGTGTAAACACCTTTTGGGGGCCGGCATGCTTGCTGAGATTATTGGATGTATCTTGGCGGAGTGACCCCCACCGATACCATGTGAATTGTATATAAGTCAGTAGTGGTACAGATAGTACTGGTAGTGGGTAGCTGATAGGCATGATTTACTAATTATGTGTAAACACCTTTTGGGGGCCGGCATGCTTGCTGAGATTATTGGATGTATCTTATTTTGATGGTGTATGCTTGCCTAATTTCATGCTCCTTAATTAATAAATCTAAATGTCATTCTTTGGCCTATTTCAATCTACGCTGGACTTGTGTTGTTATTTTGCATAAATGGGTAATTTGGTGCCTCAAGCACTAGAGGCATTAATTCATTCAGTCGAATCCTCTTGCGAGGTAGTAGGAAGAATTGACTGGGTCACATCATGAACACTTCGGCAGTGGCACATGACAGATTGAGTCCACAACAGGTAAACACAGGTTACACATTTACCCCTTGTGTGGGATATTTTACTTCCTCTGGCATAGACACAAGGTAGAAGAGACCACCGACTTTTAGTTTCTCTTCTGAAAGACATATGCAAAGTGGGTGAATGAAATTGCCCAATTTTCGAAATGGCAACAGGTGGATTTGAACTGAGGTAGATATATATAGAAACCAGATTGTTTACCTACTGTGGTGTTAACACCTTACTAATCCTAATAAACATAAAGATCCTACATAAACACCTTCCCTAAAGCATTCCATTTACATGTTCACTGACTCTACTTTTCCATTGACCAGGTTGTGGCGCCACCTACACAGGAAGTGAGGGAACGTTCACTTCGCCCGGATTTCCACAGAATTACGCCAACAACCTGCACTGTGCTTACACGATCTTCGCTGACAACGAGAGAGACCACATTTTGTTGAACTTTGACCCTGACACATTTCACGTGGAAGGTTCTGAGCGGTCCAAGCCTCCCGCCTCTTCCGCACCTACAAATACAACCTCAGCACCATCTGTGGCACCGCCTACACGATCTTTCCTTAGTTCACACCAAAACCATAGAGGTGGTAGGACTCCGCACCATAGTGGTTCGTGTTTCACCTGCCTTGCATTGGGTCTTTCTATGCATGATTGCATGATTGGTCCTGCTCCCTTCTCTCCCTTCTCCTTCTCTCGCTTCTCTTCCTTCTCCATCTGTTCCTCTCTCCCAACTAGTCAGTTCTTATCAACCAGCATACTAGTGCGAAGTGGCTCAAGAAAGCTACTGTGTGGAAACAGTCTATAGTGTGGAAACTGTCCCTAGTGTGTGGAAACTGTCTCTAGCGTATGGAAACTGTCTCTAGTGTGTGGAAACTGTCTCTAGTGTATGGAAACTGTCTCTAGTGTGTGGAAACTGTCTCTAGTGTGTGGAAACTCTCTAGTGTGTGGAAACTGTCCCTAGTGTATGGAAACTGTCCCTGGTGTGTGGAAACTGTCTCTAGTTTATGGAAACTGTCCCTAGTGTGTGGAAACTGTCTCTAGTGTGTGGAAACTCTCTAGTGTGTGGAAACTGTCTCTAGTGTGTGGAAACTCTCTAGTGTGTGGAAACTGTCCCTAATGTATGGAAACTGTCCGTGGTGTGTGGAAACTGTCTCTAGTTTATGGAAACTGTCCCTAGTGTGTGGAAACTGTCTCTAGTGTATGGAAACTGTCCCTAGTGTGTGGAAACTGTCTCTAGTGTATGGAAACTGTCCCTAGTGTGTGGAAACTGTCTCTAGTGTATGGAAACTGTCCCTAGTGTGTGGAAACTGTCCCTAGTGTGTGGAAACTGTCTCTAGTGTATGGAAACTGTCCCTAGTGTGTGGAAACTGTCTCTAGCGTGTGGAAACTGTCTCTATCGAGTGGAAACTGTCTCTAGTGTGTGGAAACTGTCTCTAGCGTGTGGAAACTGTCTCTATCGAGTGGAAACTGTCTCTAGTGTATGGAAACTGTCCCTAGTGTGTGGAAACTGTCTCTAGCATGTGGAAACTGTCCCTAGTGTGTGGAAACTGTCCCTAGTGTATGGAAACTGTCTATGGAGTGTAAGGCATGATAGGGACAGTTCCCACACACCAACCCCCAAAAAATTATAAAAACGTTTGCTAATATTAAACTTACGAGCCAAGATGTTTAGTTGTTGCATGGCCCACCCACAACACATGTGCACAGACCACCACAAACTCCTGCGTTAGCCCAAGATTGGGCTGTGTGGAGTATAATTACTTGAGACTTGAGATTGCAACGTAAACATGACAAACAGTACTGATGACTAACAGACATCCCATATGCAGGGGTAGAACTACCCACTAGTCCACTAGTCCGCTAGTCTGTACACTGGTAAAGATAACAACAGACTAGTAAACCTGCCTACCAACTAGTCCGGCTGTCTAGTAAAAATCAGCGTGTTGCATGGCGCCACCAACCATACAATTGACAAACTAATTCTTCACCTAATGTGAGTCGACAGTGCAACAGCATTTTTGATTGGTTGTTGTGTGACATGGAATTCTGAAGCGACAGTTTTGTTTGGTTTAGCATATCTGGTAGAGGTGTACGGCTAATGACTGCAATTGGCAACCATTTTCAAATGCACGGTTTTCGAATACGGTTTACATCTACATTACTTACTTAGTCTACATTTATGCATGATGCATCGTTACTTAACTGGGGTTGCAAAACCAGCAGTAAAGCACAAGCTGGAAAAGCTATATGTTTTGATAACAGGACTAGTAAACCTTTTGGCGGACTTTTCTCTTTACTATAGTCCTGCTGTCTAGTAAAATAAATGCTGAAGTTCTACCCCTGCATATGGGTCTTGGTCTTCTTCGGCTTCTTTTCTAATCAATCATTCCTTCTAAAGTTCCTTTGTATGCATTCGTGATTATCTTTAGGAGTTATTACAAGATCGTAATCCTTACATGGAGGCTGACCATTGCTTATTATTGTCTGCACAATGTCTCGTTCTGTTTACTATAAACATAGCTACATCTGCTGCATTCATGCGAATGACAACTTATTTTCTGACTGTGTAGGTGCTCGCATTTGTTTGAAAACAAAATTGACAAATGTCTCAGAAGATTACACAGTTATTATTATCATATGAAAAATTGTTGGTCTCTCGATAAGCCAATGGCTTCCATGTTCTCTGGAGCCTGTGGCTTTGGATGGCAGTCTTGTTAAATCTTGTTATGTGTGGTTCTCCCATAACTATCATAAACATGATATATGCTGAGATTACAATGAAATTACAAGTACCGGCCACAAACAATTGTAGTTGTTAATGCCTCGATGTGCTTATATGACTAATATTGGGCTTATAGTATGTTTAAATGCATGTATGTTCATGTCTAATGATGCTTCCATGTAACATCATTGCTTAGTTTCACTCTGGTACAGACACTATTTTAATGAAGTAATGTTTTGTTGGTTACCGTGATTGTTACATTATAATGTAAACATGTTTTGCAGATATAGCAGACATGCAGTTCATTGTGATAGGTTTTGATTTACAGTTTGATTTACAGTTTAACTAGACCAACGAATTTCAGCACATAATTAATTCACCCAGACAGCATGGATGGATTTCTTTTTTAATGACATTTTACATAATTGATTCTCATTTAATATGTTAAATAATATACATTTCACTTGTGATTCATGCAAGGATAATTGTGCTTTGTAGCAATTCTGCATGCTCAGTTGGTAGGCCTTTGCACTGAAGATTACAAGCACTGATCTAGTAGTTCCTTACCAAACTGCATGATTCCCATGAATATGCATCCATGGGTAAGCTTTTGCATTGTGAATTGCTTGTGCTTGTCTGGAAGTTGCTTATCAAAGGGCGTGATTAGTAGGAATTTGTGTGCTTTTTCATGACAAATTTTCTTTATGAAAAGAGAATTTTTTTATATATCGGATTTAGTAGTTTTACAATTATCACAAAAAAATAGGTGCCTTGTACTGCTGCTTTTTCACTGTTAAATACCTTGTGCTTATAATTATTATAATCCCACCAGCCTAGTGCTGTTGAACTGTTGGTAGACGTGAAACTGGCATTGGAATAATCTAATTGTTGCTACATTCTTTATCCCTGAAGTCCGGGATGAGGTTGGCACCGATGCCGGTCGTAAATTTGTTTTTTTTTCCATCACTGATCCCGTTTCACTGCCGTCTCCACCAACCGTCTCTATTCCCCCCATCCCTCGCTCTCATTCTCCCCTCCCCTCCCACTAAATCTCTTCACACAGTCCTCCCATCTCAGTCTTCCTATCCTTCTACCCTTCACTCTGAGCAAATTTGTTCTCTTCATCAGCCATTCCCTTCCTTTCTTTCCATGTGTCCAGCCCACTTTAACCGACTCCTCACCAGCTTCCTCCTGAAACTCTCTCTCACACCAGCCTCCTCCCTGCCAATCTTCTCAACCAATTATTTTTGCAAACTAAATAAACAATTATGTCTATTTTCCCCAGCTGGAGTGCGGTGCAAGTACGACTACATTGAGGCATTCAAAGGAAACAGTTCGTCCGCCTATCCCCTGGGGCGGATCTGTGGCTCCGTTGCCCCCCAGGAGGTTTGGTCTGTCGGATCCATGCACATCGTGTTTGTGACGGACCATACCATAACAGACCAGGGCTGGGTGGCACACTACAGGACCTCAAGTAAGCAGCAACTATTGTATGTATCAGGTACTCTCATATAGCGCAGTATCCAGTCTTTGGGACTGTTCAAAGTGCGTTACCCTTTACCCTCTGGCAGACCTGTTCATTCCAACACCAACTCGACTTCTCTTGGAAGCATTCAGCCATGCTGCAATTATTGCGCGAACACTATCCGTTCACATATGTAGCCAGGTCTCATTTATACAACTGAGTGAACTGTGGCAACGTGGGGTGAACAGAATTGCCCAAATTTCGGAATAACAACAAGAGGATTTGAACCCGGGTTTTTTCAATTGAGGGTCCAATATTCCAACCTGTGAACCATCACGCCCTTCTCCATATGTATGTATATATATATATATTCCTTGTGGTGTACCACTGCAAGAACTTTGGTGTTTTTCTTTACTATTGAAACACTTCCAAGAATTTTTGGTAAGTGGTTGGGGAAATTAATAAATATTTTTGCTGCGACATGTATTTGTACTTATGTCTCACTGTTGTATGTTTACAGCATGTGGAGGGGAACTGACAGATCCCTTTGGAAGCTTCCAGTCACAAAGCTCAAGGGATCTATATCACCATAAGTCAAACTGCACATGGACAATTACAGTGGACCCGACTCGAAGTGTGGAGCTTAAGTCAGTGTCTATATGTATGCAAACTAAGGTTTCTAGCAGGATATAGGATAAGTTTTTTTGTGGAAAGAAAACTAAACCGCTAGCAGGATGTAAAAAAATTCTAGGATGACAGTTAAACCTCAAGCGGGATGTATGATTATGTTTTTGGTCTAATGAAAATTAAGCATCTAGCAGGATGTAAAAAAAATTGCAGGATGGAAATCAAACAACTTGCAGGACGTAAAAGTCTTGCTGGATGGAAAATAAGCATCTATAGTGGGGTGTAAAATTAGTCTTATGGGATGCAAATGAAGGTTCTTGTCAGTAAAATAAGTTATTTGTGGAATGACAATCAAACTTCCTGCAGGATGTGTATGAACTGACAGATGAGTGAGTTGTTGGATAGATGGTGCATACATTTTATATCTTCCAATTCACACTTTTTGACCTCTGTCTCTACAGATTCACACTGTTTGACCTTTATCTTTTTAGATTCACACTGTTTGACCTCTATCTCTTCAGATTCACCCTTTGACCTCTATCTCTTCAGATTCACACTCTTTAACCTCTATCTCTTCAGATTCACACCCTCCAACATTTCATCTCCTGAAATATATTATGGTATGACAAAAATCCCTTACCTAGCAGGCAGTAGCCTACATATTTGATTCATCAGAAATCCGGGAGAACAGGAGATATGATAGGTTTCCAGGAGTCTACTGGCAAATACGGGAGACTTGACATGTATGCACAGTTTGACATGTATCTATTCAGATTCACACTCTTTGACCTCTGTCTCTTCAGATTCACACTGTTTGACCTCTTTTTCTTTGGATTCGCACTGTTTGACCTTTATCTCTTCAGATTCATACTGTTTGACATCTGTCTCTTTAGATTCACACGGTTTGATCTTGAGGCATCGTCGCGGTGCACCTATGACTACGTTGCAGTTTACGATGGCCCCGATATGAACAGCTCTTCTCTGATTGGTCAATATTGTGGTTCAGTCACACCACTGAAGATTGTATCGACAAGCAACACATTGCTGGTGAACTTTGTGACAGATCGCTCGGTCTCAAAGGAGGGCTTCCACGCTGCTTACAGGAGTGTGTTTGGTGAGTCGACTCAATGCAATCAATCAAACAATCAGAGTCGACTCAATGCAATAAAAAATCAGAGTTGACTCAATGCAATCAATCAAACAATCAGAGTCGACTCAATGCAATCAATCAAATGATCATAGTCAACTCAGTGCAAACAATCAGAGTTGGCTCAATGCAATCAATCAAACAATCAGAGTCGACTCAATGCAATCAATCAAATGATCATAGTCAACTCAATGCAAACAATCAAACAATCAGAGTTGACTCAATGCAATCAATCAGACTCGATCAGAGTTGGCTCAATGCAATCAATCAAACAATCAGTTTTTTATTTAAGCCAAAAGAGTACATGCAATATGCATTATGTCCATAGTAGCAAGAAAATAAAGAAAAAATATCAAAAATAATAATGATAAAAAATGTAGCATTACTAAAGTGTGTACAAGTTTACAAAAGTGTATAAACTGCATGTATCCATTTCATGCACAATACAGAGGTGTTGTACACCTCACTGTATCCAATACTCTGAACAGTGTAGTTTGTGGATGCAGATATCTGGCATATTAAGCTGTACATCCTATTCTAGTCATAGTATTACAACAGTCGACGCCAGAACTAATAACCATAGAATTAGCACTACACCTCATAGGTAAGCTCTGCATAATTCTAAATGCATTGTTATCAGAAACAATGAAATGCTGCTTAGCTGATATTCATGAATCATTGGAAAGCACGCACACACAAAGCTTTTTAAAGAGCCATCCCACATTGTTGTAACTTGTATATTTGTGAAGTTGTGAAACAGATCTGACTTCAGGAAGTGAATTAAGCACTGATTTTTGACAAATTGCTATTTTATCTCCTGACATCCTGGTAAACAAGACAAACAGGTGCTCCATTGATAACAACAATTATATCTCCTGACATCCTGGTAAACAAGACAAACAGGTGCTCCATTGATAACAACAATTATATCTCCTGACATCCTGGTAAACAAGACAAACAGGTGCTCCATTGATAACAACAATTATATCTCCTGACATCCTGGTAAACAAGACAAACAGGTGCTCCATTGATAACAACAATTATATCTCCTGACATCCTGGTAAACAAGACAAACAGGTGCTCCATTGATAACAACAATTATATCTCCTGACATCCTGGTAAACAAGACAAACAGGTGCTCCATTGATAACAACAATTATATCTCCTGACATCCTGGTAAACAAGACAAACAGGTGCTCCATTGACAACAACAATTATAAAGTTATACATGCAGTTACATTGTCTAAAAACAAAACAAAATTTTCACACAAATTAGTTTCTAAAAAATAAGTTCATATAAGTTTTTAGGTCTGGATTGCAATTTTAATATACACATGGGACAGTATGGTCAAGACTGACCGTGGTGATAACTGGGGTGACACTGTTTGCAGGTCCAAATCAAGGCTGTGGCGGGGTGCTAAACATGACCACTGGGGTCATAAGTTCGCTTGACCACAGTGGTAACGGTCGGTATGAACCAGATCTCGGCTGCATTTGGCAGATAATCGTGCCAGAGAATGACAACGTCCGACTGCGGTTTGACAGGTTCGACCTGGCACCACAAGGTGGTGCTGAGTGCATTGATCAGTTCGACTATCTCGAGGTTTGTTGGAGCAACTTCTCTTGAAGACAACTGTCAGCAGTTGATGAAGTCCTACATAACTAGTGTATATGATTTTAGCAATGGATAAGATGTCACACATGCATGCATACTTAATTATTGGTAGCTCATATCTCATCAACAGTAGCTCATATCTCACTGATAGTAGCTCATATCTGGTTAACAATGGCTCAATGACTAACAACCATTCATTTCTTGCTAACAAATGTTCATATCTCACTAATATTAGCTCATATTTCACAAACACGATTCATGTCTTACTAAAAACAGCACATTGTCGCTAACAGTAACTTATATGTGATTAACAACAGCTCATATCTCACAACATCTCATATCTTGCTAACAACAGTAAAACAGTAGCTCACATCTTGCTAACAACAGTAAAACAGTAGCTCATATCTTGCTAACAACAGTAAAACAGTAGCTCACATCTTGCTAACAACAGTAAAGCAGTAGCTCACATCTTGCTAACAACAGTAAAACAGTAGCTCATATTTTGCTAACAACAGTAAAACAGTAGCTCATATCTTGCTAACAACAGTAAAGCAGTAGCTCATATCTTGCTAACAACAGTAAAACAGTAGCTCATATCTTGCTAACAACAGTAAAAACAGTAGCTCATATCTTGCTAACGACAGTAAAACATTAGTTCATATCTTACTAACAACAATAAAAACAGTAGCTCACATCTTGCTAACAACAATAAAACAGTAGATTTAACAAGATTTGCCATCCAAGCCAAAGGCCCAGATGGCAAGTGGATAAGGAAGCTATTGGCTTATCGAGAGTCCAACAATGTTCATCAACTTATAACCCGCCCTCCTGAGATATGTGTCAACCTTGTTTTTAAACATTTTCACGCTGCTAGCAGTTACACAATCTGTAGACAGTTCCATTCATTTATTGTCCTCTGTGAGAACGAGTGCTTCCTGATGTCCAATCTACATTGATCCTTTACTAATTTTACCTCGTCCTCTAGTTCTATCCTTCTTGAGTGAGAAAAACATATTTCTATCAATATTTTCATACCCATTCAATATCTTAAAAACGTCGATCTGATCTCCTCTTAACCTCCTTGTCTCTAGAGTTGTTAAACCACATTCTTTCAGGCATTCTTCATAACTAAGGTCTCTCAGTTCTGGAATCATTTTAGTTGCTCTCCTTTGTATGCGTTCAAGCGTATCTATATCCTTCTTACGATATGGTCTCCATGCTTGTATACAGTATTCTAAATGAGGTCTAACTATTGCTTTATAAAGAGGTATAATTAACTTTTTTCCCTTGTATGCTTCTTCTAATCAATCCAAGAATTTGATTACCCTTTGAAGCTGCAATACCACACTGCTCTGAAACTTTCATATCAGCACTTATTGTAACTCCTAAGTCCTTTTCTTTTACAGTAGTACCCAGAACAGTATCTCCCATTTTGTAGTTTACATCCAAGTTCCCATGTCCTGTATATAGGCATTTACATTTCCCAAAATTGAACAACATCTGCCATTTCTCAGACCATTTCACTAATCTGTCTAGATCGTTTTGTAAATGTTGTTTATCACCATCAGTATTAACCTTTCTAAACAGTTTTGTGTCATCTGCAAATTTCAGTACGTTACTTGTTATACTGTCGTCCAAGTCATTGATATATATTAAAAATAATGTAGGTCCTGATACTTGAGGTACCCCACTCAAAACCGATTTCCAATATGAAACTTCTCCATCTACTACAACTCGTTGTCTTCTGTCTGTCAGCCATTGTTCTATCCAGTCAGTTATGCTATCCCCGATACCATGGGCTTTTAATTTAAGTAGTAATCTTTGGTGTGGCACTTTGTCAAAAGCTTTCTGAAAATCTAAGTAGATAATATCTACTGGTGATCCCACGTCTATCCACTTAGTGATTTCTTCCAAAAAACAACATATTTGTTAAGCATGACCTCGCTTTAAGGAATCCATGTTAAGATGAATTTAATAATTTATGCTTAACGAGGAAGTCCACCATATGGTCTTTAATTAACCTTTCTAATAATTTACAAATCACTGACGTTAAACTCGCTGGTCTGTAATTCTCTGACTTATTTTTTGAACCCTTTTTAAATAATGGCATGATGTTTGCTTATTTCCATTCAAACGGAACAACTCCCTCTTTTAATGACAAGTTGAATACTCTTGCAAGTGGTATACTGATTTGTTCTACTGTTTCCATTAGTAATTTTGGAGGAATCCCATCCACTCCCGGTGATTTGTTATCCTTCATTGCCTTTATTTTCTTAGCTACCAATTCTGGAGTTACAACTAACGGTCCTAAATAGTCAGATTTAGCCTCCTGAAATTTAGCATCAGCAACTGGTAATGAACTAATATCTTCTTTGGTAAACACTGAACTGAAGTAACCATTTAGGTCTTCCGCCATTAAAAACCCCTTTGATATTATATTTCCAGCACTGTCTTCTAGAGGTCCAACCTTGTCTTGTACGTTTTGTTTACTCCTGACATATGCATAAAAACTCTTGCTGTCAGTTTTTATGTTACATGCTAGTTTTTGCTCATAGCTTCTTTTAGATTGTCTGATTTCAGTTGTAGCTGCATTAAGCGCCTCTATAATTTGCATAGTCTTCCTTTCTGGTACGCCTATAAACCCTCCACATAGTTTGTTTTAACACTATTTTTCTAATAGCCTCTTTTGACAAGTGTTTCTTTCTACACCATTTTCCTTGTTTTTGAAAGGGAACAAATTTATCGATGATACTCTCAATTTCATATTTCAGAATATTCCAACATTCAGTTGCGGTCTTATTCATCAACATGTTATTCCAATCTAGCTTTGCTAAGTATTTTCTCATATCTTTGTAGTTACCTTTGTGGAAGTTTCTGTTGTACGTTTTCTTATTTTTACTTTCTGATTTTACATTGATGTCAAAATGTATTTGATTATGGTCACTGTTACCCAATGGTTCAAATATTTTTACATTGTCCACTAATTCTTTTTGTGATGACAAAACTATATCTAATACATTTTCTCCCCCTGGTTGGTTCTAGCACGTGCTGAGTAAGAAAGCTATCCTGGATTAAAAATAGAAATTGTTGGTCCTCACTCCCTGTGCTCTCTAGAGAATTCCATTGTATGTGTCCATGGTTAAAATCTCCCGTTATGATACATTCCCCTTTACTAACTTCCTTTATAGCTCACATCTACAGGTGATATTTTGAATGTTACCTTGTCGGTGCTTTATGGAGTGGATCGTCGTTTTATGCTGTGTTGGTCATATTCTGTGTCACGTGTGCCCATGTTTCTTTGTGTAATGTGGTGTTCCATGATGTTGTCCATCATCCATGGTATTTGTGTGTGCTATGGTTGAATGTCCTGTGTCCCATGCTCGATGATGTGTGGAAGCCCTAGGGTCCATGCTGTGTGGTCTTGTGTCTTTCAATCCCGTTATAGCCCCCAAACTTTGTGTTATGAAGGTACACGATGGGTTTTTCTCAGTCGAGCCTCTCTTTGGAATCTACTGCGGCAGCAACAAGCCAAGCGAGATAGTGTCTTCACAGAACGGCCTCTTTGTGAAATTTGTCTCGGATGAATCAGATGAGCGGTCTGGATTCCAGCTGCACTTTGATGCCATAAAAAGTTTGTATTGATTTGGAGGTCCTCTCATTTGTATTGATTTGGTGGTCATCTCAATTTGTATTGATTGGTGGTCCTGTCATTTGTATTGAATTGGTGGTTCCCTAATGTATTGTATTGATTGGTAAGCAACGAAGAGGCAAATAAAACAATTGCCAATGTTTAAACAACCAATCTGAATAGAAAGTGTTCTGTGAAGCCTGCAGATTGTACAAGATGGGAAGTGCTCTTGTCATATTGAACATGTTGTATTTTATCATGTGAAGGGCTACTGTTTATATGAATTGAGTTGTTTTTAATGAACCATCATTGTTGATGAGGTAATGGGACATTTTGTGTTATAAACACACATTTTGTTTTATAAAGTAATTCCAAAACCTCATTGTCATCAAAACAGCCTCTGTTTTTCTGTCACCTAGATGAATGTGGCGGCACCTTGTGGGCAACCACTGAACCACAGACATTGACTTCGGTCCACAACGACACCAGCAAGCTGCGTTGTCATTGGTTGCTTGATGCCGTAGCCACAAACCAGATCCATGTGCAGTTCACCAATATTGACATTGTAGAAGACCCAGAATGCATCAGAGATTATGTCAGTCTACGCGATGTTCCAATGGTGAGAAACACAAACAGGAATACTGAGTCGATGCTTTCACTGAAATCTTTCTGTACAGATCATGGCTGGTAACTGAATTACTGTGAGATTTGGAATGGGCACAGTTAGAGATTAGTGACGAATTCTTCATTTAGTTTTATAAAATGAACTGGTAAATTGGCAGCTGATTTCTCTGTCTTTGGTATAGAGAATCATTTGAACTGGATCATGCATAACACAAGATGGGCATACATTATATAACCATAAACTAAGTAGATGTAGAGTAAAAAAAAATTTCTTTCCAGATCTTTTACGTTCAGGACAATCCCACGAGTGGAATAAACTACAAGGGAATATCTTTACGGCCAGCTCCAGTACTACATTTCAGAGTAGGCTAGAGGCGCTGGCTTAAATGGATAGTTCCTTCCTCCCTCTGCGTGTTTTCCATGTTGGCAATCTGCAGATTATTTATTAAGATAAAAATTTGTTTTGCATTAAATCACGAGTGATTTACACCTGTCATATGTCAATACCAAGAAGTGTACCAAGGTATTCATATATGCTATGATGCAACACAGAAAATGGAGTACCGTATTCGACCTATTAAGCGTACATGCCCTAATTAATGTACACTCCTTTTTAATCAGCAGAATCCATAATTATTGTAATTTGACAACTGAAAAGTGTTGCCATCTGGTGTCGAACAGTTGGCACCACTTTTCAGTTGTTCTACACTAGTCACCAAGTGACACCACTAATGTTAAACAGTTACCTTATTGTCTAGAGAAACATATTTTGGTGTACGCTTATAAGGACAGATTCAATGACATGTTTTCATGGCCCAGTATTTTTTCATGCCTACTGTGCGCTTGTTAGGGCAAATACGGTATAGCTAAAAATTACATAATATAGATGCACATTGCTACAACCAGGATATTGCAGTTTTAAGGCATCTCTGTTATGAAAGGGTGTATGTGTGTGTGCGTGCATGCGTGCATGCGTGCATTCACATTTGTGCATATTTGTATGTGTGGGAGCTGACGAGTTGGCATGCACACAGTAGTGCCAATAAAAGTACTCACACATGCATGATGTTTACTCTGCCATATGGTTGACATGTTTAGACCTCTACTGGCCGTTCCATACACTACTGCGGCAGTACAGTGCCTGCGGAGTTCATCTCAGGTGGCCATGCTGTGCAGGTGAGCTTCGTGACTGACGCGTCACGGGCGAGCCAGGGATTCATGCTCACCTACCAGATCGCAGGTAGGTACATATAATGCCTGCTGTGTGTCATCGGTACTGCTAGGTGCATCAGGAAAGGTGTATTTTACAATAATAAACAAGATTTATGTACGGAGCAGAGTGAGCATTGAATATGACGCAATGCACGCACGCACGCACGCACGCACGCACGCACACACGGTGGTCTTATTCTACGTGTTTTGACTCAAAACTCTTTCTGCTGGATATTTGTATATTGTCACATGGAGTGAGCATTGTAGCAAGGTGAGCATTATAAAGAGGTAAGGTAAAGGTAACTTACACTGCACAGTATCCAGTCTGTAGGACCGCTCAAAGCATTTTACACTCCACCCCCTGGCAGACCTTACACTCCACCCCCTGGCAGACCTTACACCCCACCCCCTGGCAGACCTTACACTCCACCCCCTGGCAGACCTTACACTCCACCCCCTGGCAGACCTTACACTCCACCCCCTGGCAGACCTTACACTCCACCCCCTGGCAGACCTTACACTCCACCCCCTGGCAGACCTTACACTCCACCCCCAGGCAGACCTTACACTCCACCCCCAGGCAGACCTTACACCCCACCCCCTGGCAGACCTTACACTCCACCCCCTGGCAGACCTATTCATTCCATCACCAGCTCAACCTTAGCCATGCTGCAGTTACTGCATGAAGACAATTCATTCAATATCCACACTGTCTATAGCCAGGTACTCATTTATACAGCAAAATGAACTGTGGTAACGTGGGGTGAACAAAATTGTCCAAGCATGAGCAAGGTGAGAATTATAATAAGTATTTCAATGTCTGGTCTGTTTATCAGGCTGCAATCACACGTACACAGGGGAGAGTGGACATATCAGCAGCCCAGGCTGGCCGGGTAATTACCCTGCCAAAGCCCTATGTGACATCACCGTCGCTGGCCCCGAGGGTAGCTCCATTGCACTCTTCTTCAATATGTTCGATGTTGAAACTCACAGAAGCTGTCGTTATGATCATCTGCAGGTAAACACTGGTGCTTCTATATGTAAGGTGCATATGTAGCTATGAGTCAACTGATTTCATAGGTTTTTTAAACAAAGACGTTATTGTTACTTACTCTGTAAACGTAGCTATTACTCAGACCGGTGTAAGTGTTGTGATCACTATGTCTGTATGTGTCTGTCTGTGTCTATATGTGTCTGTATGTGTCTGTCTGTGTCTGTATGTGGTAGCAGTAGATCTGTTTGTCAACAGCTACAGTCACCAACCATAAGGTATACACTGTCAGTCTTATTATATTCCTCGGTGAGTATGTTTGTATGTATGTTTGTATGTGCGTATGTATGTATGCTACTCCTAGACACTGCATCTCAGGCATCAAACTTTCAGGGGTTCATCATTGTCCCAACGATTGGGTCATCTCAGTTTTATTTTTCCTAAATTCATCCCACCGTTACCCTTTCTACGAACAATCAAATCACCCTTTGTTGTTATTACGTACAACTGTCTGCAACACTACTTGAACAATTATGTACAATTGTTGACAATGTCAGGCGTCTTTTCTTTGATTGTCCAAAGTTACACAGTACAAGGGCCAGGTAAGTCATCCCGTCCAGAGGAGGGACATTTTTGGCTAGTACAACTAATGTGAACTAGTTTCACGTTGAGCTCAAACAGTCAATGTTCAAATGCAGATTTTAGTATTGTTCCATAAAAAACATAGACTAGTGGTGCCACACAGTGGGCAGAAACAACCAGTTGAAACGACCAAGAACCACAGTTTGAACGGGCACATGGACAACTCAATGTCAGATGCTTCAGGGGTGAGTAACTGTGACTTATGTTCATTGATCCTTCAACAGGTGTACAACGGCACTGGTGATGATGCGGTTGTCATGGCGACACTGTGTGGCAGCACAGTGCCCGACCCCATATTTGTGACGACCAACTCGACGTGGATGAGATTTATAACGGACGAATCACGACAGATGCATGGCTTTGACATCACATACATCTCATCTATCGATGGTAGGTAGATTCCTGGCAGACAGTATGTCTTTTGACCATCATGCTAATGTAAGTAGTGGTCCTCGTGTCACTGTGGACCCTCTTAGATGTTCTGTCTGCAGGAATAAGTATTTTGAAGACACTGTATTTTAAAAAGGCAGTGGTATGGTAATTTGTTAACACAATATAATGAATACAGAGAGCAACTAAACTGATTCCAGAGCTGAGAGACTTAGAACGCCTGAAAGAATGTGGTTTAACAACCATAGAGACAAGGAGGTTAAGAGGAGATCAATTGAAATTTTTAAGATATTGAATGGATATGAAAATTTATATTTTTTTCAATTAAGAAAGTAGAACTAGGATATGAACTAACACTAGTGATGGAACAGTGTAGATTGGATATCAGAAAGTATTCATTCTCACGGAGGACAATAAATGTATGGAACAAATTATCTACAAATTGCGTAAATAATAATAATTAACTTCTATGGCGCCTCAGGAAGCTGAGCTCAGAGGTGCAACAAAACAGAATAATTAAGTATAATCGTGAATAGGGACGCGCAAAAGTCATTATCAAAACGAGAGTATGGTGGAAATGCAATTTGGAATAAATAAGTCTGGAGTTTTTTTTGGAAGATAGCTAGTTTCAGATGTTTCCAAAGTGATGGGGAGTTCTTAGCTGCCTAGGGATATTTGAAAGATGCTGGAGACTAGCCAAGTAGGGTGGTTGTTGTGTAGATAGAGCACGATATGTAAGAGTGGACAGCTTAAAATTAATTCGATAAGAAACTGGAAGCCAGTGTAACTGTTTAAGTAGTGGTAGTGATCGTGAAAACCAAGGCACTCTGAGTACCACACGTGCCAGACAATTTTGTACTTGGAGTTTAGCCAAGTCTCTTTTAGCAATGTTATTTAGTAGTGAATTACAATAGTCAAGGCGGCTACTAAATAATGCCGTTGATATTGTTTTAGCAGTAGATATAGATATGTGACACCGAACTCGACGGAGATCATATATATGATAGAAACAGGATTTATATACTTGAGAAATATGCTGGCGAAAGTTGAAGACACTATCAAAGACAACACTTAGATTACGAGCAGTACCTAATGGGAATGTATCACTGCCAAACAGTTTAACTGGAAAATGGCTGATGACTCTGTTTCATTGTTGCTTAGTGCCAATAATAATAAGGTCTGTTTTATCTGGACTAAGCCTTAGCTTACTTGATTCCATCCAAAACAAGATATCAGTAATACAATCACTTAAAGTCGAAACAGTTTATTGTGCATATGATTGTGAACGTGATATGTAAACCTGTGTGTCATCAGCATACAGGTGAAGACTGAAATTATGATTAGTAATGACTTGGCTGAGAGATGTAGTATATAAGCTAAAGAGAACAGGGCCAAGGACGTATCCTTGCGGCACTCTGAATCGAAGGTGTTGTGGGCAAGATAGTGTGCCAGATATGTTAATTCTTTGGTGTCTGTGCGAAAAATATGATTTGAACCACCGAAGAGCTGTGCCAGAAATGCAAAATGTCTATGAAAACGTAAAAGGATTAAATGATCAATCGTGTCGAAAGCAGCTGAGAGATCAACTAAAGTGAGTGCTGTGACTTTGCCATTGTCCATGTTATCAACTATATCATTGTGTATCTTGAGAAGAGTTGTTTCGGTAGAGTTGAATCGTTTATATGCAGACTGTTGATCATTTGATAAATGATGTTTATAAATAGGTTCATGAAGGCGATTAGCAGCTACTTTTTCCAATACTTTGACAGAAAACTGAGATTGGAGATTTTCGCATCTGGCAAGGGTTTCCAGAATTTGTTAAGATAAAATTTCTATAGTAGTCACACTGCTTTTAACATCATGTGATTGCATATATGTAGCTGTTTAGTATAACGGGATCGATCAATTGGAGAACAAGTTCGTCGCCAAATTCTTTCAAGATATCGATGATGCCGTTTTGCTACAACTATTTCTAGAGACATCTTGTACACTTTTGGTTTGTTTAGGGACATGCTTATCCAGGAGTTTACTTAATGTTTCATGATACTGATTAACAAGCTCGCATAATGTAGATCAAAAGACCGGAATTTGATAGATCATCATGAAGGGTGTTTATGTTAATTTTATTTATTTTAGCAGCATGTATGTTAACAAATATCTCAGAAGGGTAGTTATGGGTGACTATCGGGGGTAGTTTGACTCACAATAGTACTACAATAGCTTCATGACTATTATGATAGTATTGCAAGTTTCATGACTATTGCAATAGTGTCACAATAGTATCATAGAAGCATAAGTTAATAGGCATAAAGCATACTATTTTCACTTGATATGAGTGAAGCCAGTTATATCTCGCAGAATAAGTCAGGCACGCATTCTGAAAGGATACCGATGGATGTGATGTATCAAAGTTATCGTGTTTCCACTTAATGTCAGCACAAATCGACAATGTTGGCATGCGACTCGCTCCTTGTCAGTATCACCTTCATTTGCTTTCACACAGCTGCCTTCACAGCTTTATTTGTAACAATCTTGAAATCCTCGGCGTCCGGTATGTTAAACATCGAGCATGGATTCACGTAGCAAGCAGACACCGATGTAGACCATATTGTCCAAAACCAGACTTAACTGGTGGCACCATCGCTTGGACTAGGAGGCAGTTGACTCAAAATATGGCAAATCCTCTGATCTGATCGAAATTAAAGTAAGTAAAAAGTAAAATTACCCAACGAAGTTAAAAAGCACGTTTACAAACAGTATTACAGTTCACTGTACTATTGACGATGACTATCGATAATTAAATTTACTGTCGATAGTAATGATTTTATTGTCTTCATGATACAGTTCATTTACACAATTTAGTGCCCTACGCGGGCCTAGAATTTGATCCCAAGCCCGGCCCGCAATTAGCAGTTAGAGTCCAGGCCCGGCCCAGGCCCGCAATAATTTTTCAAGCCCGGCCCAGACCCGCAAACTAGAATTTAGGCCCAGGCCCGACCCAGACCGTGAATGTTTGGCCCAGCCCGGCCCGCAAGTTTCAGGCCCAGGCCTGGCCCATACCCAAGGGCCAAAGATGGGTAAGGCTGCGGCCCGCAAGCCCGCGTCCCACTAAGTTTAGAGAAGATAAACCTATAATCTTATAACAAAGACGAAAAACAAATAAACTTTTAACAGACTTATTGTTTTATTAAATAAAAAAGGTCCATAGTGTGCTGGATGAGTTCTAAAAATTCAGCACCACCAACTTCTTCAAACTTACGAATATCCTGAAGAAAAATAAAGAAAATCTTCTTAGTGTCATTACTATATAATATGGTAACATTTGTTATATTTGGCTTTAATGTATTGGTTTATTGTTAGGGTAGGATATTTGTTTATCTAACCCTGACTTAACCCATATGCAAGCCATAATCCCAATTTATATTGTTAATTGAATTAGCTCAACTAAGTTAACATAATTTAATATGATATTTCAATTAAATGTCACCCACTAGCACTGACACCCAGTGGCATTTCCAGCAGGCCTGCAGTCACTAGCCTGAGACAGACAGGTTCAGATGTGTGAATTAGTACAAGTGTGAATGAATTAGGACTGGGGAGAAATACCAATTACCAACTGTGTGTATTACACATGATACACAGCACATATCAACGAAGACAATGGAAAAGAAGCAGTATAGCTTATAATTCCTTGTATAAATAATTAATACGCAGTGCATCGTGCAGTAGTGCAGAACTGTTAGAACAAGTGCAGTGTTACAAGATTGAAGTACACTAGGACATCTCCATATGTATAACATTTGATGATGTACATCATTCAAAAGTTGACAGTTGTACTACAAGTTTACTAGATCAGTTGTTATGTATATATATATATATATATATATTAAAAAAATTTATATAACTACCCAGTTATATATAATTCAGCCGCTGACAACGGCACATAACCACAACTATGTAGTGTGATATATCAACAACAAGGTTATTATGCAACATACCGGTAGTATTCACAATATAAATTGTTCATAATAAGTACATATACTGGCTGTAATGAAACTGTTACCATCTATTAGAGTTCAGCATTCATACATTCATCAAGAATAAGTGCTTTGATTCTCTTTTTAAACGTTTGAAGTTAAGTACAATCTTCCAGATGATTCTTTGTCACTTTAGTATTCCAGTATTTGGAACTAGTATTTTGTCTGATTTTTTTGTATAGCAATATGGTATTTTATAAACTATTTCCTGCCTTGTGTTATGGCTATGTGGAGAGACGTTTAAAGTAATCATGTCATTGAATATTTCTGGTAACATACCCCTGTTGTGTTTATACATAAAGTCACAACATATGTACTTGTTTACTTGATAAATGTTCATAATTTTTTGTTTTTTAAATAATAGCTGAGTGTGATTTCTGAAACCCACTTGACTAATTATACATACTGATCGTTTCTGTAATACATGAATTTTGGACAAGTATATCTTCGGGGCTCTTCCTCATACTACATGTATATTACAATAAGTGACGTATGGGTAAATAAAAGTATAATATAAGTTTGTCAGAGTTTTCTTGGCCAGCTTGTTTTTTACCTTATTAATGATGCCAATACTCTTTGATATTTGATATTTTTATATACACTATCTATTTCTGTCCCACCTATAATGTATATTTTATTATGTCTGGTTCTTATACTGTGAGTATTGCTGTAGGTCATTGTATGTGTTTAATGAAAGCTTGGTTGTTGTAAGTCATATTGTTAGCTTTTTTTAATTCAATGTTTAAATAATTTTCCATTTTTCCAAGTTTTTCCCTTGTATGAAGAAATTTTTATCATCTGCAAACATAATAGGAAATGTAACTTGAGATACAGCACTTACATCGTTTATGTATATGAGAAATAGTAAAGGCCCCAGAATTGATCCTTGTGGCACACCACATATTATATTTTTTAGAGCAGAGTTAGTCCCATGAAATATTACAGTTTGTTTTCTTTTAGCTAGATAATTTTGAATCCATTGGAGCACATTACCCCTAATTCCATAGTGTTATCTCTGGTGAAGGCGTTCTTAGATTTGTAATCCCTGAACTGTACGATGATTTGTCGCTTTAATATCATCCAGCACGGGCGTTATAATGTTCTTTATGTCTTCACCGTTTTAATTTTTTATTCCACTGATTCGTACTGAGTTTCTTTGGCTGTATTGCTCTAGGTCGTCAGGCTTAGATTCTAAGTGGACTCGATAAGTGGATATCTTCCATGTCCACTTGCCATCTGGGCCAATCTAACAAAGCACCAACATTGCTGTCTATGTCTTCAGGTTGTGGAGGAACTCTACTGCTTGACCGCGGCAGTTTCACAAGTCCTGGTTACCCGGGCAACCACCCAGTCGCCAAGCAATGTAGATGGTTGATCCGCAGCCCTGCCCGCCGGCGCATAGCAATAGACTTTACAGACTTCCACATAGCAGATGTGGACAGCTGCGAACACAACTTCGTGTCAGTCTACGATGGAGATTCCTCATCAGCACCACTTGTTGGAACTTACTGCGGAAATGTAAGTCTATGTTTCTCCTTGGAAGAAAACATTAAAAACTGTATATGTTGAAAACTTTCAAAATGTTCAACTGTATGTGTTGAAAACTGATGGAAAAATAGAAAAATTACAACAAACATAGTGTGCACGTGTTGGTGTTTAGCATTACTGTTGCTACAGTTTGTCAAAAATTCTAAAAAAAACTCAAAAACCTTGTCAATGACTAAATATTGGGCGTGTTTAGAGACAGGAAACAGGTATCTGAAATCAAAATCACTTAAATAGTCTTACAGTAAATCATTGTACATGCTTTATGTTGTTTCACTATCATACTTAATATCATGACTAATCACGACAAAATCAGAAAACACTAAAATATTAATTTGTAAATATAACAAAATATAAACGTAACAAAAGTTTTGATAAAACGGAAATTATTGCATTTTTACTGCAACTATATTATATCTGGATGTAATCAACTACCTGTATGTTATCTATTACCTGCATGTTATATATTATGTTATCTATTATCTTCATGTTACCTATTACCTGTATATTATCTGTCGGATATGAGAAGTTATTTTCTGTCCAGGTTCACCCCGCACATTTCACTTCACACCATCGCACGCTGCTTGTTGTCTACTCGTCCGATGAGAACAACATGGGCACTGGATTCCGCCTCATCTTCTCCAGCTCGTAATACTTCATGACAGACACAAGGGCGTCCACGGAGTGTAAAACCACTAGCAATACGGATTGAAATAGAATACGGTGGCATACCAATATTGTTGAAGGCTTACAATTATCAGATCCACTCTGTTCTGGCATCAGATATGTATATGTAGGTTTGTAAATAATTGCACCTTTCGAAAATGTAGATTGCTGGCTGAAGGAATGGCAATAGAATTTGGCATACAAATTCTTACCACTTGACTACCAAAGTTCTTCTTTGGCAAACGACATCATAGTCGTAGTATATGATAATTACTATAAAGATCTTCAAGTTAGTAAATTTTGATAAGACTTGTTTGACTGCTATCTTTCTCACATGGCACAACTATTTTATCCAGTCAGTAAACCACCATTCATTACTATAGGGCTACTTTAATGATGTATTAATTCTATGTGTAATCTTTTTACAAATGTGTAACTGTAACTTGTACTGATACACTATTGATCCTCTATGATTAATCAGAGTAATTTTATTAATGTGGAACGCATATAATATTCCGTATGAGTTCAATCATATGGAACACCCGCTTTATGAAACCAGCACTAATATTCTGAGGCTAACAGTGTTTGAGATAAATCCATATAAGGATATTTACCCTATCAGATTTACGTACCTACCATGTCCTAAGTATTAAATTGTACTAATAAATCATATTCCTTTATCTTCATTTGCACGTTATATATATTATATATACATTCCTTTGTGAAAACGTTGAGTGAATGAATTAAACATTGAATGGCACAAGACATTGTTTGAATCGTCTGTTTATAGCAGGAATTTCAACTGTTAAATTCTTCAAGCAAAATGTCTCCACACTAAACTAAACATGATAAATCTGGCCAAAATGATCAGTGTTGGACTTCCTCAGTGGAGCTGATATATATATATATATACATATGGGTGTGTACATAGTGTGCATGCGTGCGTGCATACAGCTTTGTATATAGCCATAACTGTAGAAACTTGCATGCAGAGTAACAATCATCAGGATGACCAGAGATAGACAACAGGTTTTTAGGATGTTCTGGGGAGGAATGAAACATATATTGTCATATCACTTGTAAAATAACTGCACTGTGAATGCATAACAAAATCTGACAGATATTTGACAAGGGCCACACAGGCCGCAGGTGAACAGTTAGTGGACTCTTAATAAGCCAATGGCTACTCTTCCACTTGTCGTCCATCAAAGTGTGCTATAGATGTGTTGTACAAAGTGTGCTATAGATGTGTTGTACAAAGTGTGCTATAGATGTGTTGTACACAGCAAGTGCTCAATGCAAGTTGTGCTATGTTTAACTTTGATGTGAATTCTTAACATCTAGTGCTCATTTAAAAAGTCTAGTATATGTTAAACAAAGCTGAAGACTTGATAATTCATGACCACATGTTCAGTTTTATTTCATTACTTTCATGATTACACAAGTACATTAATTGATATATATATATTACCTGGTATATAAAACGATCAGTAAAACTGGATGATATTCCCATTAAAAACTGGTACTACGTAGCACTACTATGTAGCACTACTATGTAGCACATGTATTTCTGGAGTATCCATGATGCTGACTCGTTCAACTGGAAATACAAACTAATTGTTCAGAACACTTTCCTTCAAGAAACTCCTAAGAAGTCCAATATAAAATCTAAGTATTGACATTTTAGTAAAATATAAATACAATAAGGATAATGGGCAAAAATATTGTTAATAAAACAAATTGCATTTTTTTACATGCAGTGCTAGCAAAATAGGCAGGACAATATTGCAGTTGGTCCTTAGACATAGATCAATCAATGTTATAAAGCTAACAAGTTATGCTGCTAATTTACTTATTCAAACCTGACAGATCATATTACTGTCACACAAATTATTTGTCACAGCCCAAACTGATAGGATGAGATACAGTCGAACCTCGCTTTACAGCAATCAGTGCAAAACTGGATGATATTCCCATAAAAATAGCACATATATTTCTGGAATATCGACAATGTTGACTCGTTCAACTGGAAATACAAACTAATTGTTCAGATCACTTTCCTTCAAGGAAACTCTAAAAAGTAGAATATAAAATCTAAGCATTTACACTTCAGTAAAATGTAAATACAATAAAAATAGTGCACAAGAATATAATTGATAAAAGAAATAGCATTTTTTAACATGCAGTGCTAGCAAAATATACAGGACCACAATAACATTACAGTTGGTCCTTAGATTACATCAATCAATGGTATACAGCTAACAAGTTATGCTGCTATTTTATTACTAAAACCAAATTATATTACTGTCACACAAATTATTTGTCGCAGCCCACATCATTTGAAAGTCACTGTTTCAGAATGCATTATCACAAAAATGTAAGTATTTATACTTCTAATGTGATGTAGATAATTATTGCTCTATCTGCAGCAGATCTCTGGAGAAAAATATATTCCAGTAGAATGTTGTTATGTCATGTAAGCATATCCTCAGTCTTCATGTAAGCATATCCTCAGTCTTCATGTAAGCATATCCTCAGTCTATGTCGTTGGTTTTCGCACCTCAAGCCAGTATTCCAATTTCTTTGCTGTAATTCTGCAAGTTGAACTGAAGCATTGTATTGACAGTGACAAAATCAACATTAGAAATATTTTTAAAATGATGAAAATAGTAGCAACTAAGCTAACTAGCTAAACTTAAAGAGTTGAAGGGAGGAGAATGAAACTGATAAAAAGAACAAGGCTGAAAATGTATGTAACTAACTAAAGAATAACGGTAAGACAAAATAACGAGAAAGAGATAATAAGAGACAAGACTAAAAGAAGATGTAAGTAGACGTAGATATAAAACAAAGACATGAAATGGAGACAAAAGAACGAGATTGAGACAAAACAATAAAATAAGGACAAAAGAATGAGATAAAGACAAAAGAATGAGATGGAGACAAACGAATGAGGTGGAGACAAAAGAATGGCAAAGAAAAGAATGCGATAGACAAAAGAATGAGATGGAGACAAACAAATGAGATGGAGGCAAAAGAATGAGATGGAGACAAACAAATGAGATGGAGGCAAAAGAATGAGATGGAGACAAACAAATGAGATGGAGACAAAAGAATGAGATGGAGGGAAAAAAATTAGATGGAGACAAAAGGATGAGATGGAAACAAACGAATGAGATGGAGACAAAAGAATGAGATGGAGGGAAAAAAATTAGATGGAGACAAAATGATGAGATGGAGACAAAAGAATGAGATAAAGACAAAAGAATGAAATGAAGACAAAAGAATGAGATGGAGACAAAAGAATAATGACACAAACGAGATGATGATAGGGCGGAGTCTCACCTGGAAATGCGGTTGTCAAATATGAGGGTGTAGAGTCCCACTTTCTTGACAGTCAATTCCCCATCGATGGCTTTCTTGTGGGAGTTACATTTACACAGTGGGATGAGGACTTCCGTCTCCTTTCCCCTACCCTCTTCTTCTCCTGTGAATGTCACACTGAAGCTGACCCCCTGTAGGGACAAATTGAGACAGTCAGTCACTGCCAGGTGCAGTCTCATCATCATCAAAACTCTAGGATAACAATAGACGCCACCCGGAATAACCCGTGGCGCCTCTGGTGCATGATATAACACTAACATAAAGGTGAAATTGTATGAAATTTGAGACGGAAGTATAACATGTAATTCATGAATCGTTTGCCACACAATGAAGCAATCACATAGTTACTCAATTGTTGTTGTTGGTTTGCTGTATTCTTTGCTGAAATTAAGTCTTTTTGTCTCTATAATGTGAAGTACAAGTTGTAGTTCCGCCAACAATTGATCCCGCGATGTATTACGTTTACACACGACACTGTCTATCAATATAAAACATGACATTTCTGATAACAAATATTGTTGCATTCCTGTTGGTTTATTCTGTCAGATATTTGTTTGCAAGCTGCTAAAACAGAAGCCCTGACTGTTGAGCTAGTCAGTAACACTGCAAGACCAGGGCTTCTCAACTTTCCTCAGCTCAAAGCTCCCTAAATGTCCACCTAAGGCCACCAGCTTTGTACTTCACACATAATGTACAATTCTAAAATAATTTTTCCATAGACCCTTCAAAGATTTGGTGGTGCCCCCAGTTTGGGAACCCCTGTTAGAGGGTACTATGTGAAATCCTCAATACTTACTATAATCGATCATTTATACTATACATGAAATCATGATTTTTTCAACCAGGTCAATAACAATTGTCAAATATGTGTTGTTAGAAATTGTCATTGCCATCTTGTTTTTGGTGGTATCCCACCTTCGGCCTTGTACTGAACTCCCAACAGAGAGTGGTCCCTGGAGAACCAACAAACACGGGCACGGAGTAGCTCTGTCCAGCGCTGACCCACAGATCTCCCTCCGACTTCAGTGCTCCAATCACTTGCTCCGCCATCACCACCGGAGCCGAGACAGTGCTGTTAACAGAGAAACCATGGTGACATGTCACTGCTGACACTGTATTGTTGGACAGAGAAACCATGGTGACATGTCACTGCTGACACTATTATTGACACAAAGAGAAACCACGGTGACATGTCATTGCTGACACTGTATTGTTGGACAGAGAAACCATGGTGACATGTCACTGCTGACACTATTATTGACACAAAGAGAAACCATGGTGACATGTTATTGCTGACACTGTACTGCTGGTACAAAGAGAAACTATGGTGGCATGTCACTGTTGAAATTGTCAATTGACATAAACAGAAACCATGGTGACATGTCACTGCTGACACTGTACTGTTGACACAAAGAGTGACATGGGTCATGCAATAGCTGTCAGTTTGTCAACTATATATTATATTTACAGATATAAATGTGTGTGTGTGTGTTGCAGCCAGCTTCATAGTACAATAGAATACAACAATTTCTACCACACCAAAATTAAAGTTAAATTTGTCAACAGATGGATGATTATGCAACTCTGGAAACACAAAGTAACAGCCTCAGTGCCTGTTGTACTGAGACATTGTGGCAAGTGAAAACTCACATAGTGTCAGAGACGTCTTCCAGCTTGGACACAGTCACCTCCTGGTCAGTGATCATAGCAAAGATGTCATCATCATCTGCCAAACCTTCGGCTCCCCTGCCGCCGTCCAATGAAGGATCCCCTTGTGCTGTTGCCATAGCAACACTAGAGCCACTCTGAGTACACTCCTGATTGCCCAATGGAGAGTCTTTCTGCTGAGTGTCAGAGGGTGTTGAGTCTGTACCCCTTCCTCCCTCCTGTGTTTTATCCTCATCTAAAAAAACAAAAATTAGTATCCCATCATCAAAAATTAGTATCTCATCATTAAAAATTAGTATCCCATCATCAAAAATTAGTATCCCATCATCAAAAAGCAAAGATGCACCACTAATGTATACTGCAAGGTGCAACCAGTGTTTGACAGAAGACCTCAATGAAAGTGTAAGGTAATTGTTGTACGTCAACTGATGATATCATAGTGTCATCTGTGATGTAAATGGGGTCATGTTTACAGTCTCAGTTTGGCTATAAGTATACTGAATAAAAATGCTGTCCAAAGAGATGTGCTAATTACTGAGGTAAATTGGGCCGACAAGTATAAAACTACAAACTAATTAATTTTGTTCACCATATATATATATATATACATACATACATACATACATACATACATACATACATACATATATATATCTGAATGGAAGTATGTATAATAATCAAACATGATCTAAAATTACCTAAGATAATACAGTTTCAGGAATAATATAAATATGAATAAACTCACAAAGTTTAGAATTTGTTCAGCTACCATAACACACATTCTGAATATGCAGCGTTTATTTGCAAAACGCATTAAACGCCAAAATAAAACAAATTTAAGAGAGTTTTTGTACTGCCATCAAGTTGGTAGTGGTGGAGGTAAAAACAATTTGCAGAAAAACACATTATATGTCACGCTCGCTATGGACTGATGAAATACTGGTTTTCTTATTTATTGCAAAACAACATGTGGAACAAAACATGATTTATCTTGAAACGCACAAATTGGACATAACTCGTTCTGCAAATAAACACCTACCTGTCAGATTGTCATCACCCAGTGGTGGTGACGGTGTCTCGCTCTGTCGTGACGGCATCTCGGCCTGTTGTGACTGTGTCTCACCCTGTCGTGACGGCATCTCGGCCTGTCGTGACTGTGTCTCAGCCTGTCGTGACGGCGTCTCTGTGTCACCGTCACTACTGTCCTCACCAGGGCTGTTCTCCCCCTGCAGAGCCTCACTTTGACTCATGTCGAGGAAACAGAGGTTACATACTCGTTCCTTTTTGCTGTGGACACAAGAGAACCATACGATGTGCATTTATTTTGACCCGTAGAATATACACACATTTTTTTCATACATATATGAACATAACATCGTTGAAATTTGGCATAAAGATTTTAGTAGTTATAGGAATAATTTACACCTATTGCATTAAATGAATCATGTGCATGTGCTAGGAATAATAATAAATTTTTAGGCAAAGCATATTATTAATATGGGTCAGTGAGATTCCTATTATGGAATGCGAGTCTGTGTCTCAGATGTTGTCAGTGAGCAGGCTCCTTTTAGTAAGAGCACAAGGAAAATTGTAAAACATGTAAAACAATGAGGATTCATAAAAATTACACATACTATGTATGTATATGTAAAATACGATCATTACTATGTATGTAAAATACGATCATTACAGTCCAATAAATATCTTACCTACTAAATTACGAACTAATTTAATTAAACTAAAAAATGCTTGCCTATCATGTTATAATGAATCAAATCAAACCAAATATGTTATTACAACTCTTTACAAGACAAATAAATAACACAAATTTAACTGTCAAAAGCAGAAATGGTGTATTTTAACTTACGCGCTGTGAGGTGTCATTACCCACTGTGCACTGCAGCTGGCACAATATATTCGGCCACACACTCGACAATGATGCTACAAAATGTAAATGCTGATTGTTTTGATATTATAACCAACATAGACTACATCTGCCTGAAGATGTGGTGTATATCAGTCTTCACTGTGATTTGTTAATGTAGGTTGTCTTTAATTCAAAGTCTTACTACTGCAGAGTCTGTGGAGCTGTACTGTTTAGTGGGATTACATTTTTTACAAACAACTAACATTCACAAATAGAAATATCAACAATAATAATTACATCTTTTATCTACTTAATTACATGAATATACAGTCAAACCTGCATTAAGAGACCACCTGTCATTAACGTCCGCAGTCAACTCCTCCCAAAGTACCACCTGTATTAAGAGACCACCTGTCATTAACGACCACAGTCAACTCCTCTCAAAGTACCACCTGTATTAAGAGACCACCTGTCATTAACGACCACAGTCAACTCCTCTCAAAGTGCCACCTGTATTAAGAGACCACCTGTCATTAACGACCACAGTCAACTCCTCCCGAAGTGCCACCTGTATTAAGAGACCATCTGTCATTAACGACCACAGTCAACTCCTCTCAAAGTACCACCTGCATTAATGACCACAGTCAACTCCTCCCGAAGTGCCACCTGTATTAAGAGACCACCTGTCATTAACGACCACAGTCAACTCCTCCCGAAGTACCTACTGTATTAAGAGACCACTTTTTGACAATTACATAATAAATAATATGTAAATGTGTCTAGGAATGTCAAACTGTGTAAATAAATGACACAAGACAGCAGACTGTGTGCACAAGAGAAGAACGGAGAAATGTGTGTGTTTGAGGAAGTCCTCCAACACAACCAACCTTCCTGAGGAAGAAACTGAACTCTGTTCGGCAGCCAAGGCAGTGGTCAACCTCACCACTGTCCATCCACGTCTCCGCTGACCGCTGCTGCTGCTGGTACTCCAACTGGACGACCTTCTGCCACAGCTGGTCCTTCTCCCTGACCAACACACAGAGTGACCAGTCATGTCCTGCACACCTACTGCTACAGGTTGGACAGTAGTGCAAGAGTATGCTCCCTTGTAATTATTGTGCCCCCAATCTTGTCACCCCAATCTTACTCCATCTTGTCACATCAATCTTATTCCATCTTGTCACCCCAATGTTTTTACCATTTTGTCACCCCCAATCTTACTCCATCTTGTAACCCCAATCTTACTCCACCTTGTCACCCCAATCTTACTCCAACTTGTGACCCCCAATCTTACTCCATCTTGCCACTCCAATCTTACTCCATCTTGTTACCCCATCTTACTCCACCTTGTGACCCCAATCTTACTCCATCTTGTCACCCCAATCTTACTCCACCTTGTGACCCCCAATCTTACTCCATCTTGCCACTCCAATCTTACTCCACCTTGTGACCCCCAATCTTACTCCATCTTGCCACTCCAATCTTACTCCATCTTGTCGTCCCAATTTTTCTCCACCTTGTGACCCCCAATCTTACTTGTCACCCCCAATCTTATTCCATCTTTTCACCCCCAATCTTACTCCACCTTGTCACCTCAATCTTACTCCTTGTCACCCCAATCTTAGTCCACCTTGTCATCCACAATCTTACTCCACATTGTCTCTCCAATCACATTCCACCTTGTCACCCCAATCTTACTCCACATTGTCACCCCAATCTTACTCCACATTGTCACCCCAATCTTACTCCACATTGTCACCACAATCTTACTCCACATTGTCACCACAATCTTACTCCACATTGTCACCACAATCTTTTCTCCACATTGTCACCACAATCTTACTCCACATTGTCACCCCAATCTTAGTCCACCTTGTCACCCCAATCTTACTCCACATTGTCACCACAATCTTACTCCATATTGTCATCCCCAGTCTTACTCCACATTGTCATCCCCAATCTTACTCCACATTGTCTCTCCAATCTTAGTCCACCTTGTTATCCCCAATCTTAGTCCACCTTGTCATCCCCAATCTTACTCCACCTTGTTATCCCCAATCTTAATCTACCTTGTCACCCCACTGTTACTCCACCTTGTCACCCCAATCTTACTTGTCACCCCCAATCTTACTCCTTCCTGTCACCCCCAATCTTGGATAGATCCTAACAATTGTATTTACCCCATCTTGTTACCCCCAACCTTACTTTGGTAGATCAAAACCATTGTCAAAACCATTATAATTACCCCATCTTTGTGACCCTTGACCTTACTTTGGTAGATCAAAACCGTTGTAATTACCCCATCTTGTGACCCCAGAACTTACTTGAGGAGTTGGATGAGTTTCTTCTTGAGTTGTTTGTTGTCACTGATGAGCTGTTCCATCTGCTGTTTGTACTCCCCACTCTGTTCCATCTGCTGCTTGTACTCCCCACTCTGTACCGCCAGTTCCCTCTCCAGACTTCCAATACGTTCCTAAACAGCCCACAGTTCTACTGGTTAGTCTCAGCTTCTACACAGTTCACTGTACAAAATTGTCCCTATAAAATAGTGTTTTGTCTTTACGTACATTTAAGATGCTCATTGAAAAGACACATTATCTGCGAGTATTTATGATTATTTTTGTAGCTACTAATAACAGTGAAGAGAAAAAGTGAGCAAGCCGGTCTGTAAATGAACATCAAACAGACCAAAGTGATGTCAAATGATACTAACATTGGGAGATGAGTTAAGTGGAAGTTGTCAGAAATGTCATTGTCATCGGGTCAAAGGGAGTAGATAATTCGCAATGCGAAGCTGAGCTCAGAAGGAGGCTGAATAGTGATGGAGAAAAAACACACTGGTAAAGCAATGACATTTCATCGGAGTCAATGTCAGCTCAGGGAAAAGCAGGATAGTGCAACGAAAAAGCCTGAAAATGCTCTTGAAAGGCGGGAAACTAATCTATTAAATTTTCATAAGTTTTTGTGTTTTTCTTAATTTGTTAACGTGTTGTTTCATGGGTCGCCATTTTGATGTGCTGTTCTTGTTTGCGGTGAACACACACGTGAGAAAATGTGAAATCACTTGAAAACAAAGAAATTAAATATGCCTAGGATAGCCTTGTGTGCAACAAATACTGTATTCGACCTATTAAGCGTACACGCCCTAATTAGCGTAAACCCCCTTTTTTAATCAGCAGGATCCTAATTATTGACTAGTGTGGCACAACTGAAGTGTCGCCATCTGGTGTTAAACTGTTGGCACCACTTTTCAGTTGTTCTACACTAGTCACCAAATGACACCACTAGTGTTAAACAGTGACAGAGAACAGAGAAAAAATTATTTTTTTCGCTTACATGAACAGATTCCCTGACATTTTTCCATGGCACAATTTGTTTTCAAGCGTACTGAAAACTTATTAGGTCGAATGTGATATGTCAAATTTACCGTGATTATTTTTTTTAAATCATAAAAAACAGGACATTTCTTCAAAAAAGCGGGAAAGCTGGATCAAGGGGAAAAAACGGTATTTCACGGCAAAAACAATTTGAGTGAAGATGTTCATCAGATTGGATGGTTCAAATGAGTAATATTTTTACTTATTTCAGTCAGTTTACCTTTTCCTTCCCGTGACGTTTCGACTGCTATCAGCAATCTTCTTCAGACAACTACCGCTAGATGGCAACATTCTACGCAGACATATCACACTGGTGTGTGCCCCCCGCGGACACGCCCTGGGTGGCCCTTCAGGAGATCATTGTAGATGTGTGAGAGTCAGCATCAGCCCTTATTTCGATTAATGCTGTCTTTGGTTTTTCTTATCCATATCGCTTCTTTGATGTCTCTTGTTCTCCAGTCCGATTCTCTGTCTACAAATTTGGCCCCCTCCCAGTCTACTATGTGATTCTGTTGAGTCATGTGATCTGTGATAGCAGATTTATGCATCTCTTTTTCTGATGTTTTTGTTTTGCTTCGGGTGTAGGGTCTGCTAGTCGATGCTTTCTCAGTGTCTTCTTTGTGTTCTTTGATGCGGGTTCCCAGGGTATGTTTTGTTTATCCGATGTATGTGGCATTACAGTTCTTACATGTTATGGAATACACCTCTTTGCACATCTTTTGTGGTTCGACTTTGTCTTTAGGTCTTACTAGTGACCTCTTGATGGTGTTGTGAGGCTTCATTGCTGTGTTCACCTTGTATTTCTTCATGATCCGTGATGTGGTTTCAGATAATCCTTGGACATGTGGAAGTACCACCATGATTTTTCCATTGTCTTTTTCCACTGTCTTTTTCATGATGTTATCTTCCGTCTTTGTTTTCATCTTTCTCTGTACTGTTGATATGGTCCATTGTGGATTCCCACATCTCGTTAGAGCTTCCTTGATATGTTCTCTTTCTTTCCGTTTATCTTCCTTCTCTTCTTTCCTGTGTTTCGCATCTGTCTAGTAATGTACGGATCACTCCCATCTTCTGGTGTAATGGATGGTGTGAGGAAAAGTTTAGGTATTGGTCTGTATGGGTATTCTTTTGGAAGATTAGTAGTTTCACCTCTCACGATTCCTTCCTCACTAGTAAAGTGTCCAAATATTGTATCATTCCTTCTGCTTCTTCTTCGTGTGTGAATTTGATGCTGTTTGTCTTGTCCACTCTGTTTAGATGGTCTGTCAGGTGTCGTGTCGTCCCTGTCTTTATTACTTCTAGGATGTCATCTACATAACGTTTCCACATTCTAGGTCAGCAGTTGATCAGGGCTGTGGTGATGGCTTCTTGTTCCAGATGTTCCATGAAGATATTAGCGACGATTGGGGACACTGGGCTACCCATGGCTGTGCCAAATTTCTGTTGGTATATCATGTTTCTGAATGTGAAGTAAGTTGTGTTCCACAAAGTCCACTAGTGCCATGATGTCTTCTATTTCCAGTCTCGTCCTGTATGTTAAGGTGGTGTCTTTCTGTAGTCTGGTCTTGATTATAGGCGTGTTAGTGAAGAGAGACACAACATCATGGGACCAGAGTGATACGTCTGTGTAGAATGACTACCGCGTCGCCATTTAGCAGTAGTCATCTAAAAAAGATTGCTGATAGTAGTCGAAACGTCATGGGAAACAAAAAGGTAAACTGACTGTGAAATATGTAAAAATATTTCTTAAAATAAACTTTTTTATATAAAATTCAAACCTATAGTTGTTACATATTAATTGACATACATTACAAGTTTTATTACAGTAATTATCTCCATTAATTTTGGAGATATAAATAATAGTGGCTCAATATGTGTTAAAAATATAAGTGACTAAGTTTTTTAACATCTGATTGTCCCTAATACTATTGTATCTGTTCATGCTAAAATAGCCTTTAAAAACCATATTGAATGATAAACGTATTTACCTCAAGTCTGCAGATGAAACCAACCTTTTCTTCCAGCTCAGCTTTCAGCTGTAACAAGAGGACAATACTATTTCAACACACCTTCTGCTAAGGACATGAAATAAATAAATGAATATGTTAAGTGAATATCATCATGGTGGCATCTTCAGACAGACTGTGCATCTAGGATCACCCTCCCTTTTGTCAGTTCTCTGATTATCTAAACAATCACACTGGCACAGCATTTTACTATAACTTTTTGGTAGTTGAAGCACCATCCAAAACATGAGTTTGATAACAAATAGAAAGTCATACGACTTAGGAGACCGAAGACATAAGGAATAGGAAGACAGATAGCATACTGATTAAAACATGCATCAAGAACACAAAGGTAACTTCTCTAAAGAGTCCCTCCTCACATAATTTAGCCAAACGTGAATCATGTTTAGGTAGTGTGTGAATGGTTTAAGTAATACCGTATTCGACCTATTAAGCGTACATACCATAATTAGAATACACCCCATTTTTTAATCAGCAAGATCCATAATTATTGTAACGTGACTAGTGTGGAACATCTAAAAAGTGGTGCCATCTGGTGTTAAACAGTTGGCACCACTTTTTACTTGTTCTACACTAGTCACCAAATGACACCACTAGTGTTGAACAGTGACATTATTGTCTAGAGAAAAAATGTTTGTGTACGCTTATAAAAACAGATTCCTTGACATTTTTCCATGGCCCAATTTTTTTCAAGTGTGCTGTACACATACTAGGTCAAATACGGTATATTCAGTAGGTTTAATAAGTGGTTATACTTTTGTTAAAATCTTAAACAGAATTAACTTTGATTACTAGATCGGGTAACTTACAAGTGTGAATAGTATTATGTCATAGGATATATATATATATATATATATATATATATATATATATATATATATAGCCAGACCACTTTTGTCCTTTTGTTGCCAAAGTTTGACCGGATCTGGTCAAAAGTAATTTAATAGTTTGTCCAATGATTTCATCAACATTAAATAATACATTTGCACAAATGAGCTAGCATGTCATAATGGATACTAGAGCTAGAATGTTGTAATGGATACTAGAGCTAGAATTTTGTAATGGATACTAGAGCCAGCATGTTGTCATGGATACTAGAGCTAGCATGTTGTAATGGATACTAGAGCCAGCATGTTGTAATGGATACTGGAAAGGTTTTTTTCATGAAATTATTTGGAGAAGGAAGGATCGTCAGTCTAGACAGTTATGGTTTTTGTATTGTTAGTTATAATGTTAATTAATTAAACCTATCACATTATATTTGTGTTATATTCGTATATGTATAATTATAATAGAGGCACAGTTAGGATGAGCTCGTAATAGGGTACTTTCCAAATATTGTTTGGCATGTAAAAATGTAACAATGTTGGAAACAAATAAAATTTATGATGACAAAGACAAAACTAGTTTGCACGACCTTGTCCACAGTGACCTCCAGTTGTTCTGTTTGCAGCTTCCGTTGCTCCAATGCTTCAGCCATCTCTATGATCTGAAACCAACACAAACCTCTCCCAGTGAATCTAGGGAAAGCAGATACAGGCTCACGCTGACTCCCGTTTCCTAACTCCCACTCCGATTCCCTACTGATCTGTCCTGTTTCCATGTTTACAGTTTATCCCATTTCCAGGTTTTTGTTTCCCTGTTTCACACAGGGAAGAAATTGCACATTTTTATTTTGTATACTAATCTTTTAGCTCACCCCACCTTGGGAGATGACGCTACAAGAGAGGAGAGAGAATAATTTTGTTTTTGACTAGTATCAAACAAAATCCATACACATATAAAATGATATAAGTGTATATAGTTTTTAGTCAATGGAGACTCTCACTAAGACATAGCATATGTCGCCAGTGTGAGAGCCACCTTACGTTTAATATAGAAGAAATAAAAAAATTATATTGGGAATCTAATTTAAAATTTCCTCGCCTTCCTGAACAGAATATAAGAAAAAGATAATATAATGACGTTACAAATTGCAGGATAGTAAATTATTACGTTTTAGCAGTATACACCTGAAGACAGGTTACACATTTACCCCATGTGTGGGATCTTTTACTTTCCCTGGCATTGACTCCAATTAGAAGGCACCAACGGCTTTTAGTGTCTCGTCTAAAAGACACAAGCAAAGTAGAGTGAAGCTTCAAAATGGCTGCCAGTAGGACTCAGACACTAGTGCTCTCGACTGGCAGTCCTACACTCTCACTACTGAGCCACCACACCACACTTCACTACATGTTTCCTCTCAAGACAGACTTTACCTCGTTCTTGTGCTGCATGTTGACCTTGTCTCGCTCCGTGCAAAGGTCATGAACTTCAGCCTCTAGCATGTCGACCTGACCCTGTTGCTGGGCAACACGTGCCATCATCGCACTTACTTCGTCTTGTTTAGCCGTGTAATCCTGCACCAACGAAACTCACTCTTTAAAACTAATATAATAAATTCATTAACCACTAAACATGATTTTCCTAGTTTCAGATCCTGAAAGAACAATTAGAATCATGTTTGAAAATGTCAACTACAAGTAAAGTTGTACCAATCCACTGTGTATGGCCATTTGTTTATTTACCCAAACACTAAATCACCCACTAATTTCTTGTTTCCACAAGTTTATGTAGAATATCAACAAACAAGTGGACATTCTAGAACGCAGTTATGGAATTCAAGGAATAACCAATTGAAACATGCAATAATGTGTTGTTAATCTTCCTGGTCTCCATTCACCAGATGGCAGGACCCAGTGGTAACCATTTCATTCACTAGGTGGTGCCACACAACATAGACAGGCTATTGAGATGCTATTTCATTTTCTGCCATTTGAGTAAAGAAAACTACCTCACCCAAATATGTAGAACAATGATTACCATCATGTGACGCAGTGCTAAAAGGTTGCTTGTATACCAAATATATGTTTGCATTATGAAAAAGAAACAGCACTAACTAATATCATATAGCATTTATATTGGAATAAAACACAGAAATCTTGTGTCTTGTTTTGAGGATGTTACTATAAATGCAAATACTGAAAATGTATTTCTCCACCATTTGTTTTCTGAAAAGTGGTGCCATCTGGTGTTAAACAGTTGGCACCACTTTTCAGTTGTTGTACACTAGTCACCAAATGACACCACTATAGTGCTATACAGTTACAATATTGTTTAGAGAAAAAAATGTTGGTGTGCACTTATAAGAACAGATTCCTTGATATTTTTTCATGGCCCAATTTTTTTTAAGCATATTGTACGCTTATTAGGGTGAATACGGTATGTTAAAAACACCTTCTCAATTCATTGAGCCCCTAACAAATCAGGTTCATTGATGTTCATATCTGCAGAGCACGAATATTTAAGTAATATGCGCAGTCAGTTTAATCAGAGTGCATATTTCTGTTAAAATCATTGAAATAATTGACTAGATCATTAGATCGGGTAACTTACAAAAGTGTGAATAGCCGAACCATGTTTGCCTTTTTTTCACCAAATTTTTATCGCATCTGGTCAACGATAATTTAACAGCTTGTCCGATGATTTCACCAAAACTAAATAACAAATTTGTACAAATGAGCCAGTATGTTGTAGTCAATGCTAGATAGTTTCAATTTTCCCAGAAATTAGATGAGTGAAAAAACCTAAAATCCACTAAAATGGAGGTTGTGAACATGACCCCATCAACCCACCTTCAAGGTCGACTGGTGCAGCATCTGTTCAGAACTGTGCTGGAACTTCAGAGCTGACAACTGCTGTTCGGACGTCTCATGAACTTCCTGCAGCTTGGTTTCTTTGGCAACCATAGCAGCTCTGGCCAATTCCAATTCTGCTGATAACTCATTGATTTTCAAATTGCATGATGACTTTGTTTCGTCTAAGACATCTTTAATCTTTGTCTCAGCATTGCTTGTGACTTGTGACAATTCTACAGTGACCTTGTCAAGTTGCTCATGCATGGTCGTCACTTGTTTCTTGCAGTCGTCTACTTCGGATGTTAACTTTGCAGCTGTCTTCTCCAATTCGGCACATCGTTCGGTTTTCTTTTCGCACTCTGCCATCTGTTTCTGTAATTGTGCATCGATGATGGACTTTTCCTCTCGCAACTCACATATAGTTGCCTCTATGTCATTGAGTGTGACCTCCAGTTGTGTTCCTAGGTCTGCAGCAACCATGGAGACAGACTCACATCCATCTGGCTGATCCATAAACTGTACCAACCTGTCCGATGCGGACTTAATTTTCTCTTGGAGCTCCAACTCACCCTGCTTTAAATCAACAATAACTTGTCTCTCCACCTGCAAGTCTTGCTCTTTCTCCGCAACAACATTTACCATAGTCTTTTGTAGATCACATATCTGCGATTCTTGTTCTGTGCATTTTGTGGTTGTTGTTTCCAGTTCAGTTTTCAGACGTTTGCACTCAAGCCACAGAGTCTGTTTGTCATTTTGCATGACGTTTTGATTCTGCTTCAGTGCTTCCATGGTTGCAGTCAACGTTCCCATCATCTCCTCTTTCTCCTGCAAGGTTCTGGTCATCTCCTTGTTTGTTTCTCCTCCATGTTCTACCTCCCCCTTCAGCTTCGTACACATTTCTTTCATGTCACCAACTTCACCGGTCAATGCCTGATTCTCATTTTCACTAATGGCCATGTTTGCTTCAACATCCAAGAGTTCTTTTGTCTTGTTTTCAAGTTCAGAAGTTAATCGATTCTGATTGGCTTCAAGTAATGTTGCAGTGTCACATAACTGCTTCATTTCCTGCTGGTTTCTTATGTTATCTTGCTCAGTTTTGGTGACAAGAGCATCCAGATCACGGACCACCTGATCTTTAGCAATCCTAAGCTGACCAGATTCAGTTTCAGCAGATTGTCGTCCTTCATGCTCAACCTTCAGCTTTCCTCTCAAACAAGTCATTTGATCTTCGCTGGTTTTTGCCAAACTGTTCTCGATGTCCATCAGCTGATTTCTCAAATCTACAACTTCCTTTATCAGTTTCTCTTTAACTTCTAAGCTACTCTTTTTCTCCGAGTTTAAAGCTTCATTTTCAGTTTTAAAAGCTTCTAACTGTGATTTCAGATTTGTAACTTCTTCTGTGAAGATCTTCACTTCACTTTCAGAATCTGTAGCTGTCACACTGAGAGTGTCTTTCTCGTTCTTTATCTGTTCACAAGCATCTTCTAATGTAGCTACCTGTTTCTGCAGGTCGGCAATCTTCTGCATGTATTCAAAGAAATGTGCATCTTTCTCTCTCAGCTTCTCACTGAGTATCTTAACACTGCCTTTCTCTTCAGCCAACATTTTCTCACACTCTAGATTCAAATCACGCAACTGTTGCATCTCTTTCTGTGCCAAATCTACTTCTGCAGTTTTGCTATTAATGTCATGTTTAAGTTTTGCCGCTGTTTCTTCTGACTGATTCATGAGTGATGTCATATTCAGGGTCTTACTTTCAAGCTCAGCTGCAACTCCCTTTAATTTCTCCTCGGTCTCACTTAATTTTGATGCCAGCAAAATGGTAGAGTCATTGACTGGTTCTAATGTTGAGTTGATCAGGTGACTCTGTTCAACCAATTGGACGACGACAGTTTCAAGGGCGTCCATGATACGATATCCACACAGATCCTATGAAGTGCAACAAGCAGATGGCGAATATCTCAGAACATTCCTAAATTGTATAAATTGCATATAATTAAAACATACTCATAAATAAAGAATTTCAAAAAGCGTATACAGTTTATAATTAAAATGATCCCAGAAATGAACAAAATAAATTAACTAGTATATTTCTTCCGATTGTCCAAATGTTCAAGTAACAGCAAAAGTCTAAATAAATGCATGATACGTGCATGTGTGTATTAGTGAGATAGTAAATGCATGTGTGTGTGCGCAATGGTATATGACATGCATTGCATATACTAAAACATACTGATATATACAACAGCAACACACGTGCATGCACACACGTGCACGCACACATACAAACAATCACACAATCACACAGACACACACACACACACAGACACAGACACACGCACAGACACACGCGCAGACACACGCGCACGCAAACGCACACAATCACACCAGGCCTGCGGTAATAGTATATGTAATAGTAATTATTACAAATATTCAAGTAATAGTAATAGATGGAACTGAAAACAACTTAATAGAAAGCAATGTAATAGTAACTGAGCTATTCTTTTCTATTACAACTGAATATTTCAATCACATATCAAAATTCAATTTCATTAGGTTGTTAGGCATAAATATTAACCTGTGTGTTTGTGTTTAACAATTCTTCATGTAAGCCACCCTCACATACCAGACATCAAAGGGTTTACTTGGGATTTATGGTGGCTTCTTCTGAGTTAGCTCCAACAGCCCATAAAGACAATCAAGGCTGAGAGGCCTTGTACTGTTTACACAGCATTCAATGGTTCTTTGAAGTTCCCCTATCCAACTACACTGTATCCTTTTTCCATACAAGCCTACAGATGGCCCTACATGCTAGCCATTCTTTCACTGGTGGTCACTTGTTGGATAAGGGTTCCTGCACTAAGTTGATTGTCTTATACATCTGTATCAATCATTGCAGCTCCCTGCCCGGTAATGTTTGAACAAAATCCAGCAGCTTATATCAACGTTTGGTCCAATTCTGTGTGAATACGAGTACCTGTGAACACAGCTTTAGTTTGGACTTTTCAGCAAATATCAGATTGGATATTGTAAGAAAGAAATCAACAAATCATAGTTAATCGTTTGAATAATGAGTTATTGTTGCGAACTACTCTACTACTGAATGAACACAGCATTACATACATTATTCTAGGAAAAAGTTACAGGACAGAAAGTCACAGAAAAAAGTCACAGGTGAAAAAGTCACAGGAAAAGTCATATATATATATATATATATATATATATATATATATATATATATATATATATAATATGATGATATGTTACTATGTTTTGTTACTGTTATGTGGCATCATGATAGATTGGTAGCTTATAGAAACTATAAGATGAAGCCCTCTTGGAAGAATAAAGAAAGTGGCTTCTTGTGCATGGGGCTGTGATGTGTCGTACTTAGTCAGGCCTTGACAATAAGCTTTTGTACATGTTAAAAGTTACTGATTATGCAGGCATACTGGTGTACTGGCCCTCGTCCTTCTTCAGATCCGTTATCACATACACCGGGCCAACGTTCTCCAGTATTTTCCCATCTTTGATCCTAGTCAACAACAGCACGTAGTAATAGATAACTTTATAATAATTAGCAGGCCTTGACATTAAGCTTTTGTACCCAGTGGCCAGTAGATGTTAAAAGTTACTGCCCCCCCCAAAACAAAAAGTTACTGCCACAAAATATTTTTATTGATTAAAAAAACACTATTTTTTGCAACACATCGCATTACAAGTCAAAGGATGCGAGTTTGGCCATTATTTATTTTGCCGTTGGTGATTTACTTTGCTTTCAGTCAGTATTCCGTATGGCAGATAATGTTGCTGCAGGAATCGTTTCAGAATCATACGCCCTCTGTCGAAGCTGCAGCAGGTCGCGTTTTGAGAACGACGGGTGATACCGCCATGTGCGTATCGAGTTACAGCTAGTTATACTTGAAAATACGATGAGCGAACCGGACTTGACACTGTATACAACTATGACTGTTACAATTGGGTTTATTTTTTTCGAATATAAACTGTTGGACTGAAGTATAAAGTCACTGTAAACTTAGCTACAGGCTGTATCTGCGCCTTAGAGGGTCCTGGCATTTATGTTAAACGGACAGTCCGTGAACCAGTCGATTTATATAAAATTGGTATGTCGAAGGCGTATCGCAATAGCCGATATGTATCAAGCAGAAGATATACCGATATTATCTTGGTAACACGGTGCAACCCTAGTAAATATGGGCATCCGCAATTCACAAAAGTCTCCATGTCGTCGCTACTAGCGACATCATGCAGACTTTTTTGTTAGGCTCGCACATATCAAAAACAAGATGACAACTATACGAAGCAACAACACGAAGAAATCACGTGAGATGATGATTGTGTTTAATTGTAGTGCCGGGGTGGATGGCAAGGACAGGCAATTGACGACCTGTGGCTGTGACTAATGGGATAAAAACGATCTGAAACTATGTTCGCCCACCGGGCCAGTAAAATGTGGAAACTTGTGGCCCAAACTGACCCGACAGCCCCAAAAAAGGCGCTGGGCCAACGGGCCAGTGTTAATGTTGAGACCTGTAATAGTGATTAGGGTGGATTGGTAGATTAAAGAAAGTGGCTTCATCTTATTCCGGGGTCTGTGACTTCAAGTCAGCAACATATAAAATGTGCCAGGTTTTTTGGGTTTACAATATATGCTCCAGCTTTGTCTTTAGTATCTCTTGCAATGGAAATTATTAATAGTAATAGGGGTGTCAAAATCTGCTTTGAGGGGTTCATGTACACCAAGCATGGCACTCGCAAAACCAAGTTTTGATGGAGATGCGTCAAAAGATCAAGTGGTCTTTGTCAAGGTACTATTATAACAGACTTGCAGAAAGGCCACCCAGAGGCAGCCCAACCCCACAACCTTGCTGCCGATCAAAGCCGAGTCCGCCTCACCAAAGTACGCAACTTGATGAAAGACAAAGCTGTGAACACCCAGGACAAGCCAGGCCAGATCATTGCTCATGGTGTGAGCCAGTGCGATGATGACGTACGTGTACCTCTACCCTTTGCTAGTACCTGGAAGCGTACTCTTCGCAACCAACGGCCGACACCACCTGTGCACGTCTGCGACAAGATCTGGTCGATCTCCCCATCAAGTTCACACAGACAGTTGGTCCTAACCTGAGGAGTTCATACTCTATGATAATAGTCCAAATGTAAACGACCGCATCCTCGTGTTCGCTACCAGACAATATGTTCTTCAACCTCGTCAGTTGCTATCATCCCTCAACCTGTAGGGTCATCGAAATGTTTCAACGTGTGCAGGCGACAGTGAGCACCGTCATCCATCAGGGTGCTGTTGGCACCCCACCTCAAAGACAAGTTTGTCCACGGTATGTGCAGCTGCAAGACCGCCTTCACAACTTGAGCATCGATCGCTTAGAGGACCACAAGACTGTGGCAGAATTCCTTTGTGACATCGAGTGGAACATCTGCCTAAACCACCAACATTGAAGTAAAGCACAAACTTTCAGTTCTGATGAAACAACATATCCATCATAGTTTGCCTGTTTCTATTAAAATAAAAAATTAAATTGTGACTTTTTTCCTGTGACTTGTTTTCCTAGCTAAAATTTTGACTTTTTTCTGTGACTTTTTTCCAGTCACCACATACATGTACATACCCGGTACTCCAAAAATTTTAATAAAAAAATGTGTCCAATGAAAAAAATAATAGTAGCTTACAATGTGATAGTTACATATTACACTGCTTTCAGCATGTAATAGAGAGAAAACTAAGTAATAGTTATAGATTACATTGCAATGCAATGGACCGCAGGCCTGAATCACACGCACATACACACACATACACAAACAAATTTATAAATTTCATCAAGAGAAACAAAGGTTGTACAATGTTTATTGTCAAAAAAAATCAATAATAAATTAATGTAGCAAAACAAATCTGCAAGCCAAGTTGTAACTATTTCATGATATTATAGAACGGTCTTTTAAATATTAATAAATACCCCATAAAATTGTGACTAGCTTTGATGCAACATCATAAATATAAAAAGCATTTTCACATACAATTTTATATACAATCATATGACATAACTAAAAAATACATTTAGTACTTTGAAACATACATAAAATTGATCCTATTTCAGATCGCTGGTACAATGATTAGACTGTCCATCCACACTATATTTTAGTTATTTCAGAGGTAGCTACCGGAGAAAGTCGGTCGAACATAGGTCAGAATTTTATCAAAGCAGCTTTATTTTTCATTAATTATATTTCCTGCACAATCAGTTTTTTTCAAGTGCAATTCTATCTGCATTTTATTTATTGTTTTAGTGTAACCGATGAGCTGACATGATGACCAGTGTCAATGAAGTGTGGGGGTGGACAGAGATCAAACAGGAGACCGACATGGTGGACAACAGATGCTGCAGACTAGGACAGGTTTGTATTAAGAACTGGTCAAATACAGCCTAAGTCAATGAGATTACCACCTGGTGTGACACACGGCTCACCAATATCACTAGGCACCGGGCATCACAGGAAATCTTAAAACAAACACATTTGTGAAGTCTCAGTTCAAATGGAATGAGTATCAAAACAGGATGTACACCTCTCCAAAATATAAATTAAAAGATTGTAAGAGGGTAGTGGAAGGGGTGTTTACACTGAACCATGTTCCTATAGATGGATACCCCTCAAGCTAAGCTTCTACTTTGAACTCCCTAGTGTTGACGTCGTTATACAATAAGCAGTGGGTAAGAGTTTCCATGATGACAACAAGCAATGTATAAGAGGTTGCCATGACAACAAAAAGCTATAAGAGTTGCCATGACAACAATAAGCAGTGTGTAAGAGTTACCATGACAACAAACAATGGTTAAGTTTCCATGACAATGACACGCAGTGTGTAAGAGTTGCTATGGCAATAATAAACAGTGAGTAATGTTGTCACGGCAACAAGCTCTATGTAAGGGTTGCCATGGCAACCTACAGAGAATGTCAGTCAATTATTATTATGATTACTTCCAGGCCAGTCACTATCACAACCATGATGAGTTGTCCTCGAAGCATCCAGTCACCATGATGACCATATATAGAGCGTTGTTAGCCAGTCACCATGACAATAACTTGTACAGTGTAACCGACCAGTCACTGTAAAAATGAGTATTGATTCCCCATCACCTTAGCAATGAGGTGAGAGCGGAAGGGAGTGCAAGAAAGCAGAAGTGAGACGCAACAGATAGACAAGTGTTCTCCTCTCCATCCATCAATGTTGTGCAACAGAGACAAGTGATGTCATCAACTCCACTTGACAGAACATACTAACCCTCCTACTAACCCTGTGACATCATTAACAGGGTACACAGGTCACTTGGCTTCTGCAGCATTAATGGCGCTTACCTTACTACCCTCTGGATCTATTTTCTTCATCATTAGTTTCAAACTGGACAACTCTGCCTTGACTGCATTCATCTGCTCATCCCGCTTCTTAAGGATGTCAGCCAGCTTGCTGTCGCTGTCATCTCCCCCGGCCATCAGCAGTTGCTCCTTCAGACGTCGGTTCTCATCACTGTATTGGATCAACTTCTGCTTGGCCGTCCTCGCGATCAACTGGCCCTTCTCTTCGATCGAGTGCAGCATAATCTGCAACTCCTTGTTTGATTTCTCCAGCATTGAACTGCGCTTATCATTCATTTCCAACTTCTCCTTCAGTTCTTCCAGCCCCTTGTTTGTGCCCTTGAACTTCTCCGTGTGCACATCATTTGCCTCTGTCAATGTCCCAAGCATTGCCAACAATTCCGAGTTTCTCTGCTCAAGTTGCGAGATTTTGCGGTCGAGCAGCGCAACGAGTTGCGTTTTTTTTAAGTCGACTTCCTTCTTCTGTAGGAGTTCCTTAGTGACGGCCGCGAGCTCGCTCTCAAGAGCCGTGCTGTACTCCGCCTCAGTAGACAACTCCAGCTCCATCTCAGACGACGTTGGAGCTTCTTTGCCAGCATCCTTCTTCTTCGCGATCGCCTTTTTGTTGATGTCTCTCATCTCCCCGATGGACTTCTCAGCGTTGTCAATGCGGGTCGTCAGTAGAGCCTCTTTCTCTCCCCAGAGCTCCTCTTTCGACTTGAGTTGGCTCGACAGCTGACTATTCCTGTTGGTCACACAAGCAATATCACACATTACACATGGTTCTGTTCACACAAGTATGTCACATAAACATTTCTCAACAATAGTGGGACATGCAAATCTTTATTTTTATATAACATTGTTAACTATTTAATTGACACAAAGTCTAGCTCAACAAGACTTTATTCTGACATCATACTTGAAAGAGAAAATAGGTATTGCAAAATAAGCAAAAAATTAATCAACCATTTGGATAAAACTGCTGAGTACATAACATACTCACTCCTCCGTGTAGAACTTTATTTTCATCTGTGCATCTTCCAGTTCCTTATCGAGCTGCTCGACGCGTTTCTTCAGCACTTCCATGTCGTGTTCCAAGGCGAGTTTATCGTTTTCTGTCGAGTCAAACAACCGCTCGAGTTTGTCGCACTTCGACTGAGTTTCAGACAAGTTGTTTTGTAACTGAAGAGTTTCAGACTCCTCGGGTATTTGTAGTGATGATGACGGCAGACTCTCCTGTAAAAGTGGAATGTTTGCTAGTTATTAACTGAAGGAAGTTGATTAGTCAATGAACTTAATAAGTGTCTCATTTTTAAAGAAAAAATTTTATTCTTTATAATTATCTAATTTAATTTGAAGGCTCATGTTCATTGACAGCCTAAATGAATTACATAAAAGCTTGAGCTACAAAGACAAACTTGAACAAACCTGTGATAAACTAGTGATATGTCAACTGATTTCATATGTGTAACTATTACACAGATTTTGGTCAGCAAAGAGTGAAATATCCATTTTTGTAGTTTAAATTTTACAACTTTGTGTGACTCCTTTCAGAGAAGACACTAATTACAAATTGGCTGTCTTTATGCAGGAACCATAATGAATCATATGATGTATGCCGATGACCTTTGTGTTTTTTCACCTAGTGCTGCGGGGTTGAGAAAACTCACCGATTGTTGTGCCAAGTATGGCAATATGTTTGATATAACGTACAATGCCAAAAAATCTGTCTGTATGGTTATTGATAATAAAGAAAAATATTCATCCTGTTGTTATCAATAACCATACACCACCTTACACTGAGAAATGTAAATACCTTGGCCATATTATAAACAATAATCTTACTGATGATGACGATATTGTCAGGCAGAAAAGATGTATCTCAGGCAAATGCTTTAGCCAGAAAATTTTACTTATGCAACAATTCCATTAAACAACTTTATTTAATTCATACTGTGGTTCAATGTACACCTCAAGTCTTTGGTGTCATTTAAAAAAAACAGAGTCTGAAAGGTATTACTGTCGCTTATAACAACAGTTTTAGAATTATACACAACCTGTCACCCCGCTGTAGTGCAAGCCATATGTTCGCTACTAATTATGTTAAATCCTTTAATGAACGTATTCGCTCATCAATTTTACTACATGCCTTTTATGCCGGATGGAAAAATCCGACAATATACTTTTTGTGAATTATCTTCACACTTTTATTTATTATCAAAGTCCATTGATTAAACTTTGGATTGATCAATTGTATGCTTTTAATTCATGATGTTTGTACTTTTTATACAAATATATTTTTTTATCCTTACTTATCTTATATATATATTTTACTACACGTCATGTATGTATATTTATATATATATTTTTTTCTCACTACATGTACCTCTATTGTTCATCATGTGTGTATATGTATGTTTTTTTTTTAACCTGTATGTATTTATAATATTATGGGCTCTTGTCTGAAATAAAACATTATTATTATTATTATTAATATCCCCTGGTGTATGCGTCAGGAAGCAAAAGACCCCACCAAGGAAGTAGGGGTGATTTGACATGGACACACAGTCCGATATGTGTAATAACACTCAAATATGAGGCAGGTACATAAAACATTAATGAACTTCTCCAAGTATAAAACCTATTCTTAAGTCCAGTGCATTCAGAGTGCAAAGGGCATCAAATTATCCATTGTCCTGTGTGTTTGCTTTTGAAAAAAGTATTATCCTTTTTTAACACTGTTTTCTTTCTATACATTCACATACGACACAATTATTGAATTGATAAAAGTCCTGTGACCAACCTGTGTTACGACGCTTGCGAGACTGCTCACACTTGTACTCCTGCTAGGTGGCGCCCACGTATAGGATGTACCGAATGTCTTCCTGGAAACCGGGATAGTGGGTGTAATGAAGGGTACCAGGGAGTAGGGTGTTTCAGATCTCGGAAAGGAGCGTTAAGTTTAGTCACCCTTTAATTTGCCATGCTAACACACAGTGGCGCAACATGTTATATATATGGAAAGAAATCTTATCCAAAAGCCAAGGAGCTATGATCCAATACCCCCTAAATATACCACTGGGTGGAGCTATTTGGAGACTACGCTGGGAAAGACTCCAAATGGGAAGAAGGGGCACTGACTCAGAAATGGGATATAAGACATGGGAGGAAGAGGAGTGTATGTATAGGAGAAGGACAGGTTGGTTGTACAGGGAAAGGCTACAGAAAAGATGGGAGACTTGTAAAGGAGTGTGAATGACAGGGTTCTTAGAGAAAATATGGGTGGTGGAACAATATTCGGGATGTGACAGGATAACTAATGGCTTAGGGGAAGGAAACTGGGAAAGTGGGTACAATGGCACATGTCATGGGGAAAAAATACACAAGAAATGAAGACTTAATGAATGATGTCAAATGTAACTTAATGAATGATGTCAAATGTAACTTACATGATTTTTAACAGACATTGTATACAATCGGGATGTTTATGGTCCTGATATAAAAAAACGTAATCATATGTGTGTGTAATTATGAGAAAACTCTCAGATGAAGTTACACATAATATATTTATATCTTGGTAGCACAACCAATATAAAATATATCATATGTCATCATTATGTCGTAACTTCTCGTGAGAGTTTTCTCCCAATACTGCACATCCATATAATCATGTTACAAAGCCACCATGTTGACGGAACATGCACAAAGGATCAGTTATCACCAGCCCTGCCACATGTCATTCCTGGTAGGGCACAACTCCCACACACCAACATAGCATCTTCCAAACCTATATTTCTGGCAGAGAGATAGCAACAAAACCAGCCACCCGGACTGACAAGGAAACAAAGAGGAACTTATCCCTTTGTTAGAACCTTGTGACAGCTGTAATGTTGCAGCAAGTACACACACACACACACACTGCAGTTCATACCTTAGCAAAGTCTTCTTTCAACCTTGTCTCTGGAAGACTGTACAAAGAAAGGGAGAGTGCCTCTGAGCCTTCCTGGCAAGGCTATTTATAGCAGTCTTGGAATCTGGGCTGCCAGGCTCCAGAAGGGAATCTGACACCGAGCCCATTATGGCCTGGACAGCTGCTGAGAGATTACTTATGAGTTGGAACATTCTGAAGTGTGGGGATGTTCACTGAGAAGGATACAAATAACATTTCTTTGTAAATAATTAGGTATACTGCCGTATGATATGTCTTGTAAATATTTAGGAGAACATAATGTTGTAATTAAGTAGGAGTAAATACTTAGATGTACGTTCTGAGATGTGCCACTATGCATTAATATATGCATGTTGTAATTAACTAGGAATTTTTTGTATAAGTTTGTTCAGCAAAAGCAAATGTGTAAATATTTATACACACCATTACTTAAAACATATGCCAATATGCAATCACTGTAAAAGTATATATGTACGACAGGTCATTTGCTTGACAAGCAATTGCTTTTTCAAGTGATCCACCTTTATTTTTTTAATTTAATAATTTTTTATTTTGTCTATAATGTTGGGTAAATAAAGTATTATTATTATTATATTACAAATAGATGGTTATCATAATATATGTATACAAAAATATATGTTACAATACATATTTCCATATCTAAATAATTATTTAACATACTTTTCAAAAATATACTTTGCAAGTTTTGTCTTTAAAATGTGCGTTACTATAACACCAATTGAATACTATAACACTAATTTAATACTACAACACTAATTCAATACTATAGCATTAATTTAATACAAGAACACAAATTTATTTATTTACTTTCTTCTTACTTGGTAGCACACGTAAGTACATACGTACGTACGTACGTACGTACGTACGTACGTAGGTACCTTACATATACCATATTGTTCCCTATAGACGAGCAGTGCGCGAGTGCGAAGGCTTGGGTGCACGTCTATTAGTTCTCAAAAGTGGCCCAAATCATGATCTGTCGCTGTGGGTGAAAAAAGAATGCAGAGCGCCTCTTGGGAATGAATCGGGAACTGATCTATTTCATAACCAGCGTTAGTTTTGCATGATGTATTTTGTTATTGTTTTGTTGGTGCTAAATAAACTTGATGTAACACTACAGTGAGGTGTTGCACTGTTTGTCTTGCGCTGTCGGCTATAATAGAAACGAGCAGCCGACCAGTTATTGTTGCGACTTTCACCTTTCCGAAGGCAAAGCCAGCGCCAGCAAAACACAATTATAGCAGTGCATGAATTTTGTGTCCAATCTACACATACTTTGAATTATTTTGATGATGCTAAACAAAGTTAATGGAAGCCTACAATGAGGTGTTGCGTTGTTGTATCTGCGTTGGACAACGCAACCCTCAGTAAAGATTCCGACCCTGAGGACACTGCAGCTGAGTTGGACAGTGACACTGAGGACTATGGCTGTTCTCCAAGTAACCCGAGTCATTAGTGTGGTTCAGTGATAGGCCCAACATCATGTTTCCTGAATGGAAGTTAAATGTTTAGTCTATTGATAGATGTTGACTTTTAACCTGTTCATGTTGAGCAGGCAAACAAACACTTCTTTCAGTTGGAATTAAGTTTGTTGTGATTCACCAACTGTATTTTCTTTATTTCAAAAAGGACATCCGCGATTAACATAGTTAAACACTTTATTGATTGGTTCTGATGCAAATGTTTATGTAAAGGTAATCGGATACCACCAGTCCTGAAAAAAATTTTCATGTGTGGTTTCACTTCTGAAAAAGGGGGTGGGCATCGATAGGGAACAATACGGTATATATATATATATATATATATATATATATAAAATAATCATTGAGCATTCATGTGCATTTATGCCATGCTTGAATCCGGTATTTGTTTTTACAGTAAGGCCAATAATGTAATATCATATTTTATTGCAAAAACTAACAAACATAGCACAGACACAAATAAAACATCAGTAATAAAAACAAAACGAAAATTATTAATAATGGACTTTATTTGTCAATATAACCAAGCAGTTTTTGTAATCAATAACACAGTAACATGCACTTGCACCCTACAGTGGTATCTATCAAATTTAATGGTCTATCGGTCCATAAACACACACAGACAAAGCCATATGAACAAATAGCTGAAATAAATCAGTCTGAAATGATGCACAACAAATAAAATATGCAGCAAAAATGTGAGATAACTGAAATGCAAGTCATAGCTCCTGGAAGCACAAATATAGCTAGAACTAAAATAGCTAAATGGTAGCTAAAACATGTATGTTGAACCACAGATAGCTTTCTTTCAGAATAAAAATGTCTTCAAGGATACCCATAAGAAACTATAATTACTATATAGAAGTTATAAGTTTCTTATGGGAATGTTGGAAAAATATGGTAGAATCTTCAGTTTATGGTAAAAATATAAAGCCATGGTGGTTTTGAACGCAACCAAAGTGACTTATTTACAGTATCTGACTTAATATTTGCTTAAAAGAAACCAACGTAGAGGGAAGATACTATACGAGTAAACCAGGCAAGCCATGTGTCCTGTTGTGGCTGTATAGCCTTTACAAGTTAATAACATACCGCCTAAGTAACTTGGCATAACGACAACAAATAATAAAGGCAGGAAGTAGCAGAGGGAATACTTATATTAATTGGTACCTTTGCAAATCATACGAGACGGTGGCAAAGTAGCATATATAATCGGACAAGTTCAGTATTTACCCAGAAAATCATTTCTAGAAATACCTATGATTTTAGTGGAAGGTTTCTTGTTAACTTTCTTCAACTGGGACTTCAAGGATAAAAATGTGTGTCACATGGCAACGATACAAACTGACCGGATTCACCAATGACATTCACACAACACCCTGTGGCACTAGACATGTGAACAAGCATACGTCTGTGCATAGAATAGAAAAACAAGTTCAACATTTATCAGCCGTCAAAACACAAAAAAACTTCACAAACTAAGGTGTTCATTTTAGTCATACATTTCGTATTTGGCATTTTTAAAAATCATATAATGTGTACAGCATACATGCTGTTTAATATTAGATAATTCCATTCAACTGTGTTTTGTAAGCCTAGCTTGAAACAGTGTTCACTGTGACACCACAAAACCACCAAATAGTGCTGTCATGAAGTCATCACAGACAAGATGACAAACCCTCATGAAAACAGAAAAAAACTAAGCTGAACGAATTAATATGTAAACAATAAAACACTGTAGTAAGAGCGCTACACATGCGATAACTGGTGTTCAACTTTTGGCACCAAAAAAATCACACCTACCTTGCAAAAGTTGGCCATGAAGCGTCCAAGTCATAGCCGCCAGGTGAAAGGTCAAACTGGATGTCATTGAGGTCGTACAAGGCACTGATGAGGGCGGATGAGAGTGCATGGTTGAGCCAGACAGACTTAGGGTGATACCAGTCACTGAAAGAAAAAAGAAGCTTTCATGAGAGTCAGCCCAGATGAATCAATACTGTGACAACAGTAATCATGCAAAATGTCATTGTATATAGCGATTCCGATCAATCTTCCAAGAAGCTTAGTTTCACTTCCCAGCTTGAGCTACATATGGGAATAATGTGATGCCAAGGATGTTGAGCATTTCTAGCAGTTATTTTGTTTTGCGCAGTACATCAATGTATTTTCCCAAAAAACATTGCACCCTCCCAATCAAGGGTGTGCGTGCAGCCATACACCCTCCCAGCCAGGTTACCCAATGCACTGACCTGGTGACCTTTCCACAAGTGGCACACTGCTGGATGCTGTCTGCGAGGCGGTGATGCATCAGGCTGAATCGGATGAATGCTCGGCCACGTCCCAGTGACGTCCGCAGCTGAAAGTTGTTGGAGTAGTGTCACGCGGGCAAGAACAGACTCATGTATCCAAATAAACAGTGTAACATGTAAAGCTTATGAATGAATGACTAATGTAACTACAGTCTAGTAAACAATTAGAGCTCTATATCTGGCTTCTTCCTCGACCTCTTCCAGTTCATCTTTTTCTATTTTTAAAATGGCTTCCAGCCTGAGCTGGGCCATATCCACATTAATTTTCTTACCTCTATAAAAAATAAGCATGTCACTATGGAAGCTAGCCAAAATAATACATATTTTTTTTTTATTCACAGGACATATTTCATAAAAATTATGACATAATGATCTATCATAACTTATAGAATCAACAAAAACTGGTTACAAACATCATAAACTTTCTGCCAAAACTAGTGCTAACTACATGCATTTAGACAATCCAATACTATAAGTTATTAACTGCAACATTTACTAAAGTCATTCAGGAATAACACATCTTAACCTAGGCTGCACTGTTAGTGTTAGAGATGATCAGAAGTGCCCGACCAGATCTTTCCGTATCGGCTGTCGAGATGGCACAATGCCCACATAACAAAATGCTGGATAATAATGTAAGAATTTGCTTTTAAATTAAATTAAAACATTGCATAACATGGTATGAAGCACATTGTTTGATATGGTGGAGGTGGCGAATGTAAAACCATGACATTGTGTTTAAAGTTTTAAACAAATCCAGACATATCTTCCTCAGATTTGTTTGGTCATTCCAATATAACTTAAATACACAAGTTAGTAACATTCAATTCCCCAGGTGTCGCCACAAGTGTGTATTGGGCTTTGCTACAAATAAATTCAACTGAAGAATACAGCATTGGATAATTGAAGTGTTTGTTCCAATAAATGTAAAAAGTGGTAAATATTTACCTCAGACAAGGACTTCACAAAGCGAATGCCATCTTTGAGCGATTTGTTTGATGAGAGACAATCACAGAAGTAGTTCCAGTAGTCTTTCTTCCCTCCAAACACTCCAGTCCTGGCTGAACACAAAACACATTAATCAGTCCTGGCTGAACACAAACTACACCAATCCTAGCTGAACACAAAACACACCAGTCCTAGCTGAACACAAAACACATTGGTCAGTTCTGGCTGATCACAAAACACACTGGTCAGTCCTGGCTAATCACAAATCACACTGGTCAGTCCTGACTGAATACAAAACACACTAGTCAGTCCTGGCTGATCACAAAACACACTAGTCAGTCCTGGCTGATCACAAAACACACTAGTCAGTCCTGGCTGATCACAAAACAAGCAATCTAATAAAAAAAATACTATGCATACATTGAATCTTGCAGTTTTGTGGTGTGAACTGAATAACGTAAAAACAACAGAAGGCAATGTAACAGATAAATATGTATTACTTTATAATAATTACTAGCAATGTCGCAAAACATCTGACTAGATCACAGCATTGTGCAAGTCCCAGAAATGTTATAGTGTGTGTTTCACTAATGTTTTTATTAGTAAATTGACATACAATTTCAAGAATGTAAGCCGAGGATATTGTGAATATAACTTAATTACTTAGGAATGTAAACAAAGTACACACTTCTCAGTGAAGAGATCCATTGTATATACACAAGTTTGTGTTTAAACAGAGATCAACGCTGTAGCAGTGTAGAGGCAGTCAATGACCTTCCTATACATGTCATTCACAAAGGAAAGGTGCAATATTTCATGACATCCATCATTCTTATAATACACAAAAGTCAGTTTGGTAAAGACTCATACTTTTGGTTTGCAGTTAATCATTAGTTGGAAACAATTCATTACTACAAGAGATATTACTAAATGTCTGCTGGCACTGTCACATAGCACTGATACTGACTGACTAATAGTGCTCTGATACTGACTGACTGTACTCTAATACTGACTGATGCAGATAGTACTCTGATACTGACTGACTGATAGTACTGATAATGACTGACACTACTCTGATACTGACTGACTGACAACATTCTGGTACACCTGTACTGAGTGACTGACAATATTCAGGTATTGACTGACTGATAGTACTGATACTGACTGACTGATAGTACTGATACTGACATTTCTGTGCGACCTGGAGGAGATACTCGAGCTTGACACAGAACCTCTGTAGCGTCTGACTGTCCTCATTGACGGGAAAACCCGAGTCCCTGAAGTCCCGACTCATCTCACTCACACAGTCTGAAAGCATCAACTGTAGATGAGACACACTTCAAGCAAGGCACTCAGCAATAAATAACTCGCATTTTCATTGACAATCAGAGATAAGCATTTACAATGGCCTAGACACACAAATAAATAATTTATTAATAATATCAACAGTCATAAAAGTAATGTAAAGTATATACTCTGCAGCTGTAGTTAGTTATTTGCAAGAATTTCCATAAAATCACCACAAAAACATCTTTAAATTACTATAGTTATAAAGATATGTATTTTTATATTCCCGCACACTAATGGATTTTTAATTCATTATGTACTTGTGTGTTGTCGTTGGTAATGGCTTACATACCTTTTGCTTTCATTTTCAATTACCAGCATAAACATGTTTAGCTGCTAACACATGATTAATATAACCAAGTTTTTTGCGTATTAAATCATAATCATGGATTTACATGGCCACACTTGCTTTAAAACCAGGACATAACATTTTCCTGCATTCATAGCACCTTGTTAGTTGAATATTTATTTGCAACAAACGCTACAAAATTATCCTTAAAATTGTTGTAAAACCTGCATTTAAAGCTATCATTGTTCACAGCAAGAAGCTAAAATATCAGTATGGAATAACTCCTGATCGTCCTGAAATGTTTTATGATCATATATACCATTCCTGACCTAATAAGCACATACAGTACGCTTTAAAAAAAATTGTGCCATAAAAAATGTCAAGGAATCTGTTCTTATTCTGTAGACAATAAGGTAACTGCTTAACACTTGTGGTGTCATTTGGTGAGTAGGGTAGAACAACTGAAAAGTGGTGCCAACTGTTCAACACCAGATGGCGACACTTTTCAGTTGTTTCACATCAGTCAAATTACAATAATTATGGATCTTGCAGATTAAAAAAGGGGTGCAAGAAGTTGTCTTAGTGTGATCACAAACGACCAATGTATGAGCCTTTATCACGCATGTGAAAATGGAAAGATTAATTCAGAGGAACTTCTATGCATGAAGTGGTGGGGGGTCTGGGGAAATTTTTGGAAGCTACATTGTTTGTGGTGCATTCTGGTGACTTTATGCCACACTCTTCTCATATGTTCAGTCTTTCTAACAAATCATAATGTTGTACACAGACTAAACCCAACTCACAAATGTAAATTTCCTGTAGATAAGATATTATTTATTATGGAAAAGACTTTCAATTCTGCAACAAGTATTGTTACACATAATCTGCAGATAATATTGACACAAGCATCCAGAAATGTTGAGGCAGTAGGTCTCTGAATCGATGGATGTGTAGTCTAGTTCTCTACTTGTTCTTGGTTAGCTGTCTTTCAGTGCTGCATTTCATTCTGTTATTTCTAGCTTTCTTCCTCGTTTCTTCCTTCTGCTTCACCAAGGTCTGAAGGTGGGCAGTTTTTAGTCACTTTAACTCCTTGGTTACATCCTCCTGCGCCTTTCGCTTCAAACTTGGAAATCGTGCAGAGATGTCGAGGTTCCTCAAGCTCTTTCAATTTGATTTAATTTCCTCTCTGGATTATCTCCTTCCTGATGCAAGCCATGTCACCCTAAAGTATGAAAGGCACTAATTATATCAAAGCAAATGTATTTTGTTGTCCGTGAAAACGTATGCTCTCTAGGAACACAAGTACGTCCTGTATTATCGCTCACCCAAGATGTTCACTTCTTGGTCAAACAATAATCAGCCAACTACATATACGAGACTTTAATAGTATGACTCATTTATAGGATGCTAATGTTTCGGCATGACGATTGCGATAACAAGATAAATTATTAAAATTTGAGTCAGAAACGAATGTACAATGATTGTGTTTATTTATTTATATGACAATAATTATTTCTATATGAATTACAATTTTCTTCAACTACAACTATTTAGATTATTTACTCAATGTTTCGACTGTCATCAGCAGCCTTCATCAGGAATTATGGGAAGGCTATTTCTTCCCTGCTCACCAGTTGTCTTGGCAAGCAGGCCATCCCATACGTCACTCAATCTAGATCCCCCTTGTCTCAATTCATGAGTCATGACTGGAGTTGCCTTTCGGATCCATATGGCCTCTTTGATCCATCTTGTGTTTCTGTTACACTCTCTGTCAATCAGTTTTGTCCCCTCCCAGTCTAGGATGCATGGTCTGTTATATACCGCTGCTGACTCTCTCTTCTGTTCCCTGGTAAATCGTCTGGTTGTGATGTAAATATGATTTTGTTCTGGAGACTTGCTCTCAGTGTAAAACTTCACAATGTTGTGGATCTCTAAAACCACATTTTGCATTCGTGTGGAATAACAAGTTTTCTCCCACATACTAACTTCGACATAATTATAGAACATGTTAGAAACAATGACATGTTCTGAAGAATTTACCCATTTATGTTACTTGCATTAGAAATACACCTATGCTATCTAATCGACATTTGTCAGCTTAATTTTGGTCCAATTTCGGTTAAAAAAAAGATGACTAAGAAAGTTAACTTACCGCTTTCCAAGATGTCATCAAAGCTAACGAAAATTAATGGAAACAGCCAACAAAACGGATACAGGTCAGAACGGCGACAGATCCAAAACGGCGACAACCAAAACGGTGACAAGTGATAAGTCAAAACAGCGACAACCATTGGTCAAAACGGCGGCATCCATTGGTCAAAACGGCAAAAAACCAACATGGCAACAAGCAAGCAAAAATGGCGACTGTTGTTAAAATAATACTAACATAAACATTGAAACTTTAATATTGTCAGTGAGCGCCATGAAGCCACCTGCTTAGCTAGGTCTTTGAACCGCGTTTTTCATCAGGATACCCTTTCATCAGATGGAAGCCTGGGGTACTCCGAAGGTTGTGAATGTGAAGCCATGTCTATTATTCACACCTGCCCATTGTACGAGGTGAAGCTTTTGACTACAGTGTAACCAGCTAACTAAATTTGGCCTCAATTTTAATTTTTATGACAAGTAGGCCTGCAGGAATAACAACCGCTCAAAGTGAGGGCATCTGTGATAACTACTCTTCACACCCTAGTTAATGCGCAATGCAAGTCAGCGCATATAAAAGAAATAATGTACTTCCATGATGACAGTCAAAGGGAAATACATTGTTTGGTTTTAGAAATAACATTTAAATAAGAAGTTTGTATGCTAAGATAAACATCACTATTTCAGTCATATTATTAGCTATGTATGTATGTTATATAAATTCGTTTTTATGAGACTGTCCCATATATAATAATTTCAGTTTTCTTTCTTCTTCACTCTATTTTCTTGTGGCGGGCTTTTTCGGTGTCTTTTGAAGACTGTCAAATGACAGCCATAATTGGCCGAATTAGGTTTTTTTAATGGCAGGCCAAATCCGGTTTAACCATTATTGGCCTAGTCAAGTCTTACTAGCTGTGTAGCGAGGTTGGCGTTATCACCTGCACAGTAATAATAATAATAGAAGAAGAACCAATATATGAAGGTTCATGAAAAAATAACTTGAAACTTTATTTTAAATTAATAAACATGGAAGTAATGTTTGAAGCATCTTAAGACTTTTAAGTACATGCATAATGAAACAATAGAGATATGCATTTACACAAATAAAATATATACACATATATAATAATACTAGTGTGCATACATCTTTATTTGAAACCAGTATAGATAACCATAATTAATTAAAACAAAAAACCTTTTAATGTTGAAACAAATTGGGATCAGTGACTCCCATTAAGACATACTGTCGCTATCATAGGAGCCACTCCAGTTATGACAAATAAAAATAATTTTTTTTATATTTTATTGGCCTTTTTAATTACATGTCTATCTCAATTATATAAGCATGTGGATTTTATCTGGCAGTATGTGTTTTTTTTATACCTGCTAATATAATCAAATGTGTGTATGTATTTGAATATCAGAGTTTCCATCCATTTATGAACAATTAGCACTGCTGATTTTGGTGACATGAATAACAGTTTGGAAATGTACATGTGCATTTATAATGTTTGCAGAATAAATTGTTTTGCATAAATTGTAAAGCCTCACAGGCTATGAGTGTATATCTTTTCTTGCACTATATCAGGAGTGTTGTTTATAATGAATGGCAAATTATATTTAAGAAATATGTTTGCAAATTCATGTTTAGTTCTGGCAGTATGTATATTTTTAGATTTCCGAGTGTCATGAAGGTGTATATTAACATTTGGAGTAATCTGCCAGTTTAATAAATAAACAGGTCAATTTCTATGGATGTATTTAAAGTAAAATTTTAACTCTTGTAACTTTAATTGATCTTCTATCTTTAACAAATTAAGATGCTTAAAAAGTGACTCAGTATGTGAATTATATCCGCTTAAAGTTATTATGCAAACAGCTTTTTTTCTGAATTTTCATTAATCTGCTTCCTTTGTATCCCCATAATACAATAGTTTATATGTGATAATATCAATGAGTTATATATAAAAAAAAGTATTTCTAGAAGCAAGACATATTTTAGCCTATTTAATATGCCAATCATTTTTGCACGTTTATTAGATATTTTTTCTGCATGTTTTTTAAAATTTAAATTTGAATCCAGGGTTAACCCTAAGAAAAATCATATTTAATATCATTTGGAATAGTCTGAGCTATGTTTGTGAAAAAAATATTAAATTTATTAGCAATATTTTTTATCTGTTATTTTTTCATCATTTCTTTAAAGACATTTTTTGGTGTTTTTGTCTTTAGAGAGAAAATCATTTATAGTTTTCCAAGTATTTCTTATATTGTTTTGAACCGATTAAGAGTGACAGGCGCATCAACACTATGGATCTCCACCAACGTAACAAAGGATGCTGACTCGGACTGTTCAGCGACAATCGCAGGAACGCTGCTTTTATTCACATTTACGAAAAAGGCATCAACTGATGTGAACTTTGATGTTGACAATTATTGCATCTTTTCACTTGCTTGGCAGCTGTCATTTTGAACTCACCCCATGACATCCGGGTCACGGGATTGTTTCTTCAAATGAGAGTACCAATGGATAGGCACTGAGAAACGCCACATAAGCACGTTTCCCAACCAATGACAAACGATTACAATAAATAGAGATCAACCGCAGTATAATTATTTTTGCAACGATGTCAAAGTTAAAAATATATAATCTTATTGATTGGCAGTATTCGCTATTCTGCCGACGACAACATTCGTCGAATCACGACTGCATGCGGTAAGCCGTCACTAAGTCTACAACAGTTCAAACAATTTTATTGTGAAAAAATCTCATCTTGTACAGTAAAAAGAAAAACCTGTCTTTTATTTTTATTTTACCCGTCATCATAAGACATTTGCCCGTCTTGAAGAAGGGCAGACGGGCCCCTGGCTAAGGGCCTGCTGGTTCCTGAGGATATAGACGCCATAGAAGTTAATTAATATTATTAATATTATTATTAACATTCCAATAATATATATATATATATATATATATATATATATATATATATATATATATATATATATATATACAAAACATGTTACTATATTGTGATCTTATATATTCGAAAATACGCAATTTAGCTATGAAAAAAATAATCACGTTTTACAATATACAGTATACAGTATAAAAACCATTGTACTGCACATTTTGTCATGCCAATAAATCAGCATAAAGTCTAACAGTTTGATAAGATGCTAAATAGAAATGGCATAGTCTCATAAAAATGTATATTTTCAAGTATTATAAATTGAGACAGTTTTAATGTGAAATGCAAGATGAATAATAATCACAAAACCTTTCTGACCTTCTGCTGTGCAAGTTATCAACGTTTGTTTTATGCATGCACGTATGCACAAAACATAATGTGCTGAAGTTTTGTAAACTTCATTCTAGTACTTGTTGTTTTTGTGTGTGTTATGGTGATAATAAATAACAACATGCAGGAATTGTAATGTACGTTATTTGTGTTTTTAATTATATTTTTGAGTAATGACCGACAGAACAAAAAACCAACAACAATCGAAACGGAGACAAATGCCATATTTATACACGATTATTATTTATTTGTGTCACTTATAACATAATTTAATTGGATATCCATTTAATTTAACCAAGTGTACATCACATCGGGGGTTATCTACATCGGGTACATGCACCATTATTATTTATTTATTTTTGAATGAGTACGTTATACACAATGATTATTTATTTGTCGCCGTTTTGGTTTGTCGCCATTCTGACCACTACCTGCCATATATATGACGCCAATGTCTGTCGCCGTTTTGACCAATAGTTGTCACCATTTTGACCAATATTTGTCGCCGTTTTGACCAATAGTTGTCACCATTTTGACCAATATTTGTCGCCGTTTTGACCAATGTTTGTCGCCATTTTAACAAAAGTGTGTCGCCGTTTTAACTCGAATTGTCGCCGTTTTGACCAAGGATGTTGCCATTTTGAATTGTCGCCGTTTTGAATTTGTCGCCGTTTTGGCTGTCACAGTTTTGACCAGTACCCGACAAAACATGAGGCAAAACAAAACGTGAACGAGATTCCGGTAATCGCCGCGGCATTAATTATGAACGTATTTTCGCGCACGCGGAATGACCGAAGCAGCATACTTTGAATTGTGTTTAAGTGCCTACTAAAACAAAAAGTTAAATCAAATACCTTGTATATCTTGTACTGTCTTTGACAGCTGCATCTTGCGAGACGATGGGATAGAGAACGGATTCTCCATCACTGGTTCAGCCATGGCGCCTGCCTCGTCACTTCGTCAACAAGTGATACTGACAGTGCAACCCGACGTAGCCACAGCCTACATCGTACACGGTTGACACCCCCAAAACTGAACCATCGGAGTCGATGATAGGGGATGGCCAGTTGCAGGTGCCGCCAACGAAACAGCGCGTCTTAACGTATGCGCAGCTGGAATGCTTTATTATAATATATCTATCCGAGTGTCATCACACATCATAGGGATCACTTTCTTTTTGAAAATCAGCACTTCCCGCTTTCTAAAATCTTCGGAAGTTCGCCCATCAGTGATCACGTGATATTCGAGAGCCGTACGTTGTTTTTATAGTACACGGATGGCTGTCGGACTACAGTATGCGTTGATTGCCGGACTATCAGCTTTATTAGCCGATACATGATGCGACAGCTTATTTCTCTTTTCTGAGTGAAGCTGTTGTCTTCACCAGAAAACGTACAGTTTTTTAGCATAGCACGTCTCTGTTTTGAACATACAAACATTTGAAAATATATCTATAATTATTAAAAATCGATCGGCTTGCATGTAACAACCTTGCCGCATTATACTTTATAATTACTGTTCTTTGTAGAATTCACGCTTCCCATGGTACTATGACGAACAAAAAGACATTTAACTTGTACTTATATACAACCATCCATCAAGTTTTTAATAGATAAATGCATTACTGAATAACTAAAGTAAATTGATTTGTTTGTGTTATTCCTTCATCTAACGATGAGCTTATATTATGGCGTAATTTGGATCTACGATCACTAAATAACAAATACCGTGGTCGATGCTTTTTCAAAAAGTGTCGTTTGAGAAGGCAGTTATAATACTATACTGTCATGTCAAAATGTATTGAACGAAGGCAAATTTAGGGATAGAAAACAGTAAACAATGATATATTGTTACGAAATATGTGGTTCATCAACAACACTTTGAACGTTTTCCGTTTGGTAACTGAAGTACAGTAGAGGTCCTCTAGAACGGCTGCCCAGGTGACTGGATAAAGCGGCCTGAATAAAGGAGTGGCCGAATTACAGAGGCTGGTCACATATAAATAAAAGAGAGTGTGATATATTGCCCGTTTTCAAGGGGGGTCGCTTTGAGGGATTCTACTATACCAATAAAACAGTTCTTTCTTGAAACACACTTTCTATAATGTTTGCCTTTGTCATCAAATTTTGAGATAAGTGGATGTGAGTCAACAACCCATTCACATTTATCGATTATAAGTTAGTTTCAGTTGCTGTACGCGCAGAATAGCTGTAAAATGCGCCATCTTGAAATTGGCCAAGGCCGCGGATGTCTGTTTTTAATTTCTGCATGAAAATAAATAGAGACATACAGAATCATTTTTAATCTCCCTTAGCCGACACTCGCTCGCCTTCGTGAACTCCGCGAGAAGAGAGTATGACACCACCAATCTGATTGATTCATGTTGGCGCTATATTTAAGTTCAGTTTAACAAGATTTAACAAGATTTGCCATCCAAGCCAAAGGCCCAGATGGCAAGTGAACAAGGAAGCCATTGGCTTATCGAGAGTCCAACAATGTTCATCTACTTATAACCCGCCCTCCTGAGATATGTGTCAACCTTGTTTTTAAACATATTCACGCTGCTAGCAGTTACACAATCTGTAGACAATTTGTTCCATTCATTTATTGTCCTCTGTGAGAACGAGTGCTTCCTGATGTCCAATCTACATTGATCCTTTACTAATTTTACCTAGTTGATATCGTTTATTTTTAATATCCCTTCATGTGACAGCGACGGTGGGCATGCTTTGCTCTCAAACTAGAAGAACTCCGCAACATCATTGTCTCTCACTTGACAAGCTACATACAGCTGAGTAAACAACGAACAGTCGCTCCGGAGAGCCAACACTAGGATCTTGGATTTTTATTTATCTTTTTCTGACGACGTTGCAAAATGACGAAGTTTGTTTAGCTTGATAGGGAGTCCATGGTGCAATCTGACAATCGCTCTTTGACAAATGCATTGTACTGACTCTGGTCGAGCTCTTCAGTGTTCCACACACTGTCCACAGCAGTCTCGTGGCAAACATCTCGAGTGTCCAGAGCCAGTAAATTAGATCCATCTTCACATATTGGATTTCCATATTCTTGTATGGCAGCTTTCAGCGAGCTAACATCTTTCAGGAAGGCTGTTTGACCATTTGTGGTTTGGTCGTGGTGACAATGAACCTTATTGTCTATAGTTGGTTCGGCAGACGCTTCTAATTCTGGGACGGACAACATCCATTGTCGAAGTGCAGCATGGTCTTCGATGATACCGACAACACCACCATCTCCTTTCATCGCTGCGTTATTCTGCTCGCTATGTTGTGCCTGGCCGATCACCATCTTTGAGAATGAATGTGACGTCTTTGTGACAACGAAGCCAGAGTTGACGGTGAACTCTTCATACACAGCTTTATATCCACCAAGGAGCTCATATATCTAATGTGCAAGGGGAAGTAGGCCTACTTGGCGTAGTGCACACGGTCCAGAGCGAAAAAACCATGTTACCAAACCTTTTCAACTTTTCCACGTACAAGTCGAAATCATCGACTCTGATGGATCTGACAACTTAAAGGAGAGTGAACTGAAGGTGAAGAGTGTTGTACAAACTCTTTAACTCCACTCTGTGTGTAGGCGTACTCTGTGTGTAGGCCTACTCTGTGTGTAGGCCTACTATGTGTAAGCGTCGCGCATACAACAATAGGGGAGGCCGGGTTAGTTGTAATAAAAATAGCATATTTCAGTATTGCGATTCGAATTGTTACCCGATCGAAACTTTTTAATGCCAGCGTATCCACAAATATCTCCGCAGAAGTCAAGCCCATAAATAAATGCATACTGCAATATACATTTGCGTAACTATACGTTTTGCGAGGTCTCCTAAAGTGTTACAATTTACCCCGATGCGGGGCAAGTGGTAACAGCCGGCGAGGCAAAGTGTAACATATGTTTTGTCATAGCGGTAAAATATAACATACCATTATAAGCAAATAATGGCTTTGAATTGGTTTAATACATATCCAGGACACAAGACCAGGTTATGAGGCTTACTAAATGAATTGGGCCTATCTACAATAACTATGCAAAAAAGTAATGGGCTGATCCCATATTGGAACACCGTGCAAACACTGTAATAAACAGAATCATGTTTATTACGAAACTTTTATTAATTGCCTCCGGTTCACAATGGATGATGGCATTTTCCCAACACATTGTCTCACCGAATGACATATTTCGATATCGCAATGTCACGATTTGTACGGGGAAATGTAGCAACTTGCCTCAGCAGCTTCTTATTCACAACACAAAATTATGATTACTTTAAAACACTGCTTAATGGCCTCTGTAACAGCTAAATGATATATTAATTAGTAAAATTACCAAAGGAAGAACAACATAGGACAAGTCATGTGCACACAAACCCTTAACAGGTAGACTCGCGAAATTATAACAAATTACCGTTTTTTTTTTAATGGCGCCATTGTTTACATTTTCATCAGATACACATGATGTTACACGTCACATGCTTAAAACTATAGATGAACATACTGTTACCTCCCGAAATAATTCGCATTAGTAGTTTTGTCTGTAGTACGTCTGTTATACCTTACCCGTGTTGTAACTAGCTCCGGTCTCAACTACAGTGCACACGCATTTACTTGGTGTGCGCGGAATGAGGTAAGCAGCTCTCTGGAAAGAATCAGCCGTTCCCGACGCTGTGACTCCTCCAGTATACAAGTCCACCCACCATCAACCGTTCAGGTGTAGAGGGCACCAATCCTGCTTAAAGTTGCCATCTCAATGGGCATCCCTTCCAGCATTATCACAACGTTATTTTCCCCTTGAGTATCAGGCCACGTCCACATTATCTGCTTCGCAAGAGCATATAGCGGCTGGTCTAAGGTGAAAACCGGCACTTGGATAGGGTTCAGAATGTTGACGGCTATCTTGATGACATCCATTGAGTGATGAATCATTGGCACAGAAGCTGCTTCACCGTAGACAAAAGACAAAAAGATGGATACGCAGGTCTTCACTTCTTCCACACATAGATGTTGGTGGCTCGCGTGGTATGCAGCACAAGACATTGAATCCTGTGTCGCCTCTTCACCGCTGCAAACTCGTCCCATGTGCTTCAACCATTTCTCTTCTGCACCAGGCAACCCGGCTTTCCTCGGTTGGGCGTTGATAGCCGTTGTGGCGTCAAGGTATGGAACTGCTTTTGACATTTTCCCCGTGGATAACTGTGGGACAAGAAGGATAGTAGAGCTAGACGTCATGAGGTAAAATTAGTAAAGGATCAGTGTAGATTGGATATCAGGAAGTACTCATTCTCACAGAGGAAAATAAATTAATGGAAAAAATTGTCTACGGAATGTATAACTGCTAGCAGTGTGAATATGTTTAAAAACAAGGTTGACACGTATCTCAGGAGAACGGGTTACACGTAGATGAACATTGTTGGACTCTCAATAAGCCAATAGCTTCCTTGTCCACTTGCCATCTGGGCCTTTAGCTTGGACGGCAAATCTGTTTAAATCTGGTTAAATCTTGAGGGTAACTCCGAAACTCAATGTAGGACACGGTCGTATGACATACATTCCTACACCAAAATACACAGGCAGTGGTGGCTCTTACAATGTACTTTGTCTCGATGATTTGCTTCCTGTAACTGGGGAGAAATACAGTGATGTTTGGTCGGTAGAGAACTATGTTTGTCAAGGTGATCAACAACCCAGGCACATACTCAGCTTGGTAATATTGGCCAAACCAGCCACCGAATATGCAGGTTCTTTCCCATATGTGTTTTCTGACAATATTGGCGATGATGAAAGCTTCATCTTCAGCATCACACGTTTTCCTGGAGGCACTTCCAATATCGCTGTCCATGGCAATGTCAACCTGGTTGAATGAACAGTAGTAGTAATATAAGAGGGTCGTATATTACTACTAACAGTACCAGACACGTCACCTAACCGCTCCAGTTAATCGGTGTACAATCTAGCAAGCATGGACACTTTGAAAAACTGGAGCTACACGTGCGTCTTCGCATTCTGATAATATTCTATTATGTGCTCGTCGATGAACGAAACGAACTCGGCAAAAGCACGTTCCTGGATGATATCCAAACTGTTTTCTGAATTTGATGTTTTGGCTTTACTTGTTCGACTGTACACGTTCACTAAGCATTTCAAATGGTATTTTTACATCGTCTGCAACAAAGGCCCTGGGTCCTACTTTTATGAGTATCTTCTCATCCATTAGGCGCCATCCATAAAGTACGTCACGATCAGGGGGTAGGAACGTTCGGGTAAGCGTTACGGAGCATTACACCGGGGTGTCTTACGTTACCGGGGTGTCTTACGTTACCTTCGTTATTTATACAGCTTTTTGTCTGTCTAGCTGTCGACACCAGACTGATTGCATTCATTGCTAGGCCAGTTTTGGGGTATATTTCAACTGAATTCGAACGGGAAAGGAATGCGGACTCTGTCACGCATCAGTGAATCTGTAATGGCGCGCGAAAAGTCTGTAAACTTGTTGAAAAATAGATGTATGCATAATAGATGGGTCTTTTTCAAAACGAAAGTAGTTGGGGGGTGCAGATCACCGCTACGGGTGGGGGTGGGGGTCTAAAATAGCCTGATGTACTTTATGTATAACCTGTTAGTTCTACGGCACACGTTCTCCCCAATAGATGACGTCACTGCTTCGTGAAGCTTGTTCGAAACTCTTTCAGACTCGTCACACAAAACTCACATTTTTTTTTGCTTTTGATAACTCTCTGTTGTTTCAATTTGGTCACATTTTTTTTTCGCAGTCGCTTCGTTTTGTTGAACTTTAGCCGACACGTATCATGGAAGCGCTCTTTCTTGTTGCTCAATGTTACTGCCGTTCCATTATCGAACTAAGAAAGGTTTATGGTCTTTGAAAGACCGCCAATTCTTTCAAAGGCGGACAGGTTTTCTGCAGTGTTGATGTAGCCAGCTTCGATGCCTTTAGGCGGCGTTGATACTGCTGAACTGGGACATCTCAGTTTTTCACACGTTTCTGTCTGGCTACGACACGTTGTTGCCAATCTGTCGCTTCCACACTGGATATTATAGCAACATTACCGGAGTATAGGTCTATTATTTGGTGCATTTTTGAGCTCATCGTCAAATCGCAGTAGCAGATCTATCATTAGTTCTACTATAGTACTAATCCCCGACGTTTACGTTTCTCATCATTCATGCATGTTGTAAGAACCAGTTGTAAAGAAATTGGCATGCAACCTGGTGATTAAATATTTAATGCTTCATACTGATATATAGCGTTTTAAAACTATGTAACGCTAGCACAGCTGGCGCCTGTGAATGTCGCCGAAGGTCAAAAGTTAAATATTTGAAATCGCTGCCCCGAAAATGTATATTTTGACACAAAATTTACAGCGCTAGGTGATGTAGTTCGTAAATTTACTTTATCGGGCCCTATATTTACAAATGGCGGATGTGAATGTCGACGAAGGTTAAAGCTGAACATATTTTAAATTCCTGCCCAAACCTATATTTTTACACCAACAATACGGCTCTAGCTCACGTATACGTAGTTCTTAAGATATGTCGAAATTGGTTTTGATGGCCACATCTTTAAAAATTCCGGTTACGAATGTCGGAGAAGCTCAAAAGTAAAATATTTAAAATCATTAATTGTTTCCGAAAACCAATATATTTACCCTAAAAATTACGGATACGAATGTCGGAGAAGGTCAAAAGAAAAATATTTGAAATCATTGTTTCCGAAAACTAATGTATTGAAAATGAGTTTATATATAGGAAAATGAGTTTTGGCGGCCATTTTAAAAATGGCTGACAACGTCGTCCAGGACAAAATCTGGGATGGCCCGAGGCCTATATTTATTCGCCTGGATAAGTTCTAAACATGTGCCAAGTTTCCTGCTTTTATAAAAAAAAATTGATTTTTTAGTTGTCTGCCGCATTATTTCGTGTGTAGTGGTTGCCGCTTGCTACTAGACAGTCGGTTGACGGCCCCACACCTCTCAACTCGCGCGCATAAGCCGTGACACTTGCGGTGTTGGATTAAATGTCAGTCTTGCGGCAGAGGTCTGAAATCTCATGCATATTTTCATAATCTTTAGCAATGAAAATTATTAAACAAAACTTATTATTATAAGTGTGCGTGCGTGCGTGCGTGCGTGCGTGCGTGCGTGCGTTCGTGCAAGCGTGTATCGCAAGCGAAGGCCTTAGTTTTAATTCTACTGGTAATATCCGCCTTTACCGAATAACGTGTGAAACGCAGTCAGTGATTGGTCAACAGCTGAACATCAACCAATGATACTTCCTTTTGGAAAGCAGTGTAAACTGTTCAAAATATTTTATATGAATGTGGTCTTTCAAACGTTTGGAACTTTCCTAACGTCGTTAATCACAAATGACTAAATAATTGTCTTAATATTAGATTTCATGACGAATATATTTAAACATGGTCATCAACTGTATTTCACAATGATAAATGTATTACCTATAGAATATTTAAAGAAGTATTCGAGTTTGAATCATAATTAACATTGTTACCGGAGAGATTAAGGTTTATTTTTACTTAATTTAGTCTGTGTAACACAAAATTGCCTATTGAAATAGGCAGATGGTTCAATATTGATAGAAACGAGAGGTATTGTACTTTGTGTAATAGAAATGAGATTGAGGATGCATTTCATCTGTTGTTTCAATTTGACACTTTAAGAGACCAAAGAAATAGATCTCTGACTAGATATTTTATTAATCACCGAATTCTTTCAAGTTCTCTGTGTTGTTTAATATTCATAGTTTAAATAAACTAATAAGAATTTGTAAATTGATCAAAATAATAATTGGTAAGTTTAACTAACATTGACTGTTCGTATTATTTTTAAATGTTTTGAGTACTTGCAAGCACTCTGGGTATTGTATATTTATCTCACACACCATTGTACGGTATTAGATAAAAACAAATTAAAACTTGAAGATGAGCTTTACATTACTTTTGGAATAAAAAATGTCTTCGAATGCTTGTGAAATTCACGTGGTCCATGGGCTGGAGTACTTCGCGGCCGGCTAAGAACCATCCGCGAGTTGACAGCTATGCGGACCGTCAGTAGATGCGAGACGAAACCGAGGCGAGCTTCTATGACAGCAAATCAGGCTCACCTTTAATGTTTAAAGGCATGCCTTTAATTAATTAAAGGCATGCCTTTAATTATTTAAATACGCATATTTAAAGTTAATGGTTGTAATATTAAAAGCGTGCCTTTAGTTAATAAAGTACGCGTATGTAATGTTAAAGGCATGCATTTAAATAATTAAGTACGCGTATTTAATTGCAACCAGCACCAGCGAAGTATATTGATATAATTTTGTTTCGTTGGTTCTGATTGGTTACAATTAGATACGCGTACTTAATTATTTAAAGGCATGCCTTTAAAATTACATACGCGTACTTAATTAATTAAAAACATGCCTTTAACATTACATATGCGCATTTAATTAATTAAAGGCATGCTTTAATGTTACAACCACGCCTTTAACTTTACATACGCGTATTTAAATAACTAAAAGTTAACCATTTACTCTTCTTGTTATTCCAAATGTAATTACCAGCTGATCTCGTAGCACCTGGCAATACAGACAGTAGTGGAAATGTGAACGAATGGTCTTCGCGCAATTGCAGCGTGGCTGAATGCTTCCCAAAGAAGTTGAGATGGCCTTGGAATGAAAAGGTCTGCCAGGGGGTGAAGTGTAAAGCGCTTTGAGCGGTCCTAAGAACTTACCTTTACCTTTAATTAAACCGTAAGTAAAACAAAACCATTAGTATTGCTAATTAAATATTAGTAATAAGGCTTCAATTATTTGTTCAGTTCAATTTCTTAGGATTTCAGCAGCCTGTATTTCATTGTTGTGTTATAGTACAATGACCAAATTGCTACCATCTATTGTCTGGTATACTGTTGTTAACCAGTCCAGTAGACTTCTAGTTGACATACTTTCAGAATAATTCAGCCTTAAACTTTCACCTTTTTAAATTTTACGAATTTCAGCAACCAAAATGAGAATATGGGACAAGTCCCGTGATCACCATTTTTAACTGTGCATTACACTAGACGGGACCCCACACATATCTGTGAATGAAATATGTGCATTATGATTATGGCATATTTCCCGCAAACGGTTCACATAGAACCTACACACGACACGGTGTGGTAGAGACGCTACTTTAGACCAGACAGTCAAACTCCGCCGCCGTATTGGATCCTGTCAGGCATTGTCTCATCACGCGATAGAATGCGAGATCTCCTGCGCCAGACGCCTTGTAGAAACCCGCTCCATAGTGACCTTCGGTGGACGCGGCTGCTCGTGCGCCGGTGTCAGCCGAATAGTCGTAGTCGTCCTCGTCAGACCGAACGCGGACCTGGATGCTGCTGTTTGTGTGTGACACGTATTCAGTCACACCGTGTCTGCTGCCGCTTACCAGTGGTGAATAGCTGAATATAACAACGATTGTTTGTTATTGAAGTTGCATTAATAACTTGTTTGATATGGCCCGTCCTTGTGTGTGCGTGCGTGCGTGCGTGCGTGCGTGCGTGTGTGTGTGTGTGTGTGTGTGTGTGTGTGTATGTGTGTGTGTGTGTGGGGGGGGGGGGTTCGAACTAAACTTTTTTAAAGAGAATTTTGTTTAACTATAACTTTGTTTCAAAAGTCACCCCAGACATCACCAGATGATGTGTACGCCCGAATGCGCCTTTTGAAAAACCGAGAACAGGCATGTGTGGCTACATGTATTGTTTCCAAATATGTTCATTTACCGAGTGTGGGTGTTCGTGTCAGGTTTTTTGTACATACATAGTGTGGATCCCTAGTCCTTTGCCCCCAGTCAGGCCAAATCCCCCAGTCTGTCCCCACACTGCCTATTCATCCTACTTACTCTTTACATGGAATCTTTTCGTCGGAGTGTTTTTTTTAGTAAACTTACACGCCAATTTAAGTGGAATAAAACAAGGCGTGCATTAGCACACGGGCGAACATAAATATGATTGCCACCACGGAATCTTAACATCAGTCTGCAGAATATTAGATACCTCTTTCTGGCATACAATACTTGCTACGGATAAAAGTAGCTTTAACGTCACAGACATAGACGTGGCGAGCAAATCTTCTCTAATTATGTGTATCGTATATACTCATACGCTCAAATTTAATGCAGCCCTGTTATAAATATATAAATAATTAAGTTGAATTTGAAAATAATCGACAGCGGGCGATGTTAAATCACCACCTAATATCGCTCACCGGAGATGACACTGGGTGCGCTTTTCGTAGGCAATCTGTAGATCAACAGCGGTGTAATTCGTTTCTCCCGGACATCGTATTAAGACGCATGCCTTGAAAGCATTGTCATAGTCGTTTTCGTATTCGTATCCGTAATCGTTGTCGCCGTAGTCGATGAGTGTCGCTGTGTACGTGCCATAAAGGTCACTGCCAGGGGCGCTGCTGATTCCAACCACTCGCGTCTCGGAAGCATCCAGAGTCTAAATGAAATATCGACATTTTCGGAATTAGGAATGTTAAGCAATTTTGCATTATGCAATGCATACACATTCTACCAAAGCAGATTTTCGAAATAATACAGGAATTGCTTCTGTCGATTCTAATGTACCTGGAATAAACTGAAACTGTTCTCGACCCAAAACGTTACGTTGACGACATTGTGTTATTAAATAATATTTGAAGAAAAAAAACCAAAATTAAAATATTATAAAGGAAACACCACATGGCAGTAATTATGTAGTCTGCATTATGCAGTTTTGTGTAGGCCCTATTATAATAGTGTAATTAAAAAAAATTCGGTTATAACTAGAATTACCTTAACGTAGAATAATTTAATTGTGAAAGGATGCAAATAACTTAGGTTCATGTTATTTTTTTTACTAAATTGTATTTTTTTACTAAATTGTTAAACTTCTGAATGGATTCATCTGTCGAACGACGTACGGTGATTATCAACCGGTTTACGGGTGAGTACATGCACTACCATCATAATGGCGCAGACTTCCCGCTGTGACGGCGGGTTCGGGAACCAGCTGTTGTCGAAACCCGGCCGCATCTCGACGGCGTTGAGGGAGCCGTAGTAAGACGGTCTCGGCGGTGTAATGGACAGCATGAAGTGGTAGTCGGACGGCTTAGCGGCGTAACACCCGGTGTCGAAGTTCCAAATGGTGAACGGATACACGGGGCCACTGGTGTCTGCAGTAGGCCTCACAGGGGTCAGCTCGAAGCCGTCAGCCCTATTGGTGAAGGAAACCCCGACTGGGAGGTAATGAACCGGGTGAGCAGTTACATCGCCTGAAGATTCGAGACGGATAATGACTCGGAGGCCGCACATTACGAGCAGACACGCCCTGCCGTTTCGGTCGGTGTTAGTCGTCGTACGACCGAAGAAAAGTCCACTTTGCACCATGTAGACGGAGAGTCTTTCGCCAGGCAGTGGAACGGAGAAACCAGGGCCGTAATACACGTATACAGCGATCGTACAAAGACGTCCACGGTAGATTGGTTGATCAAAGTTGATATACGGAACCGTGGGTGGTATTTCCGTCTCGCCCTCTACGATTGTGCCGTTCGTGACCTCTCTTCGACGGCGGCGACCGCCGGGGTAAGTAAATTCTCCCGACTTCTTCCAATTCCCGCTGGTTCCATCGAGGCTCCAGAGGGAAACCGATTCTCCAGGTTGCATTCCCAGCGCATTGGCGTCGAATTTCATGGTCGTCTTGCCACTCAAAAACACCTCGTTAAATATGGAGTCTTCAGCGATCAACGTGACGACGCCGAACGTTTTCAGAAGCCGAGATTCACCCTCGTCTTCCCGAAAGTGAATTCTCCGGGGGCGGCACCGAGGCCGTCAGGTTGACGCGGATCGGCAAATGTCAAGAAGACTTCCACGTTGCCAGATACAAGGTCGCCGTTCTTGTCCTGGAAAGAATTGGGTGGAATTGTTACAAACACGGCAGACGGCAGACCAGGACTCTCTATATCCAGATCACCACCAGTCGCCGTGTCAACGACTTGTGGACTCGGCTTTGAAACGATGGCAACTTCGACGAACATTTCAGTAACGCCCTCCATGACATCGAGCGTTACCTGTCGTGGCATATAAAAAGTCGATCTGACGTCGAAGACAATGCGTCCAGCCTGTGGTGTTGCCTCGAACGTAAACTCATGTCTTATGACATCGTACCGTTGGCTTTTGTAGAAGACGTAGATACCAAACGATGAAGAGGCTTCGATTTTCACAGTTCCGGTTACCGTAACCTGGTTGTCGTTTTCACATTCGGCGCATCCGCAAGCTACGACCTGGTTGACGTCGTAGCTGAAGCCGCTACAGTCGACGTGCAGTTGGCGCGTGCTGCTCGGCACGCAGCAGAAGCTGGCCGTGTCGGGCGACATTTTCGTCACGCACGGCACGTTGCTGCACCGACCACCGTTGACCGATTTGACATTGGAACCGCCTATTCTGAGTGCACACGTAGGTGGTAGTTCAACTATCAAATCTACTGGATCCTGGTCGCACGTGTCCGCTGCACCGGCGTCTGTTAAATACAACGAAAGTATCAAATCAAATCAAGTTTATTTAGACACCGCATATGTCTAAAAATAGAGTCAGGGGTGTTTACAATAAAACAAAAATTAATAAAATATGTTACATTAGTGAATATAATTATTATAAAACAGGCATTACATAAGATAACACATATACATACACATACATACACACACGCACGCACGCACACACACATATATATATATACATACAAAATATATATATGTATATATATATATATATATATATATATATATATATATATATATATATATATATATATATATATATATATATATATATATATATATAATATATATATATATACACATATACATATACACACATATATATATATATATATATATATATATATAATATATATATATATATATATATATATATATATATATATATATATATATATATATATATATATATATATATATATATATATATATATGTATATATGTATATATATATACACATATATATACACATTTATATCCATACATACACACACACATTATACATGTACATAAACAATTACGAAAAAACTTGATTAAAGAGAAAGGTTTTCAAGTCCCTCTTAACATCTTTAGAATCACGTTGCGTTCTTAGCCCTAGTGGGAGAATGTTCCAGGGGTGGGACATGCACACGAGAAAGCTCGTCGGCCGAGCCGTTCCAGGTTTACCCTAAGAACAACAATGAGAGATTGGTCAGCCGAACGAAGACTGCGACAGGGAACATAGGGAGATACACGGTCAGCAAGGTAGCGTGGAGTGTTTGCATGCACGGCGCCGTGCATTAAGGTCAAAGTAGGTAGTACGATTGAAAAAAGGAAGTGTTGCAATGCAAGTATGATGGGCGTATTTGAGTGATTTTTATAAATATTTTACAATGTCTATTCAACATTTTTATATTTGCCATTTCTGTGAAATCATTCGCTTAAAGCAGTAATGTTTGTTTCTGAATTTGTTAGAATTCGTATATATTTTATATTTGGTCGACTTTCATATCTCTGGGCCTATTGTGACGACAATTAACTTTTTGAATCTCCGAAATATTGTCAGTATTCAACATATGGAACATTGTATTCATTTAGAGCAAGCATCATTGCTGGAGGCACCGGATTAACCGTTTGGAGTCACTATTTCACCAGTGACAGTTTCATTGTTGCGTCGAGACTGGCGAGGCGGGAGAAGACCTTCCCGCCGAGGGAAGCGGCCCTGCAGGCGTACTGGCCCTCGTCCTCCTTCTTCAGACCCGTTATTACATACATCGGGCCAACGTTCTCCAGTATTTTCCCATCTTTGATCCTAGTCAACAACAGCACGTAATAATAGATATAACTTTATAATAATTAGCAGGCCTTGACATTAAGCTTTTGTACCCAGTGGCCAGTAGATGTTAAAAAAAACACTATTTTTTGCAACACATCGCATTACAAGTCTAAGGATGCGAGTTTGGCCGTTATTTATTTTGCCGTTGGTGATTTACTTTCATGCTTTCAGTCAGTATTCCGTATGGCAGACAATGTTGCTGCAGGAATCGTTTCAGAATCATACGCCCTCTGTCGAAGCGGCAGGCGCAGTAGGCAAAGTCAATCGCCATACCATTTTTTTCTATCTGGCTGTTGCTGTTGTAGGGCGAAGATCTCGTTCGTCCAAAACGTAAGTATTTTCATGAAACGTGAAACCTTACAAACACGCCATAAACAGAGCAATAAACACGTCTTTCATGTCTGTATTGTTCTTATATGTATCACTAAAGTTACCTGACAATAACCATGTAAAAGTGTGAAATTATTACCTTTTTGTCAGAACGCATGTGCTTGTCAACATTTGTATATAACCGGATGTTGTTGTGAACGAGATTACCAAACGGGATTCCCGTAGATCTATATAAGGTCACACTAAGAATTGCCGTCTGCTGGCCATAGAGTTACATCATTAATCATGCCCCTATAAACTACTAACTTACTAACGGGTGTTTTATTTATGTCTCTGCTGCTGGCCTATTCTGGCCTCATTCTACACGAAATCGCGTTTGATCATGTGACCCAAAGGCAACATCACGTGCACAGTATGGCGGCTAATTGTGAAATGTTTTCTATGTCACCGATAAAAGTACTCATAAGTAATTATTTGGAGCACATTTCTTCAGTTTCTTGACGCCCAAGTGTTGGTTGTATGTCAAAGAATACACATGTGAAACAGTTAGTGCGTATCGGTTTTAAAACTGAAGTTATTAGTTCCGTAGCCATTTGGCTACGGAAAGCCCAGACGGCGTGTTGACAAATGCCGGTCAGGATCTCCGCCACTAGGCTAGCTCAAGAGTGGGGCGGGTCACGTTTTGAGAACGACGGGTTCGACGGGCGATGCCGGCGCGTACGTATCGAGTTACAGCTAGTTATACTCGAAAATACGATGGGCGAACCGGACCTGACACTGTATGTAACTATGACTGTTACAATTGGGTTTATTTCTTTCGAATATAAACTGTTGGACTGAAGTATAAAGTTACGGTAAAGTGAGCTATCTGCGCCCTAGCGGGTCCTGGAATGTATGTTAGGCGCTGTCGTGACATCTAGCGGACAGTCCGTGAACTAGTGGGTTTATACGAAATCGTTACGTCGAAGGCGTATCGCGATAGCCGATACGTATCGCACAGAAGAAAATGCTGCTATATATATATATATATATATATATATATATATATATATATATATATATATATATATATATATATATATATATATATATCGGGCAAGTTCGGGCCACAACAAAACTGTTTCAATCGCCTGTCATTCCTTGCCATACGATACGATACGAGGTTGTTGTACAGTAAAACAGTGAAACGATCTTAGTTTTCTTAACATGTACAGTCTTTGCTGGCACTTTTTGTATATATATATATATATATATATATATATATATATATATATATATATATATATATATATATATATATATATATATATATATATATATATATATATATATATATATATATATATATATATATATATATATATATATATATATATATATATATATATATATATATATATATATACATATATATATATATATGTTGAATTTTTTAGTTTTGTCGTGATTTCGTAACTCTGTCATGTGATAATGTGATTTTGGGACTTACCAGATTTAATTACTAAAATCAATTATTTCGATGATTTGAGGAAAAATACGTATTTTTTAAATACATCGACTACGGATGTTTCATAAACTATTCACACACTACATATTTGGACATCAACGAACCGGATTTGAAATGTGCTAAATCAGTTGAGGATGGAGTTTTAATACCGTTCGTCGTTACCCGAACGTATAAAATAAACACTTTTATTACACAGTCTTCACATAATATTTAAATGAAAGATCATGTTAAGCTGTTTATCGGCATGTAGAGTTTATGTGGCAGTAACAACTGAACCAAGCACTCGCACATACACATGTGCGTGCAATATATGTAGTGATATATATGCGTGTTGCTACACGTACCAGTCGTACTGCGTGACGGCCGGTTCAGCTGTGGCGTGGCAGATGAAGCTCGCATTGCCACCAACAAACCCGGCTGTGCTCAGTGGCTCCACTGTGAACGTCGGCTTCTCTGCGAACGAATACATTTGATGTGTGAGGAGGTTGAACAATAGGATAACTTAAATAATCCATGATTTATCTTCCTCGTTTTATACCTGTCTCTCTATCAAATGCTAGGGAAACTTTGATGCGTGAATATGAGGGAAGGTGGAACGAATAAACGGGACAGGAAGAATAAGTAATGAAGCAGTACACGACACGGTAGGAGAAGAACGAACACAACAGGTTAGGAAACGTCGTTAGATGTGAAATTGGCAACAGAAAATGACCACGGGCGAGCAAACTAATGGACATACTGGAAGGAGAAAGAGAAACGAAGAAACGAAAAGAAAGACAGAAAATCAAATGGGGACATTGTTAACGGAGCCGCGGACCCGCGACAGCTCAGAGGAAGAAGAATGCTGACGTTACTGTCAGCGCTAAACATTCGCTCACATAATTTGACAATGATTATGCTGACGCTGATTCCAACAATGTTGATGTACTCTCCTAGTTTGGCCGCGACTATAATAATGTTTTTGTCACGGTATTGTTATTGGACTTATTGCCAGCATTGTCGACGCACTCACCTAGTTTGAACCTTACAATGCTGACGCTACTGCCAGCATTGACGACGTACCTAGTTTGAACATGGCTATGTTGACGCTACTGCCAGCATTGATGACGTACTTACGTAGCTTGAACATGACTATGTTGACGCTGCTGCCAGCACTGACGACGTATTTACGTAGCTTGAACATGACTATGTTGACGCTGCTGTCAGCACTGACGACGTACTCACCTAGCTTGAACATGACTATGTTGACGCTGCTGCCAGCACTGACGACGTACTCACCTAGTTTGAACATGACTATGTTGACGCTGCTGCCAGCACTGACGACGTACTCACCTAGTTTGAACATGACTATGTTGACGCTGCTGCCAGCACTGACGACGTACTCACCTAGTTTGAACATGACTATGTTGACGCTGCTGCCAGCACTGACGACGTACTCATGCATTGCGCTCTCGTAGCCGTCCTTCCTCGCGGTCAGCTTCAGTCCAGAGACGCAGAAGCCAGTCATCATGAATCTGCCGCCCGGGGCACTAACCACTGTCGCTGACCATTCTCTCCCCATTGTATAAATGTTGACATCTGCCAGTCCCAGCGATGTCTGTCTGTCTGTCACCCTGCCTTCGATTACGTCACCGTCGCAAAGACATTGAGAACAGTCGCCGCTAAGTTTACCACGTGGGCAAGTCCTCGAACAATGTGTAATTCAAGCAAAACACGTGAATCGACGTGTTCGCCTTGTCGCAGGAAAATGCAGAATAAAGGCCCAAGTTGCATATAAAATGCTGTCTTACTGCCGTCGAGTCCTGATTTGCAAAGGCTTAGTAAATAGTGATATACACCGGCCGTATCGCAGTAGCGATGAATAAAGAAGAACACTGTTAAAACTCCATCCTCCACTGATTTAGCCTATCGCGAATCCGATTCGTTGATGTTCAGATATGTAGTGTGTGATTAGTTTAAGTTAATGTGTGATTAGTTTAAGTTAGTGTGTGATTAGTTTAAGTTACACCCGCAATCGGTTTAATAAAGAAGTGCGTATTTTTTTCAAATCATCGAAATAATTGACTTTAGTCGTTAGATCTGGTACGCGTCAAAATAATGGAGTGGAGTGGGGAGTGGTGTGACGCGTGTGGAGTGGAGTGGGGAGTGGTGTGGCACGTGTGGAGTGGAGTGGGGAGTGGTCGGCGATACGCGCTCCGGTAATAAGGGTGCGGGGTGGGAGCCCGCAGATCCCTGACGCGGTGTTGTACTCATGCAATACTTGTTGGGTTGTCGATGCGTCCGTTGTAGCTGACAACGCTGACCTCGACAACGCCTGCTTTCACGTCATTATTATTTGTTTCACAGCCAAATCAAAACAATGCCCTGCCCATAATATTAGCTGAAAACCAGTCACATAATTTAATTATAGGTCAATTTTGACACTTGATAAATCATTGATAAATGAATTACTGCTCATGAATTACTAATTAGATAATTTTATTACAATAATTATTGTGCTACTATAAATTTGTATTAAACTTATCCATTAACCAACAGGATGGCTCTTATGTTAGCGGCATATATCGTGCCTTAATAAGAGTCTCCTTGACCATACATTCATTTATACATATTTACTGTAATTAATATGATCGTATGGTCAAATAAATGATTCTGATTCTGATTCATCACCGAGAGCCCGTCTCCAGCCTCCAAGTTGGCAATTGTTGTGGACCTTTTACCAGCTAAGTGCATGCGAAAATTGTCACTACGCCTACGGTTATTTATTAAAAAAAATAATTATCACGCACGCACGCACGCACGCACGCACGCACGCACGCACGCACGCACGCACGCACGCACGCACGCACGCACGCACGCACGCACGCACGCACGGGTGTTTACATACCATGCGCGAAGCGCGTATCTGATTTCGTCAATAATCGCCCCAACAACGCCAAACAAACGCCGTCTTTTCCATAAAACTTGTTAGTAAACACATGCACACGTTGGCGAAAGTTACCGTAGCATACCACACCACGTGTAAAAATCCTCCATAATGTATGCATCACGTGATTAAATCCGAGCACAGCATTGGTTCATATCTGCACTTGGCGCGCAACCTACGTGCTAAAAAAGCACGAATCCAGGTGATGACGTGTGCGACAAACGGTGGCGCCACAGCGCGGAGCCTGGATAATCAAAGCTATTCCAGGATTTGAAAAAAAATTCTATCGCAGATGTGTAAAAATGTTCTGTATTTATAATAACATTAATGTGTAATTTTGCGCACAATTACACGAATCACTTGACATTATGTGAAAAAAGTATTGTTTTTTTGTAAAGTGCTTTCGGAGTCGACATGCAAATTTCGTTCACGTTTTCGGATCCCTCACACCGCAGGCGCAGAACCGACATCACAGCATGTCTTTAATGCAAGCAGATTATATTGTTATTGTGGCTGCTCGCAGTGTCTATATAAGTACCACTGCATGTTAATCATAATTACCTCTCAAGAAACTTGAAGTTTGTTCTGGATATTTCGACTGCATCTCGCAGTCTTCTTCAGCAGACCACTGCATGGTTTCTCATTTAGAAAAGCAAGTACAGTATTTATACTAGGTGGGCCAGTTATGGTCCATGTGCAGTGGTACAACGTCAGATACTGAACTAGGAGCACCATCACCAGTCGATATTACTTGATATGCTACTTGTTTGGGCGTCTTCGTTCAGTTGACTGAATACTTCCTGGAGAAGTCGGTAATTTTCAAATGAACATGTCTAAGGGTGGATCTGTTTTAGTACACGTAGGGACAAATAACGTAGAGAGGGAGAGTACAACTGCCATAGTTAGGAAATATAGGCAGTTGGTCAGAACACTAAAACAGACGCGGGTTGAGCAGGTAATACTGTCAGGGATTTTACCTGTAATGGGCAGGAGGGGTCACAAATATCGAAATTGTCGGGGGATGGCAATTAACATGTTAGTCCAGAAGTTATGTATGGAAGAGGAAGTTGGATTTGTGGATTTATGGGGAAGTTTTGTTGGGAGGGCTGATATGTACATGAAGGATGGGCTTCATTTAAGTGGAAAGGGGGCGGCAGTATTCGCGGACAAACTTTCAGCAGCAGTAGATAGTGACTTGGGTACAATGACAAATATTTTTGGAAGTAAACATTCTTTAAACTAGAAGTGCAGGGGGGTTACCTAGAGGTGTCTCAAGCAGAACAAGAGGCCACTAGCACAGATAAACCAATATCAAATCATCCGAAAAACATCACTGAAAAAGGTTATAGATGCGTATGTTTAAATGCAAGGAGCATAGTAAATAAGAAAAACGAATTAAACATTATGGTAAAAGATATTGACCCTCACATAATTGGTATAACTGAATCATGGGCCAACATAGATATAACAGATGCTGAATTAGGACTGACAGGATATGTAATGTTTAGGAAAGATCGAATAGGAAGAAGGGGCGGGGGAGTTATTTTATATGTTAAAGAATCTATTCAGGCTTATGAAATAAAACTAGAAAGGGAAGCAGATTGCGATGAAGCTGTTTGGTGCAAAATTGTTTCAGGAAATTCAAAATTAACTATTGGATTAGTTTACCGAAGTCCAAACATAAACGAAGAGGACAACACAAAAATAAAAAACGCTATAAAGGAAGTTAGTAAAGGGGAATGTATCATAATGGGAGATTTTAACCATGGACACATACAATGGAATTCTCTAGAGAGCACGGTTTGAGGACCAACAATTTCTATTTTTAATCCAGGATAGCTTTTTTACTCAGCACGTACTAGAACCAACCAGGGGAGAAAATGTATTAGATATAGTTTTGTCATCACAAAAAGAATTAGTGGACAATGTAAAAATATTTGAACCATTGGGTAATAGTGACCATAATCAAATACATTTTGACATCAATGTAAAATCAGAAAGTAAAAATAAGAAAACGTACAAGAGAAACTTCCACAAAGGTAACTACAAAGATATGAGAAAATACTTAGCAAAGCTAGATTGGAATAACATGCTGATGAATAAGACCGCAATTGAATGTTGGAATATTCTAAAATATGAAATTGAGAGTATCATCGATAAATTTGTTCCCTTCCAAAAACAAGGAAAACGGTGTAAAAAGAAACACTTGTCAAAAGAGGCTATTAGAAAAATAATGCTAAAACAAACTATGTGGAGGGTTTATAGGCGTACCAGAAAGGACGAAGACTATGCAAAATACAAAGAGGCACTTAATGCAGCTACAACTGAAATCAGACAATCTAAAAGAAGCTATGAGCAAAAACTAGCATGTAACATAAAAAATGACAGCAAGAGTTTTTATGCATATGTCAGGAGTAAACAAAACGTACAAGACAAGGTTGGACCTCTAGAAGACAGTGCTGGAAATATAATATCACGGGTTTTTAATGGCGGAAGACCTAAATGGTTACTTCAGTTCAGTGTTTACCAAAGAAGATATTAGTTCATTACCAGTTGCTGATGCTAAATTTCAGGGGGCTAAATCTGACTATTTAGGTCCGTTAGTTGTAACTCCAGAATTGGTAGCTAAGAAAATAAAGGCAATGAAGGATAACAAATCACCGGGAGTGGATGGGATTCCTCCAAAATTACTAATGGAAACAGTAGAACAAATCAGTATACCACTTGCAAGAGTATTCAACTTGTCATTAAAAGAGGGAGTTGTTCCGTTTGAATGGAAAGAAGCAAACATCATACCATTATTTAAAAAGGGTTCGAGAAATAAGTCAGAGAATTACAGACCAGTGAGTTTAACGTCAGTGATTTGTAAATTATTAGAAAGGTTAATTAAAGACCATATGGTGGACTTCCTCGTTAAGCATAAATTATTAAATTCATCTCAACATGGATTCCTTAAAGCGAGGTCATGCTTAACAAATATGTTATGTTTTTTGGAAGAAATCACTAAGTGGATAGACGTGGGATCGCCAGTAGATATTATCTACTTAGATTTTCAGAAAGCTTTTGACAAAGTGCCACATCAAAGATTACTACTTAAATTAAAAGCCCATGGTATCGGGGATAGCATAACTGACTGGATAGAACAATGGCTGACTGACAGAAGACAACGAGTTGTAGTAGATGGAGAAGTTTCAAATTGGAAATCGGTTTTGAGTGGGGTACCTCAAGGATCAGTATTAGGACCTATATTATTCTTAATTTATATCAATGACTTGGACGACAGTATAACAAGTAACGTACTGAAATTTGCGGATGACACAAAACTGTTTAGAAAGGTTAATACTGATGGTGATAAACAACATTTACAAAACGATCTAGACAGATTAGTGAAATGGTCTGAGAAATGGCAGATGTTGTTCAATTTTGGGAAATGTAAATGCCTACATACAGGACATAGGAACTTGAATGTAAACTATAGAATGGGAGATACTGTTCTGGGTACTACTGTAAAAGAAAAGGACTTAGGAGTTACAATAAGCGCTGATATGAAAGTTTCAGAGCAGTGTGGTATTGCAGCTTCAAAGGGTAATCAAATTCTTGGATTGATTAGAAGAAACATAACATACAAGGGAAAAAAGTTAATTATACCTCTTTATAAAGCAATAGTTAGACCTCATTTAGAATACTGTATACAAGCATGGAGACCATATCGTAAGAAGGATATAGATACGCTTGAACGCATACAAAGGAGAGCAACTAAAATGATTCCAGAACTGAGAGACCTTAGTTATGAAGAACACCTGAAAGAATGTGGTTTAACAACTCTAGAGACAAGGAGGTTAAGAGGAGATCAGATTGAAGTTTTTAAGATATTGAATGGGTAAGAAAATATTGATAGAAATATGTTTTTCTCACTCAAGAAGGATAGCAGAACTAGAGGACGAGATAAAATTAGTAAAGGATCAATGTAGATTGGACATCAGGAAGCACTCGTTCTCACAGAGGACAATAAATGAATGGAACAAATTGTCAACAGATTGTGTAACTGCTAGCAGCGTGAATATGTTTAAAAACAAGGTTGACACATCTCAGGAGGGCGGGCTATAAGTAGATGAACATTGTTGGACTCTCGATAAGCCAATGGCTTCCTTGTCCACTTGCCATCTGGGCCTTTGGCTTGGATGGCAAATCTTGTTAAATCTTGTTGTTAAATCTATTGCAGGTAAGTATACAGCCTGGGCAAAATGCTATATAAGAATGGTGTCTTTACGTCGGTGTCATGTCTATCAAGGTCATCTCATTAGCAAGGTCATGCAGGAAATTGCTGCCTATAATAATAAATTAGGCATTTATAACATGCTGTATATCCAGATGATAACTAGCTCAAAGGCGCTAACATGGTAACATAAAATAAATTGAGATAAGTTAAAACCAATTAAACAAGCTAAAATAAATGAAGATGAATTAACACCTCTTAAATCCCACCCATTCAATGGGAGTAGCCCACCGATCCAATGGGAGTAACTTGTCCATCTAATGGGAGTAGCCCACCCATTTGGTAGCAGTAGCCCGCCACCAGTCCACTAACACATCAGCACATTCTTGCTTACATAGTATTTCAATACAGTATTTTAATGCACTTTAATAGTTACATCAATTAAAGACATCTTTATGTACAGCTTACTATATCCAAAAACTTTGGCAGTGCTACGTTGCTATATACACGTTGGTACAATGACTAAATCAACTTTGCATTCAATAATCTCCATGAATCAGCCCGTGATTCTTATCAATAGTAGCCAGTAGCAGTTGTAAATGCAAATGCAAAACATATGATTCGATGAATGAGTTTTGTACAAAGACTACACAGAGGAGATTTGTGACAATGAAGACAGTTCGTCCGTCGTGACTTTCGTGCAAGTTTACAACACAGATGCCGTCTAGGTCTAGCTACCATAGAAACATCTACACAAGGCAGTTTGTACTTACTAAGTAATAAATAACGTCTTTACAGTATTGTACATGACATGCATAGGAAGCTATATACATCGGGGACCTGCGTTCTCTGCATTTGCGAAATAAGCATGTCTACACCTCCCCTTCACTCCAGCTGATTCACTCGCAATGCCACAAGTTACTTACACACATGAGGGTTCCAAACCCCAAATTGGTTCTCATCAACCCCAAATGCATTCTCAACCTGAAGTGGGATCCCCAACCTCACAGGTTTAAAACCACTGATTGGTACGCAGCCCAAGATCGGTTTCCAAGCGTGAATGAGTTGCCAGCTGAGTGTCAATGACAGCTGTAGCCCTGGCAGTGTCTACAGCCATTAGATGATGCTGGCTGGTAACCTGTCAAACATGTCATTGCCACCTGTACTGCCAGCCAAACTGCCCCGTTGCCGTGGTAATGAAGGGTTGTCAGGACAACCCTGGTTGTGAAGCAGTTCGACACATTCGACAGATCCAGCGCTGCGGGCAAACCACAATGCATTGTGGCCCTCGTGGTCGACCGCTTGCACATTGGCGCCATACTGAAAGATAAACAGGCCGTGAGGTAATTGCATATCACAGACTTCTCTGTCTGATGTAGCTCAGCAGATTGTGACCACTATTTTAAAAATAAAATATCTTGCAGCATATAATAAATTACTGCATGACAGAATCCATGCAACACAGCAAACTATTATTTCTTCACATGAATCATTATTACAGATTCCACAGTCATACTAGCAGCAGTGTGCTGGAGCATTACACATAGGACAAGTTACTGAGGGTAGAGCATTATAAGTGTCATCAAAAACTTTCCATGACAAGTCAAATTAACATTAATTTGTCGATTTCTGATAATCTGAACTGAATGTCATCACACTTCATTTTATTAGACATACGTGATGAAATGTCAGTCTGTTCTACTACTTGACTGATTGATAGCCTAAACATATCACTGACTGAATGATTCATAATCCAACAATATGACTGCCTTCCTGAATGACTAAGTCCAACAATCTGACTGAATGACTGAGTCTAATGTGATTGACTACCTGAATGACTTAATCTAACAATGTGGCTGACTGCCTAAATGACTGATAGCATGACAATGTGACTGAGTGCCCGACTGATAGCCTGACAATGTGACCGAGTGCCCGACTGATAGCCTGACAATGTGACTGAATGCCCAACTGATAGCCTGACAATGTGACTGAGTGCTCAACTGATAGCCTGTTAATGTGACTGAGTGCCCGACTGATAGCCTGACAATGTGACTGAGTGCCAGACTGGTAGCCTGGCAATGTGACTGAGTGTCCGATTGATAGCCTGGCAATGTGACTGAGTGCCAGACTGATAGCCTGGCAATGTGACTGAGTGTCCGATTGATAGCCTGGCAGTGTGACTGACCCAGAGTAGGAGTTGCACTAGGATGATGTTTCCGAGGGCGGCTGCTATGTGCAGGGCGGTGCGGGTGTCGTCCTTGTTGTATGGTGTGTTCACGTTATCAGGGTTGCAATAGCTGAGGACCAGGATGGTACTGTAGACGTCCTGGCGCGCTATTGCATCTATCAATTGCTGTCAACACAATCACTTGGTCAGGTACACACAACAACACATACATGTGTGCTCAGTCTATGGATACACATGGTCTGCAACTACCTCAACTTTAACAGCATAAATATATTAACCATTTCAGTATGACAGGCCGGTATACCGGCCTCGCGGTGTGTGACGTGACAGTACGACAGGTCGGTATACCGGCATTGGCTATGTTCACCATTTAAATCGCTTTTACTCATAATTATCCACTAAGTGGAGCCACTTGTTATATGTACGGTTGTCATGGCGAATGAATTAGCTATTCGGTAGCGGCAATCGTTTATTATCGCTCAATATAATTTTACGGAGATATTCGCGTTTTTAATGATGGATTATCAAAATCTGCTATGGCCGCAATGGCGGACGGCATTACTTCAACTGACGATTTACCGCTGTATGTTTTGGATGGATTATTTGATAGTTTTAGCGACAAATCTTTGGCGGATGTTGATGATCGAAACAACGATGTTGGCGAACTTAGCAACCAAGCCAGAGGCAAAATGGATACTGACAGCGGGAGTATTTTCTATGGCTACTCGGACGTCAGTGATAAAGAATGTGATGGTGTAAACGCTGAGGATGAACTGCGCACTGTACTATCAATGCTGGATGATGCGTAGTTTCATTTTTGTTAGAAGAAAAAGGTGTCTGTGAATCCGTCAACATGCAAAGTTTGATTGGAATCGGTCCAGTAGCGATGAATGTGTTAGCACATGTACAAATGAACACTTCTGTCATATATGTTTAAAATACAGATAACTTGTTTTTCACTTTCTCATACTCCACAAAATGTACTTTATATTGTATTTTATATCATAATACACTCCTGTAGCATGATCAACATGAGTAGTTTACATTAAATATATACACTGGCATACAACTCCGTTCAGCAACTGCAAAAATTTTGAAATCGTGGTGGCCATCTTGGATATCTGGTTACCATGATGATGAAATGTAAAATGATATGGCTCATTTTACTCGCTGATTATCGTACTTTCAGAATATATATAATATTCATAAAATGCATTTTTGTTGCTGAAATCTTGACTTGAAGTGATGCAGTCGATTTTCTTGCATATTCACTGGGAATGCAGTATTCAGTGGTCACAGCAGATCAGGGCTGTAGTACTGAAATGGTTAAGCATAATTACCTCTCAAGAAACTTAGCGTTCGTTCTGTATATTTCAACTGCATCTCGCAGTCTTCTTCAGCAGACTGAAGTTACGGATGAACGAACAGAACACTAAGTTTCTTGAGAGGTAATTATGCTTAATATTAATAACCAAGAAACCGGATCATCTATCCATTCAAAGCATAATGTAGTTTACATTCACCTTTAAGATGAAGAACAAGACTTGTAAAATGCACCCAATTGAAATACATCTTGAAGCCTTAGTGTATCACATAAACACTCTTTTCTGCTCTTTCATTTCCTAAATGAATATATTCAGGTGTCAATTAGAATGAATATATTCAGGTGTCAATTAGAATGGATATGTTCAGGTGTCAATTAGAATGGATATGTTCAGGTGTCAATGTGAAATAATAATACCACAATCTTAGCACATGACCCCAAAGTGAACACATGATCCCACAGTATGTGCAAATTACCCCAAAATATGCACATGACCCTATAGTGTGTCTATGATCTGACTGTTGTGTGCCTCACCTGTGTGAGAGGGACATCGCGGTATGGAGGCGGGGGGAGGAACTCCTTCTGCTCGTACTTGGCACGTATCCACCGTTCCTTTTCCTCTCTACAGACAACCACAGGCTCAGTCAGCATGAGCAACAACACACGCTCGGTCAGCACCAGCAACAACACATGCTCGGTCAGCATGAGCAACAACACTCGCTCGGTCAGCACCAGCAACAACTATATTATTTTATTATAAAAACATGCAGTCAATAATGTTTAGCATGGACCTGAAACAATTAATAATAATTTATTTACTAAGCTTACAAGACATAATAACCATACTTATTTAGTAAGGCATGCAAGTTCAACATGAAATAACTACATTTATTACCTGGATGATGTTGGTGTTGGCTTTGGCCGTCCTTTTGTGTTCGCCTCCCATATCTTATTGACAAGTTTGTTGCCAATGACAATCATAACAGACACCAACTCTGGCCTGCAACAAAGTACACATATTTAGTAAACATGAACAATATACGGTTTACATCCTGTTTCATGAAGACTCACAAAATACAATTTAACTTTAGTGACACAGATGTGAAATTCACCAATGACATTTAACTGAAAACAACTTTAGAAGTCTTAAATTTAACAATAAAAATTGTAAAAAATTTATTTGCCAAACTAATCGGTCTGCTGAAGCATTCCTGAATGTTCAATGCAACACAGTCGCATACAAACAAACACTATATTAGCATTTATCCTTGAAATACATGGACTGAAAGACCAAACCACCAAACAAAAAGGTGCATTCTTTTACAGCACAGCATCCAGTCCGTAGGTCCATTCAAAGAGCTTTACATTTCACCCCCTGGCACGTGCTCATTCCAACGCCAACTCGACTTCTCTATAAGATATTGCCATCACAATAAGCTGATATCATTGCATTGTGACCACATTGTAACTATAATGTCCCGTATAAACTGTACGTCGCCATTACGCATCGCAGCGACGTTACATGAAATAGAATTGATCCTATTTTGAAGGGACGTCGCGTGCGATATGAAAAGGCCTTGATCTTTTCTAACATGTAACAATCGCCTTGTCGCAGTTTAAGCACTGTACACATTATGTGACTGAAGACGATACGTACGGCCAGTCGTCGAGGTCGAGGGAGCGCACGCGAGTTAGGTGTGTGCCGAGATTTCTATGTATTCCTGAGCATTCGATACAGATGAGTGAACCGAGGTTGAGGCTTGCCCAGTCGGGGTCTGCAATAAGGGCAGGCAAAAATAAGTCGGTATGACCCAGTTACGATATAATAAATAAACGGCACATATTGATACATTTAAAATTGATCTATTCGTGAACATTAACAGATGTTGTCTATGTGATGCACAGGAAACAGGGAGGGCTGGGAAGGCACAGCGGACAGGGACGAAAGGAGGGAGGACACTGAAGGGAAGAAATGGTGGGAAGAAAGGAGGGAGGACACTGAAGGGAGGGAGGGAGGGAAGAAATTGTGGGAAAAAGGAGGGAGGACACTGAAAGGAGGGAGGGAAGAAATGGTGGGAAGAAAGGAGGGAGGACACTGAAGGGAGGGAAGAAATGGTGGGAAGAAAGGAGGGAGGACACTGAAGGGAGGGAAGAAATGGTGGGAAGAAAGGAGGGAGGACATTGAAGGGAGGGAAGAAATGGTGGGAAGAAAGGAGGGAGGACACTGAAGGGAGGGAAGAAATGGTGGGAAGAAAGGAGGGAGGACACTGAAGGGAGGGAGGTAGGGAGATAGAGACGAAGTAATGGTATGAGAAAAGGAAGGAATGACGGAAAACAATGCAAGGAGAAAGGAAGAAGAAGAAATGTTAGAAAGAATGCAGTGTGATGAAAGCCGCGAGATTTTGGGAGACAGGTATAGAGAGTGAGGGAAGGGAGGACAAAACAGGGAGAAGGAAGGGAAAGAGGAAGAAATGGTTAGGTAATGCAACAGAGGGATGAGGAAGAATTCAATGTGAGCAATAAGAGAGACAATGAGAGTCTTACTTGGCGAGTCACAGTCGGCACAGAAGGCATTGCCCTTGGCAGAGCGGATGGCCTGACCGGCTGCTGGATCCGTCATCGAGTTGGTCTGAAAACACAAATCAAATGTTAACCAAAACTTTAAATCTAAGTTTATATACTGTAATTTCTAAAGGTTCACTGCACACATACTCTTAGTACACATCACAAATATAAAATATTACCCTGGCGAAATAATAGCTTACGGAAGTGCCCCCAGGTAAGACAATGGAAGGGCTTTTAGTTCCCACCGTAAAATCTGAAGGATAGTATAATGTATGAGTCTATACAGAATAAACAACATTCAGCCACACTGCAGTTACTGCACAAAGACTATTTGTTCACATGTATCGACCACTGCTTGTAGCCAGGTACTCATATATAACTGAGTGAACTGAGGCAACGTGGAGTACATAAAATTGCCAAGCTTTCAAACGGCAACAAGAACCTGGGTTCTCTTGATTGAGTCCGATGTTCTAACCACAATGCCACAACGCCCCAAGTGTAGATATCTCCGAGAAAACACAACTACAGTGAGGTGGCAGACACACAACTAGGGTCTACGAGAAGAAACCATAGGACAACTCACCTTTGACTTGTTGCTCTCGTTGAGTTGTAGACTGGCCAGGATCTGTTGTTCGATGGCTGTCACCCATTCCTCCCGTTCCTATACAAGGCACACGGCTATCATCACATCTAGCACATAGTAGCAATTTTTGGAATAAATTACATTATAAATTTTTTTAGGTGATGACGCAAAAAATTCTAAAATTGTAAAACAGCCGACACCACTATATAATCTATAAATATATTCTCTCACTGTATAAAAATTGGTGATGTATTATAGTTTTTGAACTGATGTTTGTATTATAAATACCATAGTTCCTTTCGTAATTATCTTAGAGATCTAGTGTTTGTTAAAAGATGTAGATATTTAATTTGTCTTGAACTTCTGTACCCACATTTTATATGTTTACCCAACAGAAAATTATTAAAAACATATTGTGTGTGTGAGAGGATGTTATGTTTGTACAATTCTATTTTTTATTTCAAACATTCTAAATGTTTTTATTAGGTAAGTTAAGGTGATTTAAATTATGCATTCTGAAAGGCATGTCTTAACTTTCTTTTAGTATATGATACATGTATAAACCATTTCATTTAGCTATATAAATTTATGTAACACAGGTTAAGGGTTTTGAAAATATGCCTTGTTTCCCAGATTGTGTCAGGTACACGTGTATTTGATTGGCAATTTGACAGCAGTTCAGGATAAAAAGGGTTAAAATGTGTTGACGGTTTTGATACAGAAAGCGCTGTTCACAGTTTGGGGTTGACTTCTTTCTTAGTTGTGTGATGATAAATAAAAATGCTGTGATGTCATGGTAGGTTGACTGGTTAGTTATTCACCAGTTTGCAGAGATAAATTATGACGAGCTGTGTTACTTAAAGCCATGCTTACCTCTGATGTCTGAGCTTCAAACTGCCATTGTTTGTTGTCAAGTGAAACGATGACAAACTCGTAGCCGTCCGAGTCTACAAGTGATCAAACAGGCAGCACTCAGTTCAATAGTGGATCACAAACTGTGTGTGTGTGTATGCGGGTATTGGTGCATGCATGTTGTTGCGCGTGTGTCCACTGTGTTGGTATATACATGCGCCCACATGCATGCATGGCGTAAACTCACCCCCGTCCTGACCGGGATCCAGGTTCTTATTGGTTCCACTCTTGGCCCTGCGGTGGCGCTTCTTCACATTTGGCGTCTCGACCTTTGAGTTGGGTGTGCTGCCACCTGGTGATGTATGAATCAACATGTCCATGCCGCCGTTGTTGAAGACATCTAGCAACATAAGCGATGTACGTGACAGGGTGACAGTCAAAGTGGCTCAACAACATGCGATCATCAAATTAACATCTATGCACACTGACAGCTGGCAGATCATGTAGGAATGTAACCATCACTTAAAATTTTCCAAAATTACCTCCATTATGTCAACAGACATATTTCCTAACCAACCCTGGTTACTTCCCTGCACAGGTACCATTTCCGGCCCACATTTTCAATACGTCCAGCTTTATTCCACATTTTGAGGTAAATAGTGATTTAACAAGATTTAACACAATATTGCCATTCAATGCAAAAAATCCAGATGGCAAGTGGACAAGGAAACCTTTGGCTTATTGAGAGTCCAACAGTTCTTCATCTATGTGTAACCCACCCTTCCGAGATATTTATACATTTTTTTTTAAACATGTTCATCCTGCTTGTAGATAATTTGCTTAATTAATTTATTGTCCTCTGTGAGAATGGGTACTTTCTTATATATGATTTACACTGTCTCTTCAATAACATTACTTCGTGTCATCTAATTCCCTTATCTATCTTAGATGGGAGAATAGGAGAAGAGTTAACTACTGCCAGCTGAGCACAATCCACTGTGTGGCTTACCATGAGACAACATCCAGAGCAGCAGGGGAGAGAGAAAGCAACACTTGAGCACTGATACACTACACAAGCTATGTGGTGACAGACGGTCAACAACAATACAGTCATTGGCTGTCACAATGTTGGCTCTGTATATCATTATGTAACTCTGGCAAGGTTCACGACATCAAAAACTCTGGGGAACTCAAGTGAACAGCCACAAACCAGCACAGACATGCTTCAAGATAGTCAACCTTCCAACAAATGAGGACTGCACAGAAGTCAGACGGTAACTTAAGAAGCATGGCACAGTTTAATACTACATGTATCATGTACTTGAGCTGAGGTCTAATCAACTTGTATATTATATTATGTGTTTAATATTACAAAGCTACAATGTGGCATAGAGTTGTTACAAAGATCATCACAAAACAACCCAAACAAAAATACAATTTGTATCAAGATGTATTACTTTTACATTAGAGACAGCATTAACAAAAATCAATGAATTACCTAGAAATCAATACAGCATAACAGCCGAAACAGCCAATAATCATGCATTTCACATCAAGCAAACTGAAACACTAATTCCTATCACCTGCACATTTTTTTATATATCACAGTATAGCAGCTATTTATGTGGGACTTTAAAAAAATGCCAGCATATACCCACTGTGTGGTAAATTCACATATAGTACGAGGTCTTAAACTGTGATAACATTTTACTAGAAAAACATTACACAGATAAGTCATCACAATGTAAAAATAACTGCTTTATTTGTGACGTCGTAAAAGGTAGTTAGGAGATGCTAGGTAGGAGGGAACTGTGGGTTTATCCGTTCATCCAAAAGACAGAAACATCTAACTAGCAAAGGGTTATGAAAAATCATAACTAGTTTCTTCTACGTGGGTGTTTTTTATTTGGCAACTATTAATGCTGTATATGTGATCAATTCCTACACACGTGTCCCTTTAACGAGTTATTTTATATATTCGACTCAACTTTTTACAGTAAATTAAAAAAAATACGAGCCCCATACAGTTTCAATACAATCTCTCATCAATACAAGGACTGTAGTAAGATGTTCACCAATATGCCAGACCACAATTTACCTTTTGATAATCCTGAAAATTTTTACTCGAATGCTTTCAGTTCATACATTAACGTTTTACTCGAATGCTTTCAGTACATACATTAATATTTTACTCGAATGCTTTCAGTTCATACATTAGATGTAGTGGGTGTTAGACGAGGGTGCGTTTGGGCCCAATCTCCCATACACACACTAAGAGAACACCCAGAGAGCTGTGTAACTGTAGGTGCAAACATACTAGCACTGACAACCAGCAATGTTGGCACCTCAAGCATTCATCTCTCAAACACACACTTCATGCACCTAACTACATTCCATTCCCTCGGCTGTCATCGTCACTCTACCATTTCCAGCTGCCCTCCTCCCTGCAAACTTCTACCTATGAAGCGTGCAAACAACTTAACCAATTCAATCCCATAAGAAGTGTGCAAGACAAGCCAAGTCCTTGTGATGTATTTGTGCATGACCCCACCTATCTACCATATATGCTCCACCCTTTTTGCCTGGCCCTGCCTATTCACTATATGTTCCACCCTTTTGTACCTGGCCCATCCTAGTCACCATTTGATCTGCCCCCCTTTATGCCTGGTCCTGTCCATTCACCATATGCTCCACCCCTTTGTTCCTGCCCCTATGCTCTGCCCATTTGTGCCTGGTCCCGCCCACACCATATGCTCTGCCCCTTTGTGTCTGGCCCCGTCTCTCCACCATATAATCCGCCCCTTTGTGCCTGCCCTGCACACCACATGTTCCGCCCCTTTGTGCCTGGCCCTCCACCATGTGCTCCACTCATTCAACCGGAAGCTCAACTAAGGCCTGTGCAATGTGCAATGCGACTCCCAAACCAAGTGTAGCACCAACACCAGAAGTGACAATGCTAACATTACCTCCTTCAACAGCTTCTGTTGGCATGGCAATGGGAGCAAACAGAAACATACATATATCGGATTGCAGTACCAAAGACACTGATACAAGTGAAGACAGGTTAGCTCAAGACTAAACTGTGATGACAAAATACTTTTTGTTGTCACTGAAAAAGAACAATGGCAGAGACTAAAAATGCTGTGCTCGATTGCGCTCGCACTTACTGTGAATATGAGTTCACAACCCCCTGGTCAACTCGAATTATGAGTCGCCAACTGGGGCTCCCTTTTAACTTTTGAGTTCTCCACTGGTACATACGACTTGACTGAGGTCGTGAACTCTATTTACATGTCATGAACTCGTAAACACGAGCGCATTTGAACACAGCATGCTATTGAAACGTTCCCATGCCTATAGCTACCCAAGTGACAAACACAATGTTAAACATTGCTATAATTTGTACAAATGTCAGGTAAAACAAATTCGCATATAAAAACCATAAATTTGTCATGTGTAGTTGGTTTTCCTAACATTTCATTAATGTTTTCTCAGAGAGAACCAACTGGTATTTGGCGACTGGGAGAACTGAACACAACCTACCGGGCGGCAGGGAAGAGTTGGGGATGACAACCGACTCTTCACACCCTGGTCTCATTCCTGTCTCCCGGATCACGTCATATCCTGTCAGCACAACGCTCTCCTTATTCCCCGCCGGTCTTCCTGTAACATGGGAAACAGGGCGTAGTAACTGTGTTCACTGGCGGTCTCATAGTTGTGCACTTCCACAGTACTGGGCAATTGAATGAAGACATGTGCACTAAAGTGAAACAAAAGTCATGGTTTTGGGCCTATGCAACTATACGAGTTATTAAAACATAACCATTTGCAACTACAATTAAGAATATCAATTCGATTGATAATTGGTTTCCTAGGAAAATTAGGACTTGGTCTGAACTAACTTTTTCACAAAGTCTCTTTCTCATGACACAAACATTTTCTGTTGACATGAATTTTCTTATGGTGTACACTTGTTAATACGTTAACGATGCCCCGCAAACAGATAATCCTAGTTGCACTCAGCACCTATCACAGATCCTGAGGTGCAAAGTAATGTGGACAAGCATAATTTGTAACAATACACAAAGCCATGAGACAATACGCATCACGAAACAATATGTATTGTGACACATAATGATACACATTTGTAAAGAAACAATTTAATTGCTCTGCATTATACAGCTGTATGATGTAGTTTCAACTTTCAACATGACAAAAACTATGTATAATATAATTATGTATTGCAATTCCTGTAAAATATATATTGAGTATAGCATCGCAAGAAAAGTTTCTTGACTCACTGATACATATAAGAATCAATACAGTCCTATTCATTACAAAAATCCTTACCTTAAACATTCACTTACATCAGATTATTGGGCGAATAGGATGATATATATCAAACAAGATAACATGAACAAGCTTGGGACTGTCTACATGTGCCACTTGTAGACAGTAACAATGCTTAACGTACCCCTCATCGACGCATTATTGTTGGGCGTCTGTTGACTGTTGGCAGGGTTCTCAGAGATGCCTCGTGACCCTCGGGGTTTCTGACCCGGGATCTTCACTGTTGTGCGAACCAAGTTAATTTCCTTGCCATGTACTTCATCCATGTAATCCTACAGAGAAACAGTGGCTAACTCTTCATGCTATTCTACATTGTGTGCAAGATACTACAATGGCAGTACAAGATGGTCGCAAAATATTTTAACAAATGAGACAGTTACAAAGGGGTGATATCACAAAGGAACATCTCAAAACTGGAAAGATAACCATGACAGTTCACTATAAGTCTATAATAATGGTTATGTAACTTAGAATTACAAACACGATTACAAACTTGGAATACAAACATGAGTAATAGTAAGAAACAGGCTTCATATGACATACTGTATGGCCTTACAAATCTCTCATAATAATGTGTCAACAGTAATCAGCTCAGCGGCACTGGCTCAACTGAAAGAATTGCGCCTGAGAAGCGCCACCTACATGCAGACTGGGAAAGTAGGAGAATCGGCCGTCATCAAGCAGCGTCACATACTTCTTCTTCCAGTCCTTGTTCAATGGCTTGCTGCTCTTCTTGTACAAGTAACCCTGGCAACCATTAAGGGTCATGCTAAAGTAACCCTGGCAACTATTAGGGGTCATGTTAATGTAACAATGGTAACCATTATGAGTCATGTTAAAGTAACCCTTGTAATCTTTAGAGGTCATGTTAAAGTAACAATGGCAACCATTATGGGTCAATAACCCTGGCAACCATTAGGGGTCATGTTACAGCAATACTGCCAACAATTTCGGGTCATGTTCATCAGCAACATTCAAAGGTTATGTAAAATTAAGCGAGGTAATAGTTCAGTCTTCTTGAAGTAACCTTGCCAAATATCAAGCCCATGTAACTCGTGTTAGATATGAGTAACCCAGGAAATCGTAAAAGGTTGTGTACAAATAACCATCAAAACAGAGGTCATGCACAAATAACCGTGACAATTATTCACAATGTATTCTTAAGTGCATTCCAAAAACCATACTGTAAAGTATATATTATATTGTGAACGCAGCGAACTAAGACAACAGGCACTACTACACACCTGCTTGATGGGTATAACCCGTCCGCTGCCCATTTCTCCATTTTTTACTTTGTTTTTATCCTCCTCGGTTTTCTTCTGCTGTCAACAATAAGACAATATAAACATAACATCATACAACAGTCCTATCAACTGTGGGTATTCATTTATGTTGTGGGAGCAGTCTTTTCAGAATGCTGTCTGAATATACACTGCTAAAGCAGTACTTATGCTCGAACAAAAATTATTACAGAAAATTGTGTAATTTTGCTAATTATTTACAAATTCTAATAACTACACAAAACTGTTTTTGTATCAATACTGCACTAATGATTATGAACACAACACAAAATCAAGAAGTGGTCTCTCTCAAGATCAAGAGAGTGAACTCACAAAATCAAGAGAGTGTTCTCTCAAGAACAAGAGAGTGGTCTCTCAAGATCAAGAGAGTGGTCTCTCAAGATCAAGAGAGTGTTCTCTCAAGAACAAGAGAGTGGTCTCTCAAGATCAAGAGAGTGGTCTCTCAAGATCAAGAGTGGTCTCTCAAGATCAAGAGCGTGGTTTCTCAAAATCAAGAAGTGGTCTCTCTCAAGATCAAGAGAGTGAACTCTCAAGATCAAGAGAGTGGTCTCTCAAGATCAAGAGCGTGGTTTCTCAAAATCAAGAAGTGGTCTCTCTCAAGATCAAGGGAGTGGTCTTTTAGTATCAAAAGAGTAGTATCTCAGGGTCAAGAGAGTGGTCTGTATCTCAGGATCAAGAAAATGGTATCTTAAGATCAAGAGGGTGGTCTCTCAAGATAGTGATCTTTCAAGATCAACAGTGTGGTCTCTAAAAATCAAAAGAGTGGTCTCTCAAGATCTCTCATCACCATGTTAACTTCAAAAGCTCGGCGCCTCGCCAAATGTCGTTGTATCTAATCACTGCATTTGACCAATCGGTGGGTCTTCTTTTGGTATTAAGGAAAATGCAGTTTGTATGTAAATGTTCCTTATCGCCAAGCAGTAATGTTTTTGTCCGTATCTTAGAAAGTTGAAGTCCAATTGTGAAGAGATTTACACAGTAACATTCATCGTTAAATTCTTAACCATAAATGCAAAATTAATGAAAAAACGTTTTGATTTGACGAGACACTCGCCCATGAAAGTTGACTAGACTATTATTATCTAGAGGGGTGCTAATGTAATATCTTTTTAAACTGTAATACTAAAAGTGCCACTTTCTTTGTTTGCTGATTGTTCAAGATGTTATTCTGAATTGCATTTTGAAAAGTTTGAATTGATTTTAAGTTTGGATTTGATACAAGAGTGTACTCTGGTTGGACTGTACGGTGTAAATACAATGTCACTAAAAATAAAATAAACCAATTTCAATTCAACTCAATAAAACGTGTTTTTATAGTCCATAATGTAACAGTAATCTACCATTTGTCCACATTTGTATTTGTCTGAATGCAATTTTTCAAAATTCTTTATGTCCTTGCATATGTAAAATTTTCGAAAACACATTTAGCTATTTTTCAAAGCAATATATATCTCAAAATCTGTTCAACCTTCCCAAATAATGTTTTGTGTACATATTACTTGTATAAGTCTGTGTGAATATTAAATGTGATTGACCCATAAATAAAAAAGTTATGTCATGCTGAATATCGTTTTTTTTTTAATCCTTGCCCGAGCCTAATTAAACTACAGACATGGCAGAGCTACGAATCATTTGTTCGATACACTAATTGCAAAAAAAAAAAACAATGAGACAAAACGGGACTGAAATATTTGGTGACTTGAGCCATGTGGTCAGGGCGTCCAGCACCTCCTGTTAGTAGTAGCCAAGCAGTGACTAGTGCACACCCAGTTAGTTGACCTTTATGTCCTGTCTACAGTGTCCACTACTCAAGAAATTTCATTCAGCATGCTCCATTCAACTAGTGCAGGGACAACATTCAACAAGGCATTGCAACCCTACAAATCCACCCCATCTGGCTACGTGGTGTGGCAATCAGCATAACGACTCACTCCATCTCTCTGGTTAAGGGGGTGATCTGCATGAGATTTCAACCCATCTTTGGCTAATGGGGTGGACAGTAAACCATTCCATCTATCTAGATAATGGGGTGATCTTTGGCTAATGGGATGATCATCACAAGATCTCACCCCATGTGTCTGGCAATTCAATGCCACAATTGCACAACATCAAACAGGTATTATGTTGACAGAATGAAAACTAATATTCTGTTGTGGAAAAATATATTTTGTGGATGCAGATTCACTGTAACAGTGTGACTCATATAATGCAATATGTTTTATTGTAAATGCCATACAACTGTGAGCTTATGCAGCATACTTCAGACTGTACTGGGAACTGTACCGACAGAACAAAACAAACTACAACATGTTGTTCACAGGTGAATAACTTTTAACATCCAAATGACAACCAAATGGTACAGTCTAAGAGCTACAAAAGCTTCTCAACTCTAGGCAGCCTGTTACAGCAGCATCAGGCTCACTAACCTGACGATGGATTTTTGGTTTGATATAAAATATGTTTTAGTGGTGATGTATGAACTTCAACCAAATGCCATGTACCGTTTTACTGTTTAGAAAAAATATATATATATCTGCATGTCGATTTTCAAAAAGGGTCTATAAACAAGATTACAGAAACAAATATTTTAAAACTTGGAACTGTTTTACGGCCACATTTCAATGATCAGCCAAGCAAAATAAAAGTGCAAGTCCGATAAGCACGAAAGACTGACAACAAATAAACAACATTTAGAAAAGAACAACACTAACAACGACAACATGTACAAGGAATGAGGCCATGACAAAGAAACGAAACTGAAATTAAACTGTACAAATTAAATTCATCGATCAGTTGGGCGGTGTTGGTTATGTCCACTACAACCAGGTGGCGCCAGTGATGAGTCGGGAAACGTAAAGTAAAGACGTGGCAGGTGCCAGGGTCGGGCGGACAGTCAATGTACGCTTGCTTCACTTACAATGAACAGATTGGAACGTCGTCGATTTTTGCGGCTCAATGTTGGAGTGCCGGTGGGCGTGAGCAACTCCCGCCCCTCCCCCAATACAGCCTTATCCTGCAATGACAAGGTTTCCATGACGACAACAGGATGGTTACTCCTGCTGGCCAGCTACGGTCATCTCATGCTGTCACCAACTGGTAGAAGAGTGCCAATGGCACAGGGCTATTGGCATGGACATGTCATGTGAAGTATTTGATATGGATGCGAGGCTAACTGAATAACATGGTTTGGCTTTTAACACAAGTGGACTAAAATGTGGGTGGCGTTTAATATGAGTAGTAAACTGTGGAGTTTAATATGGAGGTATGGCTAAAATGTGGGTAAAGCTTAATATGGAGGTGTGGTTGAAATGTGGGTGGAGCTTAATAAGGTGTGAATTTGGATGGAGATTAATATGGAGGTGTGGCTAAAATGTTATTGGAGTTAAACATGGAGGTGTGGCAAAAATGTGGACAGCGCTGAATATGTGGAAGAGTTTAATATGGAGGTGTGGCTAAAATGTAGGTGGAGCTTAACGTTGAGATGTAGTTTAACATGGACATGTGGCTAAAATGTGAGTAGAGGGGCACAATGAATGAGACAATATACATATTGTAATACACTAATAATGAAATTCAGTTGGTAGATATCGCGGCAATATTACACTTTTGTTTACTGGGTTTATACGCTGTATATTAAACAAATTATGATCAAGTACTCCACTTTTCTAGTGTTGGATTGCTGGACCCTATAAAACATTAAAATACAACTTGTACGCATCAGTTAAAGACATAGTCTTGAACTGAAGAAAGCATGCAAATTGTAAACCTAGCAAGCAACAGAAAGCGGTCATAAATGGAAAAGCACAAAGCAAAAAGGCCAAATTGTCACAAATACACTAAGACTAAGGACTACGGATTCTACACCACAAGAAACAGTCTACAGGGAGTCAATAACTAACTGAACTTCTCAATACTGAATTTTATAGCACACGTTTTTATTTAAAGACACTATGACATTATATTATGCATTCCCGTACTTGTAACTCTGGTGTATACAGAACTAGCCGAGTTACTCGGCGATGCACGGGCCAAACAGGCAGCCATTGCAAGAGCTTATGACTCCTTGCACTACCCTGGCAGGTTTTGGTAGGATAATACCATGGCAATGACAATTCATGTCCCAAAAATCATGTCCTACTGCCGGTTTCGCGATGCGTTCGTATGAACATTTGTAGATTTGTTTTTGTTTGACATGACACATGATCTTGTACATAGTTGCATGATATCACACAAGTGCCTTTATACAATCATGTACATTGTGTGCGTGCCGCCAGTGTCTGTACTACGGACAGTCTTCCAACCATAAAGCCCCCATGCAGCTGCTTCAAGGATGACGCTACAGATGTTATGGATGACTGCATCCTACAGATGTCACAAATGACTGCATCCACAGCGGCAGCAGAATCTGACCAGCACTACAATGTTGTTATAAAGCGCAGTATCCAGTCCTTAGGACTGCTCAAAGCACTTTACAATTCACCCCCTGGCAGACCTGTTCATTCCAAGGCCATTTCAACTTCTGTTGGGAGCATTCAGCCACACTGCAATTACTGCACGAAAACTATTCGTTCACATATCCACCACTGTCTGTATTGCCAGGTACTCATTTATACAGCTGAGTGAACTGTGGCAACGTGGGGTGATGAAACTTCCCAAAGGTTCGAAGCGACTGCACTGGGATTTGAAACCGGGTTCTCTAAATTTAAAGTCCAGCCTTCTAACCCGTATGCTATGTGATGTGATACATGAAGCGAATGTTGACTAAATAAATTGTGCTACTACACCATGTCATCTACGGCATCAAGGAATGGATGGGAGCAAGCGTCACAGACAATATGGAGGTGACAAGGGGCCAAGTAAAGTGGCAAAACATTGTTAAAAAACATCTGAGACTGAAGTAGTCCCCCCAAAACAGCTTCTGCCAAGAGGTGGATGTCTGATTTCAATCCTAAATTAATAAAAAATGTCATGAATGTAACCTTTACTGCATCCTCGCTGCCAGTGGCTTCTAAAAAAAATTACGTTTACCTTTTGGTACGTTTTTAGTTGCAATTTACAAGGCCGGCATATGGGAACTTAATTTTAATTGGTTGCGGACTCATCATCATTGGTCAGACGGGTAATGATAAGAAATGCTCTTGGAAGTTTGGACATTTCAGCCATCTGGTTCCCAGAAACATGTCGACCAAAGGAGCAAGTGGGACAAAGTGAAAATGATTTGGCGCACTTCCGTAAAGTGTGTAGGATATCAGGGGTAGTAATAACACTTCTGTACAGAGTGTAGGATATATGCCAGGGGTAGTAATAACACTTCTGTACAGAGTGTAGGATATATGCCTGGGGCAGTAATAACACTTCTGTACAGAGTGTAAGATATATGCCAGGGGTAGTAATAACACTTCTGTACAGAGTGTAGGATATATGCCTGCGGCAGTAATAACACTTCTGTACAGAGTGTAGGATATATGCCTGGGGCAGTAATAAGACTTCTGTACAGAGTGTAGGATATATGCCTGGGGCAGTAATAACACTTCTGTACAGAGTGTAGGATATATGCCTGGGGCAGTAATAACACTACTGTACAGAGTGTAGGATATATGCCTGGGGCAGTAATAACACTTCTGTACAGAGTGTAAGATATATGCCTGGGGCAGTAATAACACTTCTGTACAGAGTGTAGGATATATGCCTGGGGCAGTAATAACACTTCTGTACAGAGTGCAATATATATGCCTGGGTCAGTAATAACACTTCTGTACAGAGTGCAAGATATATGCCTGGGGCAGTAATAACACTTCTGTACAGAGTGTAAGATATATGCCAGGGGTAGTAATAACACTTCTGTACAGAGTGTAGGATATATGCCTGGGGCAGTAATAACACTTCTGTACAGAGTGTAAGATATATGCCTGGGGCAGTAATAACACTTCTGTACAGAGTGTAGGATATATGCCTGGGGCAGTAATAACACTACTGTACAGAGTGTAGGATATATGCCTGGGGCAGTAATAACACTTCTGTACAGAGTGCAAGATATATGCCTGGGTCAGTAATAACACTTCTGTACAGAGTGTAGGATATATGCCTGGGGCAGTAATAACACTACTGTACAGAGTGTAGGATATATGCCTGGGGCAGTAATAACACTTCTGTACAGAGTGTAGGATATATGCCTGGGGCAGTAATAACACTTATGTACAGAGTGTAGGATATATGCCTGGGGCAGTAATAAGACTTTTGTACAGAGTGTAGGATATATGCCTGGGGCAGTAATAACACTTCTGTACAGAGTGTAGGATATATGCCTGGGGCAGTAATAACACTACTGCTAGCTTGCCAGGAAGCTTCATTGTTATGTATTCTAAATTGTCAACGAATGCACTTTTTGGAATTATAATTATGTGAAGATAACATCCTAAAATGTTAATTTAACATATTACTGAAGGGATATGTTCTTCAATTCATAGTTAATACCATTCTTAACATTCATTAGCATGTTAATAACCATTATATTATTATAACCTCATTGCTGGTGGTGTAAGATATAAACAACTGAACTAAATGTGTTTATTGTGATAAACAGAAGCCAGTCCAATGGTCACAGACATGCACATTGTAATGACACTGTATCATAATGTGCGTCATTACAATGTCATTGTAATGACACTGTATCATAAGCACAATATGAGTAGGTCTGTAAACAAACAAAGCTGTTCCTGAAGCTGGCCACATACCAAACAATGTTTACCAAACCAAATCTGTAAATACCTTAACAAGAAGCAGATGTGACAAATATCTATCTATGTCTTAACGTACAAATGTCCTCAGAAGCACTTAACTACCACGACAGACTACTGACATATCAAAGCAGATGTCACTATGAAAATCTTATATATCCCTAGCAGTTGTCAATACTGACAGTGACAATGGACTACAAGCTGAGCTATTCCTTGTTCTCAAATGTTAGACACCCAGTAAGACTGCCATCCAAAGTAACAAGACATGTTACTGGTCTGATCACACAAACACCCTCCTATCCATCCTCGGTGTGTGCCCTCACCTTTCCACGTGACTGACATTTGTCTGTTATGGTCTTAAACATAATAATTGGCAGTAATAATGGCAGACAGATTGTTCAAATAATGTATTTGTCGCTTGAGGAAATTATTACTTTCTTATACCAATCTACCCTGTCCATATACTTACTGTACTGCCGCAAGCCTTTTAGGTCTGCCAACTTCCTTATGTTGAAAGAACAATATTACTGGTAATATCAATATTTTATTTACCAATCAAATAAAACTTCAATTTAATCTGTTTTTAAGCTCATGGCATCCAGTGGTGTCAGCCTACATTCTACTTGGCATCCAGTGGTGTCAGCCTACATTCTACTTGGCATCCAGTGGTGTCAGCCTACATTCTACTTGGCATCCAGTGGTGTCAGCCTACATTCTACTTGGCATCCAGTGGTGTCAGCCTACATTCTACTTGCTCCTCTTTCTATTCTTTCCAGTTTGTCTATTTCTTTTCTCATGTGACCTCCAAGTGTGTACATGTGACCTCCAGGCTTGTACATGTGACCTCCAGGCTTGCACATGACTTCCAAGCTTGTACACATGACCTCCAAGCTTGTACATGTGACCTCCAAGCCTGTACATGTGACCTCCAAGCTTGTACATGTGACCTCCAAGTGTGTACATGTGACCTCCACGCTTGTACATGTGACCTCCACGCTTGTACATGTGACCTCCAAGTGTGTACATGTGACCTCCAGGCTTGTACATGTGACCTCCAAGCGTGCACATGTGTATGCAGTATTCTACAAAGGGTTTAACCACTGATTTGTAGAAGGTAAAAACTAGTCTTTTCTCCTGATGTTATATTTCCTTCAATTAACGGTAAATTTTATTTTAATGGAAGCCACAACCAAACCCAGTGCTAACACTTTTACAGATATGCTAATCATCATTCTCAAGTCATTTCATTTAATGGTTGTACCATCATAGCACCCCCCCCGGTTTACATTCTATTTTTACCTGCCATGCCCTGCCAGTAAACATTCAGCTACCACACTGTTAAACCTGTTGACAAGACTCATGAGCCGTGATCACTGATAATGCTGAGGTGATTTGACTGCTCCAATGGAAGACACAGATAGTAACCAACATGTTCCTTACTGTTCAGGTCTCACCAATAATGCTGTCACTACCCAATGAAGGAATTCTACTCAATCATATCGATGAATTCCGCCCGCACGCACGGCACACGCACAGTGCACAATTAGCAGACACTAGAACCGCAGAGGTTTCATTGCTGAAGGTCAACCACTGAGAATGTTAACCAACATGCAGATGTGTTAAATAACAAGACTGGCCACAACTGATCAACACCATGCCTTAGGAACCAAGCCTTAAAGAGACACTACACTGCAGTTGGAGGCAACGACAACGGCCACTCACAGACCATGACTCCAGTCTTATCTTATGTTACATATGTCACTACCACGTCAATCACAACTAGACAAACACAGCACACATCTAGAGAATGGCTGCCAGTCGCCACAAGTCCGGCACACAGAACAGAAGGCATCATTAACAAACCAACTTCAACGGTCATGCCAGTTAAAGTGTCACCACATCATGGCGCCACTGCCTCAATGCCGAACACGATGCTCACTCACGCCTACGCAACGAGCCAGACTTACGACAATGAGACTGAAGCGATAGCGAGGCTCCGTGTGGCTAAACAGTGGCGTCAGGTGAGGACTGCCCCCAGAAATGAGCTGCAACAGAGAATGCTCAATGACATGCACACTGTGTTGCACCAACACACCATGGTACAGACCAACACACACACCATGGCTTCCACCAACACACACACCATGGTACACACACACACACATGTACGCGTGCATGCATGCAGGCACACACACATACACACCATGGCATGCACCAACACGCCATGGTACACACCATGGCGTGGGCCAATACACCATGGTATGGATCAACATACTATAGCGAGGATCCACATAATGGAACAGATCAACACCCGATGGCATGGACCAACACACTATAGCAAGGATCCACATAATGGCACAGATCAACACACACAACGTAACATCAACACACAAGACCAATTCCACTGACACAGACCATCCTTCTGATGACAATGTGTTAGGGACCATCTTGCTGTAGCAGATGTGTAGTTCTGACATACGACTAGTTGGCTACTTTCTTCCATACATGGCGGAGACACCTTTTCTTTAATGACCAAAATCATTACAGACCATATACTTTGTGGTGTGTACTGGACCAGAATTATAACATGAACAACCTTAATGCTAGCTTTCTCTTCAATACAAACATTCCTTGTCTGAGCTACATGAAAAGACCAGCATGCCTACATTCTCAGTCTGATCTGGACATGTGACAACTGGGGAGACGTTGAAGATACACACAACACACATGCATACACATGCACACGCACGTACGCACTCAAACACAATGGCAGACAATGAGCATATCTATATTATGTGTCTCTAGAAGATCTCAGCACTTCACTTGAGTGTGTTTCTCAAGCCATATTTCTATCGGGACTGCCACCCTGACAAATGCTTTCTTACACCACAGACAACGACAGACATCCAAAGACCCAAGTCCTGCAGGAAGCCAAGAAGATGTCGGCCATGTCATCAAACATGTCATCAAACATGTCATCAAACACACTGAGATATTATACAACTGCATCTAGACATGTGCACCATGAAATTATACAACAAACATTTCACAAATAGCACCCCAAATTACACACACACCAACACGGGGGTCAGTGGTCCTCCAGGATCCAGATAGTTACCTGTATTCAAAATTGAAACTAGATATAATCAGACTATTTAATAAAACAATCGTCTAGATATGGGAATCTTCACCCAAGTCCAATCCCCCAGGCATAAAAAGAACATATACCATGGTGTAGCAACAACTAAACTGTTGCTATATCCATAACAACAGCTGTTTTGCAGTGCCCATAGCAACAGCTGTTGTCTTAAAGTGCCCATAACAACAGCCCTTGTTTCAAAGTGCTAGTGTCCACAGCTGTTGTTACAAGTAAGCAAAATACAGCTGTTGCATCACAATCTCTGTAACATCAGCTGCTATTTCAGTGTCTGTAACTACAGCTGCTGTTTCAGTATGTGAAATAACAGCTGATGCTTCACAAAGCCAGTAACTACAGCTGCTGTGTTCCTGAGCTAGAAACACGTTGTGATGAAGTGATTCTAGCAAGCAAATAGCGTACGGCGGTGCCCGACGTGGGTCCAGGCAGGGTTAGCAAGCGTGGCGCAACTGATATACTTCCTCCACCGGCCTCTAGGGGGCGTTAGTGGCTCACATGCCAACAGAGTCGCTGCACACTTACACCCATGAAGCTTTTGTTGGTTTTGTTTCGCCGGCTCAGCACGGGTGTGCTGGTCGGAGTGGGGTTGGCGGAGACATCTGCTGGCGGCTGCGGAGACTGTTGGCAGGTGGAGCTGCTGACCACGCCGTTGAGCTGTGTAGCAGCACGCTGCAGTAGCGCGGCTCCCTGCTAAGTGAGACAAGCGACGATGGTCATCGTGCGGCTAAAGCAACAGCTGGAAGCTGTGGCGAACAGGTGGAGCCACCTGGTGTCAGTCGTGTAGCTTTCACACACAAACACGCTGTAAGTGAGGCTACACGTGCAGTGTAATATCACATATAGGATTAAAACACACAGGCAACGATGGGTTAAAACAACATTGCTGAAAGGCTGATGATCATTGAGCACGATCTGTGTTTTTTGGCACAGCAGATGTGTTGAGTAAAGGTGTTATGTGTCAGTGTGGTTAACTAGTAAAGTGTGGTTAACTTATGCACTTGTCATTGTTCATTCGAGGGGAAGGTTCATGGTTCATGCCCTGAGAATTACAGATCACAATCAAAATGTCTTGTGCATTAAAGCTTCTTGCTTGTAAACAGAAAAAAATTATGTTCAAAACATTTTAATTACCCAGCAAATTAATTACTTGTGCAAGAGATCGTGTTCAGTGTTCCAGAGTAAAGGAAGTGTTGCAAGTGTGTGCAGACAAGATAGTAGTAACTTGCAGAAAACAGTTATATTTATGCAAGACATATACGTGTATATACACACTGAACACATATGACTTTGGTTTCCTTAAGTGTGCCCATTGAAAACTTCAAATATGCTGAACGTGTTCAGCAATGTATATACATGTACATTACACTAACAGCAAATAACGGCTGGTGCACGTGATTCACATTTGGCCAGTTTAACTGCATCCTGAGGTGTCGTGTAAACATAAAAAGTCATGTACAAAGCATACACTGTATGCATAACAATGTAATACCTGTAAACATACATTTGTGTACATACGTGTGCACACAATCATGAGGTGAGTTAAACCAGATAAAACAATTCATAATTTGATCTTGCTACTGCTCACTATATTCCCCTCTGGTGGCAAGAATCACAATGTCGCTGTTAAGGTCTCAGATAACTTGAATATAATCTAGTTACTAAGATAACCTGCATATTATCTACACCACTACATGGTTTGTTTAGATTAGAACTTAAACAGTAAAATTGTTGTGCTAGTTAATTAAAAAATTCAACTATTAAAGTTACTCGGCATGTCCAGCCAGCATGGATGTCTTAATCTAGTTATTATTACTACTGTATTGAGCAATGAAAAATGTATTTGGCAAATTAACTATATTAGTATAACGTACTAACACTGATAGTAAACAAATGGTAAAACATCACAAACTATTTCACTTACAATCAGTTTTACCATAGGGCTAAATAAAAACTATATAAACTGGTAATCAGGTAAAATAATGATTACCATAACTAGATTACTACAAAAAAACTCAATACAGCACGTCTGAAAAAAAATGGTAAATTACTGCCAAGATTGAATGCATAGATGTGTTTGTAAGGGTGGGTGAAATATTTGCTAAAATATATTTTTTAAATATCATAACATTAGACCCATGGCAAAATGATATATTGGTTTTGGGTCATTTTCAAAATGAATTGTTTTTTATAATCTACTGCCTGGGGCTCAACCATATATTTGAACTCCACCAACTCTGTTACCATGTGTACGCTGACGATACCCAACTGTATGTTGAATTTCGGCTTGATCAGCCAGTGCATGCTACAACTGCCACTGACTGCACATCACAATGTACTGCCGATGTAAAGCCATGGTTGGTAGTGTCCCACAAACTTCTTCTTAAAACCGTTGTCACTTCTGCTGTGAATCACTGCAAATGTGTTCAGCCTCCCATTGATTTAGTCATTATGTCTGTGGCTGCTCCGTCACGCTGAAACTGTGTATCTGTGACATCAGTTTTGTATTTGCTGACACAATGTCAATGGCGGTGCAGACACGCAGTGTCTGCCAGGTGGCATATTGTCACATTCGCAGCATCGCAAGGATCAGAAAACGCCTGTCCACCACGGCTTGTAAGACCATCATTCATGTTTTAGTTATGTTGCACTTGGACTACGGCAACGCTATGCTTTACGGACTGCCCGAGACGCAGCTGCAGATGCTTCAAAACTCTGCTGCATGGCTGATTACTGGAATCAGCAGACGAGATGACATAACACCAGTTTTACTCTACATTGGTTGCCTGTTTGTCAGCGAATTGAAGTCAAGCTTCTTATATTTGTGTATCGCGCTATGCATCATTTCGGCCGTTTATCTAATGTATCAACTTAATTGTAATTGTTTATTTTAACTTATTAATTTAATTAGTTAATCTAACTTCTTTATTACTTCTTTATTTAACTTTTTTATTTAACTTATGTTTACCTGTCTTTTAACCACATTTAATTTTAGCTTTTCAATTGATTTTACATTATTTAGCAACGTGCCTTTAAGCAGGTTTTTAACCTGGAAACATGGCGCATTATAAGTATACAACAACAATAATAACACAGGTGTGAATGCTCCCTTACTGTTTGTAATTTAAACTTTGCATAAATTCTGACAATGCAGTTATATTTGCTTCTTTGGTTTGTTTGTATGATTAATCTGAGGTACAACACTGAGATTAAATGTAATGACTGCCATTGGAAAAAGGAGTATGGTTGAGATATGATATTGAGATATGCAGTGCTGCAGTGCCATCGCAGTGCACATATCAGCAGTAAAGAAACGGAGGACAGATGATGTAGTCATAGTAGCAGGAATGTCATCACTTACGCTGAACGAATTTGACTTTTGCACATTGCTATTCGCCTTTTTGTTTTTGCGCATGAGCACCGGAGTCGAGCTGGGCGTTGGCAGGTCTCGGTAGTCTAGAACCTGACACGCAGCATGGGGAGAAGAAACACGCGCATGCAGTGAACATCAAGCAGGCACAACGGAAACAAATGCACTACAAACGACGCTCTAAGACGAGACAGTGTTTGTTGCGCAAAAAAAAATGTAGCAAACACAACGTTTATGAGTGGTGCAACAATTTTCAGCCAGGAACTTTCAAAGTCCACGTGAACCGTAAAACACAACAGATTTCAAGTTAAACGCAGGAACAGAATTTCTTTAAGTTTAGTAAATTTTTTTTAACAAATATGATACTAATAATTTTTTTTTAAATGTGTTGTCTAGACTGAGACTGGTGCACTCATAAAATGTTGCAAACAACAATGTCAAAATCATAAAAACAACATCAATGATGTAAACAATCCCGGCTGCACTGCACGGCCAGATTGTCTGTGGTTTTAGTATAGCGCCTGTGAAGTGCTGCATCACCATGGCAACGGAATGCTATGGAGGCGTGGCAGCATGGACGCATCACGCCAGTAATTTGGGTACTTCTTCTATGAAACCTGAACTACTTTTACCGCATCAGATTTTTCTGTTTAAAGGGTAGCATTGCGGAACATTTACAAAAGTTACTACATCTTCACATCAGTGAACATCTTAAGAGGGATATTAATTAAATCATTACGTTTCTCCACCCTGACATGGCAAGGGGCGAGATGCTTTCACTTTTGAACACACACACACGCACGCACACACACACACACACACACACGTATGTATCCACCTGTGCTTGGCGTCCGTGTACAAATGCATGCATGCATGACATTGCATGTACACACACGTGTGCACGTACTCAAATGTTGTTGTATAGGGACAGTGCTTTATGAATGAACAGTTTCGCATGGCTACGCGCGTGTGGCCGCGTGCTCTGACATGCATGCGTGTAAACGTACCTGTTGCTGCTGCTGCTGCTGCTGGGGGAGCACCTGCATCATGGGCGGGTGTTCCATGTCGGGGGGCACCGTGGGGGGAGGCACCGGGATGGAGATGGGGATCGGGTGAGTGTGCAGGCTGCCTGCTCCGCCTCCCGGTAAGTGGGGATGACCGGGTATGTCGGGCTGTAGCCGCCTCTCCCTCTCCCGCTCCCTGTCCTTGTGCTTGCGGTGCTTGTGGTCCTTCTCTTTGGTGCTGGTGCCAGTGCTGTCCTTGTAGGACGGTGACTGGCTCTATGACAGGACAGGACAGGAATGACAGGACACAAGAGGATATATCTGGAATGACGACACACCAGGAATGGCAGGACACGTCAGAAATTACAGGACATGGAATGACAGGACACATCATGAATGAATGGACACAGAAGGAATGACAGGACACAGCAGGAATGAGAGGACATGGCAGAATGACAGGACACAACAGGAATAACAGGACACGTCAGTAATGACAGGACACATCAAGAATGATGGGACACATCAAGAATGACAGGACACATGAAGAATGACAGGACACATGAAGAATGGTAGGACACATGAAGAATGACAGGACACATGAAGAATGACAGGACACATGAAGAATGATAGGACACATGAAGAATGACAGGACACATGAAGAATGATAGGACACATGAAGAATGATAGGACACATGAAGAACGGTAGGACACATGAAGAATGACAGAACACATGAAGAATAGTAGGACACATGAAGAATGACAGGACACATGAAGAATGACAGGACACATGAAGAATGACAGGACACATGAAGAATGACAGGACACATGAAGAATGACAGGACACATCAAGAATGACGGGACACATCAAGAATGACGGCACACAAGGAATGAAAGGAAGCATCAGGAATGAGAAAACACAACAATAGTTGGAGGACACAGAGACACAGCAGTAATAATACAGATTGAGAAAGTATCTGGTGTGGAAGTAAGAATTAGTGGAACAGTCCACAATGTGAGGAACACGCATATGACAAAATAACATAAGTATCAGTTGGTAAAAACGGAGACCACTATCGATTATCAAACCTCAGAAAGGGCAAGAAATGCGATAGAGGTTGCGAATGCCAGGACAATGGTGAACTGGTGAATATTGCTGGACAACCCTTGCTGGTGTAGGTAGAAACCACCAGGAAGAATACGGAGTCATAACCATGACATCACATATAGGCTGTTGTGATCGAGTCCTCACTGAGACACTTGCCTTGTTGAGCACCTGGATGTTGTGACTGCTGCTGTTGTTGGCTGTGGGCATGGCGAGGATGCCGGACCCCGATCCACTGTTGCCATGGGTGTCGTACAGCGCTGCCTTGCCAACCACTGCATTGCCATGCATGCCGTGGTTCTGGGTCATCGACCGTGTGGCCGTTGCCATGGGAATTTGCTGCAGCCTTGTCTGGATGATCTTGTGACAGGCTGCAACATCAAGAACACGGTGTGGGTCACTCAAAGTACCTGGGCTGCTCCAGCCAACACTCTAAGCATTAATGAGATGACAAGCGTTAAGAATAATGAGAAAAACCACACAGGACGTTTCACGAAAATGACAGCAGTAATAAATACTCCAGGTGTTCTTTCATTCAACTTCCCTGCCTACAGTAAGTCAGTTACGGCAACTGCAATGTCTTAGATGAAAACTTACTTCTGCAATGGTCACAATTCAGATACAATGTTTTTAACATATTTCATTCTGACTACACCTCCAGTTTGTACTTTATATATATATATATATATATTATATATATATATATATAATATATATATAATATATATATATATGTGAATGCTGGATTTCCGGAATGAAATGGGTTAACAGTAACTAAGCGATATGTTCTCTCAAATGAAGGCATTATGGTCGTTGACAATAAAATATAGGGACAATTATCTTTGGTGGGTGTTACTCTAGCATCTTGAAGACAGCTAGCCACGTAATGCAGACGTACCATCCTGAAAGACGCGTTCTACATTCAGCCCATAGGTGGCGCAAGTCTCGTAGTATGATGAGCGCTTGAGGTCACTGGCAAGTTTGCGCGCCCGCGTGTCGTCTATGACACGTGGGTTGCTCTCACTAATGGCATCTGTAACAACCACATGCGGCATGGTCAACATCTAACAATGGTTCTCTTTTCACCTACGTCTACATTCAAAACCTTCTCTTTCCTGTCATAATGTAGACCTCAACACAAGATCTATGTAAAAAAATTCATCAGTATTAGAGAGTTCTACTTTCAAGGTCTGGACCAGACAGACCTGGCTCTCAACATTGGGGACTGTGTATCCCTTGTGACTCTGAACATTGGGGACTGTGTATCCCTCGTGACTCTGAACACTGGGGACTGTGTATCCCTCATGACTCTCAACACTGGAGACCAGGGTTGAAAAAAATCATGATTTTTTTTAATAAAAAAATTGGATTTTTTTATTTAAATCGGATTTTTTAAAATTTATTTGATTCTTTTGAAATCTGGTATACACAATGTTTTAAAATATTTTACTATCAGGCTATCTGGTGTCAATACAGCTACACAAGTGTGTGCACTTTGTGCTTTTGTATTGAAAAACATACAAAACTTTGTTGATCTCGATGCTTATAAACAATTATTTGTATTAAATTCATATAAATCAGCGATTAAAAAAATTGGAAGTCAAAAAAATCATAAATCAATGATTTTTTTGGAGCGATTTAAATCAATGATTTAAATCATTTGATTTAAATCAAACAACCCTGTTGGGGACTGTGTATCCCTTGTGACTCTGAACATTGGGGACTGTGTTTCCCTCATGACTCTCAACATTGGGGACTGTGTATCCCTTGTGACTCTCAACATCGGGGACTGTGTATCCCTCATGACTCTCAACATTGGGGACTGTGTATCCCTTGTGACTCTCAACATTGGGGACTGTGTATCCCTTGTGACTCTCAACATTGGGGACCGTGTATCCCTTGTGACTCTCAACATTGGGGTCTGTGTATCCCTCATGACTCTCAACATTGGGGACTGTGTATCCCTCATGACTCTCAACATTGGGGACTGTGTATCCCTTTTGACTCTCAACATTGGGGACCGTGTATCCCTCATGACTCTCAACATTGGGGACTGTGTATCCCTCATGACTCTCAACATTGGGGACTGTGTATCCCTTGTGACTCTCAACATTGGGGACCGTGTATCCCTCATGACTCTCAACATTGGGGACTGTGTATCCCTCATGACTCTCAACATTGGGGACTGTGTATCCCTTGTGGCTCTCAACATTGGGGACCGTGTATCCCTTGTGACTCTCAACATTGGGGACCGTGTATCCCTTGTGACTCTCAACATTGGGGACTGTGTATCCCTCATGACTCTCAACATTGGGGACTGTGTATCCCTTGTGACTCTCAACATTGGGGACTGTATATTCCTTGTGACTCTCAACATTGTGGACTGTGTATCCCTCATGACTCTCAACATTGGGGACTGTGTATCCCTTGTGACTCTCAACATTGGGGACTGTGTATCCCTTGTTACTCTCAACATTGGGGACCGTGTATCCCTTGTGATTCTCAACATTGGGGCTGTGTGTCCCTCATGACTCTCAACATTGGGGACTGTGTATCCCTTGTGACTCTCAACATTGGGGATAGTGTATCCCTTGTGACTCTCAACAATCGGGACTGTGTATCCCTTGTGACTCTCAACATTGGGGACCGTGTATCCCTCATGACTCTCAACATTGGGGACTGTGTATCCCTTGTGACTCTCAGCATTGGGGACTGTGTATCCCTCATGACTCTCAACATTGGGGACTGTGTATCCCTTGTGACTCTCAACATTGGGGACTGTGTATCCCTTGTGACTCTCAACATTGGGGACCGTGTATCCCTCATGACTCTCAACATTGGGGACTGTGTATCCCTTGTGACTCTCAACATTGGGGACTGTGTATCCCTCGTGACTCGGATGATCATGTTAATGTCGGTCCCGTCTTATTTAAGGTAGCTTGGGGTGGCTTGTCTTGAATTAAGTAATTTCAGTAGAAGTTTTTAACATAAATTAACCATTTCTTCACAGATTGGTAGTTGAAATACTATATAATATGAAAGATTAATAAAGTTTGGAGTTTTTCAATTATTTGGTTATGTTACAAGATTTTTTAAGATTTTAGTAAATGTGAAAAAATAGCCACAAACATAATTACAAATTACGTCTGCTATACCACCGTGAATGAATTGAGCAAAAGTTGAATGACAGCCTAAAGTGGCAGTGTATTTTTGATACAAACCCCCTTCACCAATTGTAATTTCAAACCGCATAAAGTTACCTACATGTAAGACGCATTCATACGCCAAATTGCAGTGTTATAGGTTATACAAGGTAACATTTCCTGATTGTTAGTGATAACAGAAATGTCGATAGAAATGCATATCATGCTTGATATGTGTAAATTTTCACTGGCATTTTACGTATTGCTGACAAAACATAATGGCCATTTGTAATATTGACATGTCCCTTTAATTTGCCTCCGCAATGGCTCTTGAATCTGTATTTGTAACATGTTGTCGTCTACGATATCAGGTTACGCCAGCCACCTGACAAACATGTGGCAGGGCGTGTTTACGATCATTTTGATTGGCCCGGTATCTGGCAGGGTCACCAGGTCGGGGTCACAGGCCGTTTCTGTTATATGTTCAAAGGCACAATAAACTATGTTAGCGCTGATATTTGCTGGTTTAAGGACATGATTTAGTTAGGTAGATATAATACAGATGTGTACTGGAATCACAGTAACCAGACGATATGTTCTGCTTTCACGCTTATATAGCTGGTTCGAACATCGTAGCACATGTGGTCATTACTATGGTAACATCGTCAGTGTTTCTAAGAAATCAAGGGGATTTCCAAAACTGTTTTTTAAAGGATGGATATGACGTTAGTGCCGGGTGATTATTTGTGGTGTCAATGTTCAGTTCAATATTTCCTAGCATGCTATGAAGAAAAAAAATAAAATCAACTGACATGCTAGCCGCCCCAGCTACCTTAATTGGGGCGCTAAAGAACTACATGCACCCTGGAAATGACCACCCTCAGTGTCACATGAAAGGTCTACTTGGCTTAAATGTTCTGAAGAAGGCTGACTAGTTGAATGAGGCCTCATAATAATATATAAAATACTTCTATTGCGCTAACATCCTCAGGAGACCCAGATTCTAGTAACAACAACATATAAAACTATTCAGTTAACATAACATTGTATAATGCTAAAAACAACTAGGAACTAGTTAATTTAACTCAACAAGTAGTTTCTCTAGGCCACACTTCCATTAAGCTACGCACACATGTATTCTTATATTTTTCATGACAAATAAAATCATTTTCAATCCACTCACCCTGTGTTCCCACCAGAATGATCGGCACCTCTGCCGTATTGCGAAAGTGTGCCATCTTTGCATAGTAACTGTAGATGGCATTGAAACTCGTCTCATTCTCCAGACTGAACACGAAGACCACCGCATCGACCCAATGTGTGAACTGGCAGATAACAACATAAATGATTGCGAGTTCACAAGAGGATGGTCACGCTACTTGAGGATACTGGTGTAAGGGGGAGCTTCTACATTGTCCACCGACTCCAAGGTGATTTATCAGAGGTGGTAGGTATCGTATTACAATTAGCAGAAGCCTTCAACATGCCAACCTCATTAGTGTGTGCTGCATCATGCATGTGTGTCATGCATGCTTGCAGCCGTGTGCATGCGTGTGTGCGTGTGTGTGGGGATAAGGACAATGACATTGAAATACTCTTTGTTTGATCTAGTTTGATTTGACAAGACTGCAATTCAAAGCCACAAGCTTCAGATAGCAAGGAGACAAGGAAGCCAAGCCATTGGCTTATCGAGAGTCCAACAATTTTTTGATCTAAATATAGCACATTCTTATCAGATATCTGTCAATTTTATTCTTTAATGTATTCACATTGCAAGCAGTCACACAATCATTTGACAGTTTGTTCCATTCATGCATCGTCCTCTGTTAAAATGAGTACTATCTCATATTCCACCTACACCTTAAGGAATGCTGTCTTATGCTCTCTGGTTCTACTGCCATTTTTAAGTTCTTTAAGGAAACGTATTAGTGAGTAGTTCACTCAAACCAACTATTCTAACAACTTGTTTGTACCGGATAGATAAAATAACTGGTAGTTGTTTCGACTATTGATCTCAGAGTTTTGTGAAAACAGCATATTGTGTTACGTAAGGCAAAAACCACACCAACCAGTATAATACATCATTGCCCTAACCTGTTGGATTCTACCTACGTTACCCCATCTTCCCATAACCTTGTTCTTGGAGCCTCACCTGCATTTCCGGGGGCCCGCCCTCATCTCTGATGAGCAGCAGGTAACTCTGGCCATCAATAGTAACTTCCTTCTTGAAACGACCCCCTGTAAGAAGATGAAATCAATGTATCACTGTTCTCAAATGTATCATATCTTTGTTCATTAACTATCATAGGCCAGTCAAGTGCACTGATTTTTAGATCATACATCTTCAATGCAAAAAAATGTAAAAGATGATATATGCGATGCATGCACATTGGCAATATTTTTTACGTCCCACAGCTGTAGTTTTATTTTTAGCCAATAGGTGTCGTACGTGTTGTGAATTTTGTCTATACTTGAGAACTGTAAACATATAATAGACAGTAACCATATTGTAATAGTATCAGCACTCTAAACATTTCACAGGAAGTAATTAACTACTGGATGACTTTGAATGGTTTTCTTAACCAGCCAGTTGCCATATTAACAGCAAACCTTCCACTAAGACACACCACTTGAGTGAATTTTCTGGTGAAATGACATCACATGAGAAAACACGATCAATGCTATTTCTTATCTGACATTACAAGTGGTGGTACAACCGCATCGCAATATCTTCTCATGGGAAGTCACTTCACTCCCTGATCGTTTGACTCCATAGCAGTGTTGGCCAGTATTACTACAAGACAGGACAGGACAGGACAGGACAGGACAGGACAGGACAGGACAGGACAGGACAGGACAAGACAAGACTGAAACATATCAGTGATATAAATTTAACTGACTCCAGTTATTCGTCCAGTAGTACCAACACCTGACCCTATGTGGCTGGCCAGCTCTCAGCTGACTGCTTGCGTAGGCCATGAGTGCGAATAACAAACCACATGACTTGGTTGTCATGGTTACAGGTGCCAGTGGTGCCCTCTACTCACCTTCTGGTGACTCCTCCTGCATGTAGGAGCCAGTGAGGTAGCGGTGAACGAGGGTCGACTTGCAGCTGCTGATAGTGCCGAGAATGCCCTGCAACGAGGCATATGGTGGAGACAGGGAACATGTCACCTCCAGGTAAAACCGGGTTTGGGGTAAATTAAATTATATCAATTTCGAATTCCAATTACACACCTATTACAAATACAAATTCCAATTATACGTCAAAAATACCAATAAAAAAATTCCAATTATCAATTCCATATCAAAATAACAGAACGTGAACAGAGCAACCTTGAACATAATCAGCGCCAACAAACAGCACCTATGTTAGAGCAGCCTTATATAATATCTGCATATTATGGTACATAATGGCAAACAAATATGATATACGTAACACATTATATTTTATTAATTATCTGTAGCGAATAACTTGAGGTAAAAACTAACATGATGTAACTGAAAAGTAAGTAAAAAAATACCAATTACATTTTCACCAATTCCAATTACTTAAAGACCAATTTCAATTCTGGAATTGGCCTTTCAATTTCAATCACAATACAGTAGTACCTGCCTTCAACGGACCCTCTGATGAGCGGACACCTGATATGGCAGGACACTTTCTCAATGTACGGACTGTTTTACCATGTTAATGTCCCTCTGATGAGGGGACACCTGGTGAACGTGGACAGCGGACAGGATATTTTGGTTTACTGTCCCTGCTAAGGCGAACAGTAATCATTATTTTCGTAATTTTTCTCTCGAAATATTTTATTTCCAAAATGGCGACAAACAGCACGGTGTGTAGTGGGAAAAACAATGTTATATCGCGAATTCGGATATAAGGCTGTTGGTCGTGTACCCCGATTTTCTGCCGCCGGGGGAAATGCCAAATGGGCCTGTTTAAACCTACTTAGAATTGCTTTGACAATTCTCAAGAAACAGTTGAACAATGTCAACGACAATGAACGACTGTCAACAAGTTGTTTGGCGCTGCCGCCGACACTAATCGCTGATGTTGGCTTCGCTTAGGCGGTTTGAAATTGCAATCGAGATTCACAAATACGCCTTGCATAAGAATCAGATAAACAGTCTTAAATGCAATTTAGTATGCAGTACTAATATGACACTGGGGTGAAATGGCATGCCTCCAATCTAAACGACGTGAAACCAACATGCCAAAGGCGCTAACGGTGCGCGAAAATAAGAATTCGTCATCCGCATATGAAACGACGAATCGATGCTAACTCGTGCATCATAAATTTATGCTTCGGTCGAGATCAGTTGAAAATCGAGGTGAAACTATTATTAATTCTGCCTATTGTCGTTTTCTATGTTTAATCAGCTTACATACTATACTGCGTGTGTCAACTCATATACGTTTTCGGCTGCTCAAATCCAGGTTATTATTTTCGATTCGTAGGCCTATTAGTTCAGTACATCATCATCATATTTCCATAACGGTATACGTACATGTATTTTATTCAGTTAATGATTAAAAAGGGTTAAAAATAATACACGTTGATGGTAGTTGACTCGTTTAATAAGCTGTATAAACTGCATATTGCCGTATAAGACAGTGCTGCAAGTACACTGTGGCTTCGACAGCGTTCTTAGACTTGGAGCAGCGGGCGGCGACCGCTGTTGGTTAGTAGCACCCTGGTGGCAGACATGGGAACACCTAACGCGCCTTATTTCAGCCCTCCACTCCAGCAAGCCTGTCCCTCCAATGAGGGGACACCTGCCATGTAGGGACACTTTTGCTTAGATACAGAACTGTCTGTTGAAGGCAGGTACTACTACATAATTGACCGCAAGTCTGGCCACATAGTGTCAAATATGAGATACTTAGATTATCTTGTATGTGTTCTTATAGAACGGCGTGTTTAATTAATAGTGCCTAATGTACAGTTTATGAGGGCAAGACAAATGGGCAGAAGAAAATATCTTTATTTAAAGTGGTTATTTACTAAACATGGAAAACAATCAGATATAAATATTTGTAACAAGTGTGAACTCTGGGTTTCAAGTGTGTTTGAAGTGTGATACTAAGATATGAATATTTTCCTCCTGACAAAGACACTTAATGTTTATAAACAGCACTACCTGCATGAAAGATGTGAAGACTTACTAGTTTTAGGTCTGGTACGGATCGACTCAGTGTCCATTCTTGGCTGTTGACAAAGGAATCTGAAAGAGAAGAAGAAGAAATATTATTATACCAATCTGTCTAATTTATCTTTGCCACAATAACTGAATATTCAGGTTTTGCACCAACAAATCGGGCTTTCAGTTGACATGAGCTCCCATGGCCCTGTATAAATATACTAGAACAGCAAGCATCCAAAAACAAGATTCAGCAATCACCAAACAACAAATCTACAATGGATTTAACTGTAGACAATCTTATTAATGTTACTTTGTTTTTACTTATTTACAAATTAGTACATTTATTTTACACATACTACTGTACTCAACCAAGTAGCTGTTAAATTATGTGAATGTTAACCTACGTTGACTTGAACATGAATGTTTCACTGAATATTCTCTACAGAACATGCAAATGGACCAAACCGTTTTAAGACATGTATCTGTTGAGCAAATTAAAACATAAAATTCTGTAAAATGTGAAGTGACAAGCAATCCTACCTCAGTCAGCTTCGTGGCCACCTCCTGCTCTCTTGGAGAAACAATACCCAACAAAACAATATTATCATCTAACTGTAAAAAAGCCAAACCGCACCTACCTTTGTGAAGCTGCCACCACGAGATGACCTGTGAGACCATGGCCACATTCAACACATGTTACCTGTGTCAGTCGTTCATCAACATTATATTTAAACAACAGAGTTCTATAAAGATGGTGGATGCCAACATGTCAGGAGGCTCCAGTCAACAGTCTGTCAGTGTCTGTTTCTATGCTCAACAACAGTGTTCTTCCTGGTACTTTATAGATGAGAAGTGTTCTCAATAGTCCGGTAAAGCACAACATGGACAGTCATGACATTACGCATGTATTCAACTACTTACACAACCAACTACTTACGTGGTCTTTTTCGCTCGCACGGCGCATCAGTGATCTTTTTCTTGCGATATCGCAATGAGAACCGACGGAACAGATCACGCACAGGGGTGCGACCTTCGGATGGTGACCGCCGTAGCTTCACACTGCTGCCATCAGGTGGAGCAGTGGAAGCACAAGAGGATGGACTGCGGAACATGTCTCGATCGATCATCGCCAAATGGAAAGGTGGAACGTTGATGCGTGAAATACAGCTAAGAACTCTTGTACACGCAACTTCCCATAATGCAACTGTCGGGCTGCAAATCCGTATAGAACCTCAACAGTAAGCTGACGAATGTCTAGACACTGCCATCCCACAATGCGCTGGAGAAGACAGTGTTTGCAGTCGATGTCTCCGATCGAGGATGGTCTACAGGCAATGTTATCTTTGTTGTGTAACAGTCTTGCTCAATTTACATGCACAATGCACACGAACAATCAATGAAGACTGATCTCTGAAGACAGTTTCCTTGGATTCCATGTCAGATCAATATAATCAATTCCAGCCAACTTCACTGAACATAATGACATGACTACCATTGTAGCATATTTCACATCATAATAGATATATCAACTTTAGCAGCAGCCATCTCCAGATTTTCTTGCCGTCATAAAGCACCAAGGTTGCCTGATCAGTGTTTTCACCTGCAAGGAACACACATGTCACAGTTCTAGAAAAGTCTGCCTCTCAAATGTGAGGCAGCTTATGTCTACAGCCATGTATATCAACTAATGCAATACACACATACTCAAACACTCACATTCTGACATATTCTTGAACATGATACTTCATGTGAAATGGTGATTAACTGTGAGACGGTCAACTTTAGCTGGGGGAATATGCCCCTGGCCCAATGCCCTTCCAAATATGTCAGTGATCTTTGTTGATTTAAGAAATTGCAGAATATATAGAAATGTTCAGTGCTAAAGTCTGGTAGAGGAGTGCCAATATAAGAGAATGTAGCAAGATGCTTCTTTGTAATAAGACTGCCCTATTCTATATGTCAACGAGTTGGTGGCAATTCCAGTATACAGATGGGCACTGCTCAAATATCACCTCTACTGTAGCAGAAGGCCACATGAACTGTGTTGGATTACAAGAACTAAGTGTGATCACATCAATGAAAGTTCACACACAATGGTGTAACGCTTAGTAAACAAGATGCCAGCGACAAAGCCAGTTTCAGATAACTGAAAAATACCACTTTACACAGATCTCAGCCCTTTATAAACAATGTTAAAATAAAAAATGTTGTGGGCTTTGTTGGTGGTCAGGGCATCAAGGTCATCTCTACAATGTGTACACATCCTAGAGACAGACACATGAGATAGCAGACGGTAGTCATAGTAATAACAAAGTAGGCTCTTTCAAGTTGCAATGCAAAAACTGTGCTCAAATGGTCTTTGGTCCCAGCAGCATTCTAAAGGTCCATGGCTGATATACAATTCACAAAAAACTGTACTCTAATGGTCTTTGGACCCAGCAGCATTCTAAAGGTCCATGGCTGATATACAATTCACAAATAAATATCAATCTTAAAACACCATTTCTTAAACGCACTGAGCATCAACACAAAACTCTGCAGTTCTCTAAATATGAAAATCCAGCAGTTGGTATTTCAGCATCAAGAACCTAAAGGTACATTCTTATATATATATATATATATATATATATATATATATATATATATATATATATATATATATATAGTGCATTATCCAGTCCTTGGGACTGCTCAAAGCGCTTTACCTTCCCACCCCCTGGCAGATCTGTTCATTTCAACACCAACTTGAGTTTTCTGTGAAGTACACAACCACGCTATATGATATCCATTACTGGTACTCATTTACAGCTGAGTGAACTGGAACAATGTGGGGTAAACGAAATTGCCCAAGCTTCGAAATTGCAGCAAGAGCATTCAAAACCGGGTTCTCTCGATTGAGGGTCTGATGTTCTAAACACAACGCCACCGCCCCCACACCTACCTCCCTCTACTTTAATAGCACATCTACTTGTATCACTACTCAGTTACTCCAACCATGCAACAACAGCGTGTTTATCACTCTACTATACACTGGCATAATGAACAACCTCATAAACACATTCCCTCCCAGTGTAGTTGATCATAAAACTGAGAGGACCCCCGACTGAAGCTTACTGGAACAGTGACACCGAGTGGAAGAGAATGGAACCACTGGGGAGAAACAAGTCTCTCAGCACACACCAGTACTTTATGTGTAATTAATTCACATAAACATATAGCACCAAGATTAAATATAATTGGATAACTGGTGAACTGACATTGTGTGAAAAGCTTTCAACTGGAAATCTTATGAAAATCATTGGAGAACATTGTTATTTGAGACAAATGAGTTCATAGTGCCTGAAGACATGTAACATGGTGTCACATGACGTCCTCCTGCCATGTGATGCCCGTAAAGTCTTTGAGTAGACAACAATGGAGCTGCCATTACCAGAGATCATTAAGTTGCAGTAATTGGCCGGTGCCCTTAAGGCTACTCTTGATGCTGCTGTCCGCCTTCATTGATCAATTATTAACTGGATATCTTGGCTCCAGTCTCATTACCAATACACAAATGGACTAACTTCAATTAATCCAATCAGATCAGTGCGCTGAACAAGTAACCATATCAACCATACGCACCTTCTGTATTTCTGTGATCGTGGAACACCAAATGGAAATCGTGTCTGACACAGAAATCCAAATGTTGTAAAATTTGTGTTGCAAAATTATTTTTACTGACTAATTAAGTTGAATTGTGTCAAACAGTCAATCGATATGAGAAACTAAACTGCATAGAATGAAGGATAGATGGACTGTTATAGAGCGCTGCTGATATAGTGACAATGATATGACACAAAAACCTATATGGAGACAGGAACTTTGCTTCAATAAAACATTTTGGTTGGCCTTTGACATACAACAACAAGAAGGCCTTTCAATGATGACACATCATGCACATGTCGCCACTTACTGCGGGCCCCATCATTCAAGCCATATGGCCAGATGCAACTGACATACAGTCATGGCATTTATAATACACACATCCCACCATCACAAAAAGAAAAACAGCCTAACTTTCTCTACATTGTATCTAGTCAGGTTGAACAACAACATTAGGTAAGGATAACATCTACTACTGGCATAGATAACATTGGGACAAAGAGACAGATCTCAGCTTAGTTTATGAAAGTCACTCCTTTCTGCAAGTGGTAAACGTTCCCTGGATGCAGTGTCAGGGGTTATCATAGCATGTGGGGCAGTTTCCTGTTTTATTGGAATTCATTACATGGGAGTGAGGGGTGATGATGTGGGGTCTTTTTAGCACTACCTGTTCTAAAGTTCTGTCACGAACGTTACTAAGTCAGCAAGACCTGTCCCCATGTTCTGTCACGGACAAGACCTACTCAACAACAGGACTGAGGCCAAACTACTCACTGCTCCTGCTCTTTGGTGTGGTGTCCGACAACACTTGTGCCAACCGTTGAGAAACGATTACTTGTTACCTGTACTCCTGTAGGATAAGGTGAACATGTTGTGAGGGTCTGTGAGGACACTTGTACAGTATACTAACATATTGATCCTAGTGCACATAAGCTGGGTCTTGAGAGTGGAATCAATCAACCATAGAAACTGCTTGGTGTTCACATATTCTGACAGCTGATTGATGGCTGGGGACAAACACTTCACCACAGATCTCTGAATTATGTTGATATTTGTATGCAGTAGGCCAAAGCCTTTTGACCTTCAGCCCTGAAATTTATTGCAAGGGGGAGTCAAGTAGAGATGTGCCAAGAAAATATGTTTACCCGGTAATCCGTCATTTATCCAATCCACATTCATGTAATAAATTGCAATCAGGCACGGGCCAAATACATCATATTTGAATGCATCGAATATCTTACTTAATACTAGTATGTGTATATTTATATATTTGATATTTTCAAATAATAAAATTTATATAAAACAATAGAAGTCATGTAGATTTTAATACTGTAATTGTAGCTTAAATGTTATTCTACACGTTAAGTGTTATATGCAATCATTAAACCTATCATGCCAATCTTATTAATTTGAACTGCCTTAATTTATGTTTCAGCAAAATAATAATATATTCACACTAGTTTATCCTAAGCTTGCTGACAGCAGTCCCACAGAAAATTAGATAGCGGGTTTAAGCAGCTGCTGCTGGGTGGCAGCTCTAGCTGTCACTACCCAGTAGTTGCTACACTTGTCCCTACTGGTACTGCTGGCACCAGAGGTATTTCTAACATTAAATTCCCTTGAATTTGTTAGGACTATCTAAGATATGAGAGACATTCCAGCTAGATAACATGATTCTATGGGTCACAGGGCAAGCAAGTTCATGACATTGCTAATTATGATCAATGCTGTCTACATTCTTACTGATACTGACTGTTCGGTTTTAGAGGATGTGTCCTAGGTAGTTGGTGAATTACCTCACAGTGAGCAGTGTTAGGCACACAGCCCACATCAAACGTCTACTGACTAAACTCTACCAGGAAGCATTCCTGGAAATCTTGAGTCACTTAAATGCCATCAGAGCAAGTCCAAGGAATTGTCACGTGAGTGGCTGTGTTGAAATTTGTCTGGCTACTAGAGTGAATCGGGGGTGCTGTGCACTAAAACCAACGTTCTTTACAAAATGAGCACATACAACGCAAGTTGACTGACTGCTTGCCTGCCCGTTTGACCGTTCGCCTGCCCGCATGACTGCCCGCCTGCCCGCATGACTGCCCGCCTGCCCGCCTGCCCACCTGACTGACTGCCTGCCCACCAGACTGCTCGACTAACAGCCCACGAGACTGACCACTCGCCCGCCTGCCCTGCGCACCCGACTAACAGCCCACCTGACTGCCCACCCACTCACCTAACTTGACTTACTGATCAACTGTCTGGGGAAGACCTGTTGTGTGAGAAAGACAAATACCAAGAGGCTGAGGTGCGACTTTACAGTAGGATCTACACAACTCTCAAGCTCACCTTACATATCTGCGCTAAATTGTAAATAATGTACAGTGCGCCAAATACCCCTCAACACCCCCATTGAAGCAAAATGAACACTCCTCAGCACCCCCCAATAGCTACAGTGACCCAGTGTTCCTGTTAGTTAAATGTCACTACTCAAAGAAACAGATGTCACATGACTTAACCATTGAAGTGTGCAGTTCACAGGCCAGGGCAATACCCCCTCACATGGTCTTTCATCTGGTCAGACAGGCTGATGTATCTGAGACCAGCTGTGCATAAACTAATGTATACACCTGGTAATATGTTTCAGCTTCTAATTTAATACCTAATCTACTCACAATAATGTGTGTAGCACACAATAATATGGAGTGAATACTTTAAAACACAAGGCATACCACATACCCACATATGGCTTTTTGTTGGCAAATTTATACACAAGAATACTGTAAAACAAATATTTTTAGCAAAATACTCAATTTATCCACTTTATTGACTGTACTGTATAGTATTTAAATAAATATGCTTTTCTTTTTTTTACTCACTGACAACTGTCACTGACTGACAGCTGTCACTCACTGACAACTGTCACTTACTGACACTTCAAAGCATCACAACAAACCCAGTGTGATGACAAATTGACTTGGTACAGTTACTGACAGGAACACATACAGTTTTTTCTGTTACCATGACAACTGGGAGAAAGGGTAGCCAGTTGTCAGACTAATCAAGCTGCCCCCCCCCCCCCTATGCTGGGACACTACTATACAACATTTCTATAGGTATGTGCAACTGTTACTCGTGTCACAGTCACATGATTATATTTAATCCTTAGCCATGGACATATATTACTAATCCTACACCAGCCGTTTACTTGGGGGACTCAAACCATAATGCTATCAATAAACAGTAATTTACTTCCGTTTCTTATAATTTCGAAAAAATAGTTGGGCTGGACAGGGCTTTATAGATTTCACCTTTTTGGTAAAATATGTTACAAACAACCTTCTAACGCCCGCAAGTGGTGAGGAGACAGAGTAACTACACAACGATGACATCTGTCATCAAACTGTCTGTTGAGAACACCTCGTCAACTCCTTCCTGAGCAATCAACTGAGGAGCTAAGAAAGAGAAATTAGACAATGCTCCGGCAACTAATGTTCACAATTTCCTTTCTAGTTATTCCAGGTTAGTATTCTGAACCTGTGACATGCCTTATATGGCCATATGTCACGTGCGTGCATATCGTGATATAACACTATTTTAAAAACTACAACAGTTTGACTGGCATCACATTTAAGTAAATAAATACTTCATCATAAATAAAATACACCCGCACTCAAACAAAGTACCCAATTAGGGAGGGAAGTTATAACAGAAACAATCTATCTAATCATTGGAGATGACTGTGCCTATAAATAGCACTGGGTCAAATTAGCCAGTGAAACACTGATGTAGAAGTGGCTGGTGGCTGTCAAAGTCTTCCAGGAAAATGAGACAGACACTGAATTGCAAGCGGATGCTAAAGAACAGGAAATGGGACTAACTAGAAGCTGGTCATCTGTACCAAATCCCACATTCCTGAGCATGTCTGATAACCCAGTGACAACGTACACAAGAACTTTTTGTTAAAACTGGGGATCTCCATGTTGTGATGGGAGAACAGAAAAGAGCAAATTCATTGGACAGCTTCAAAAACATGACAATATCACCCAAGATGAAACTATCGATAATCTTTTGACATGTCCCCAAAGAATGGATGACGGAAGAGTAGGGGAAGTGTTTACCACTTAGAGACAGTGTGTAAACACCAGACGCTCTCTCTGTCAACCTTAGAGACAGTGTGTAAACACCTGGCCCTCTCTCTCTGTCAACCGGCCCACATTTTACATTGTCTATTTCTCTAAGTTGTCTTCACTTGCTACAAATAGCTGTTCTGTATATAGTGCTGCTTTCTCAGGACTAGATTCACGCAACTATACAATCTACACATACTTTATGCATGTGACATGTGCTTGAATTGCTTTAATTATTCGTAATAAATAATGCTGTTGATATTTCTGAATCCGACTCTGCTGCTAATACTTACACTGGCCTGCTGCAGTCATATCGCCCAGCATGCATGCAGGAACACGGATGCTGGTGCCATATGCACACACTGACAAGCAGGACAACTGCCACTGTTGGTCCCTAACTAGGAGCAGATGTATGACTCCATAACATGTATTCCCATAGCACCACCTGACCCGATGGACACCGCCTGACCCGATGGACACCGCCTGTCCCGATGGGCTTCACATTGGCATATTTGGAGGAGCATTGGGCCATACCCTACTATGGATATAATCACTACCCCAACGAAACACTCTTGATCTTTTTTTACACAGCCTTAGTTCAGTTATCCTAAATACATGACAAGGGCTGGCAAGTTCAATAATATGTACTGGACAATGTATGCAAACATGCACGTAGTGCACCCACACACACATGCACGCACACACGCATTGCATACACAATGTGATATACTATTTTGTCTTTAACAAAACCACTGATACAGTAAACATTTTACCATGTGCACACATACAATTACATACACTTTCATACAAGTGCATACATGTTCACATACACCCTACTGAGCAATATTACAAGAAAAGTGACCAAGTGTCTTAAACTTGCAAGCATACCTTACCTTGCCTCTCCTGTCACTAACTGTGTCATCCACTGAGGGTGACGTGATGAAATAAATGTGTTGACACACTGACAGGCTGCCGATGATGCAAACAGCGCTCATTGAGATTATGGTAATTGTTTCTTGCACCAAAACTCTGTTCGATCAAGAATTCTTCTCACTGGAGATACATCAGTTAATGTATTCTAGCTTTCACTCAGCATGCAAGCCGGCACAGTTGAACCATATTCCCAGATATCAGCTCAGTGAGTCCGCCACCAATGCTAGCTTCAATTCAATTGTTTTGTAAGATCCACAAAAGTCTTAGCGGCTGCTTCAATGTGTATCCTTACAACGTAGCCGCCGTGTGCTAGATCTGTCCAAGTATACATACCAGAACTACCGGATGCAATGCAGTTGCCAAGTGTTCCCCATAGCAAGTTTCCTTGCTTATCATTTCTGCATCATGTTGTTATTGAAGCCTTCAATTGAGGCCATATCAGTTGTCACATTGAACAGTCTCTTGTCTCGGTAGGCTGCGTGCCTGGCAGGCTTCATACAGGGGCAAGACTGAGGCATGTAGAAGCAGTGTAAACACGTGTATACAGAGATCAACACAGCACATACCAGGGATCCTTCAGCATGACGTCTCTCTGCAGATATCAAGCACCTCCAGCAAATAATAATCTATTCAGTGTGAAACAATCAGCTTGCTTCAACAACAACCACTGGTTATACGCAAATCATCGGCCACTGGTGTCAATCCCAGATATCAACCTTTCTGAAGTCACATCTATATGAAAAGCACCAATATGCACTGACTTGAACCATCCTGGTGACATTGCCCAGACACATGCCACCCCACTGCTGATGTCACTGACATAGCCCAAGTCAGTGGAGCGTGATGCAGACAGACAGTTCACAGTTGACTGGTGCCATAAACTGATCAGAATGAAGGCCTAGACCTGAGGCAGCTACTACTCCACCAGCCTCTACACAATGACATGTGCTGTAAATAAACACTACCCAAGCATCACTGCTACTGGCCAGCTGTCAATCAGCAGCAGGCCCCGCCCACTACATCTGTATCTCATTAACAAGACATGGCAGCAATGTAGAAATGTAACATACATAGTAAACTTGAGGTGATAATGATGACATGCGATAAGGGGAAATCAGGTAGAAATGTAAGTGGTGTAGTTTATTTTTCTTATTATATAAATGTGATTTCTAGTTATTAATATCAAATTTACTGGATATGTTAGGAAAACTAAATAACGAACGTTGTACTCTATGTGGTTTAAAGACCAACGTAAATTTAAAACCAGTTCAAATAATGCTGTAACACTATTAACACCTTCTGTAAATGCATGTTTTAGATGGATGACCCGTGTTTGTCATGAGTGCTGCCTACAATCATTGGTTGACACTAGAAACAGCACAACACAGATACTGTAGTGATGATAACTGAAGCTCTATATTCATTACATTATTATCATGTACGAAAAGAACTAAAGGCTACAACTGACACATTTCCAGCAGACTATCATGTTACCAAACCACCAATAGAGGTACATAATCTGTCCCATCTCCTGCCCAAACAGGATCAATGATCAAAGCTGAGAGAGTTATACTTTGATGATGCCAACCAATGATGCGATGGACAAACATAGACTAACAATAATATTATAAGTGCGTGTGTTTAGCACACACAGCAGTAAGTATGTGTCCATGAGACCGGCTAGGACGGGCAACTGTTTTGACATGTATGTTTCCGAAAACAGGGTGGCCAAATTTGTTGATATACTTCCTTGAAACTTTATATATATCTAGAGGTATTAAATTTGAAAAATGAAAAAAAAAACAGGCAAACTTCACAACTCATATAATTTTATCATCATTTTGTGTGTGTGTGTGTGTGTGTGTGTGTGTGTGTGTGTGTGTGTGTGTGTGTGTGTGTGTGTGTGTGTGTGTGTGTGTGTCTGTGTGTATGTGTGTATGTGTATGTGTGTATGTATGTATGTATGTATGTATGTATGTATGTATGTATGTATGTATGTATGCATGCAGTCTTATATGTATATCACTAAAGTTACCTGACAATAACCATGTCAAAGTGTGAAATTATTACCTTTTTGTCAGAACGCATGTGCTTGTCAATTTTTTTTATATAACCGGATGTTGTGTGAACGAGATCACCAAACGGGATTCTTGTAGATCAATATAAGGTCACGCTAAGAACTGCCGTCTGCTGGCCGTAGAGTTACATCATTAATCATCACCCTATAAACTACTAACTTACTAACAGGGTGTTTTATTTATGTCTGTGCTGCTGGCCCACTCTGGCCTCATTCTACATGAAATCGCGTTAGACCATGTGACCCAAAGGCAACATCACGTGCACAGTATGGCGGTTATTTATGAAATATTTTCTATGTGACCGATAAAAGTACTCATAAATAATTATTTGGAGCACATTTCTTCTGTTTCTTGACGCCCAAGTGTCGGTTGTATGTCACGGAATACACATGTGAAACGGTTAGTGCGTATCGGTTTTAAAACTTATTAGTTATTAGTTCCGTAGCCATTTGGCTACGGAAAGCCCAAATCCGCACATATGATTGTCACGGCCTCGACCTCCACCCCAAAGCTCAAGAGTGGGGTGGACGATTCTGCCTAGGCATTATGATGCAATGCCAATGCCAATGGAAGCATGCCATTTCACCCTGGTTTATATTGGTGTTGCCTACTAAGCTGCATTTATGACTATACATGGCGTATTTGTGAATCTCAATTGCAATTTTCAAACCGCCTAAGCGAAGTCGCAGACGAAACCAGTGCCATGTCATGGCCACTGTCACGAGCACAGCACACTGTCACACCACTGGCCTTGCCAAGGCTACGCCTACGGTGATCGATGACATGTTGAAATTCAAAACTGTTTCACCAACTGCAATGTATGGGGTTTACTAAAGTAAACATTTATTTCATTGTACAAAAGTCATAGCGCCAACGAGTACCAATTAAAATTTCATGGCGACAACAACAGAATCCGAATGGGAAATGGTGGCACCACCACACAGTAAAAAAACTAACAAATCGCTCGCCTAAATTAATTTGGTATGTTTAGGCGAGCGATTTATCGCTCGCCTGTTGTTTTCAAACATGAAGCCCTGCAACACTGTTCAAAATACTCTTATTTTCATCAACACATTTATAATAATAATTATCATATATATCCAATTTCACTGTTATGCCTCAGTTATTCATTTGGAGGAAATTGCATGCTAAACATCTATTATTTTTAAATGTTCGTTATTTCTAGGTTGCTAAGTTAACAAAATCTTATCATAAAGGTCTGTGTACACTGCACAATGGCCAGTTTCAGTGTTTTGGAACAGGTAATTAAAGGGATGTTGTCTGTTTCTGAGAGGTGAACTAATGAAGAAAATGGACCGTTATTGTTAGGATATCTTGAATAATTTTGGTTTTACAGCGGATATCGTGAACAAATCAGTTCTCTGTGCAAAGCTGATCCACATGTTGGCTGGTAATTTGTTAATAAAAACTGTATTTCTATGAATAAATGCTTCATTTTGGTTCAGATTGTATATATTATATAAATAGATGGTATGCTATAATTTCAGCCTGATATCTTGAGATGTTTTAAAGATATCATGTTTTTACTGAGTTACATTTTTGTACATGGTCGCCATCTTGAATCACATGACCTTGGTGCTAAAAATAGAACACAATAATTTTTTTTTTTAAAGTAAATATATTTGTACAAATGTGCTAAGTTATGACACCCTGTGTCTATAAATACATTGCTTTTAGCCTGATTATATTTTGGACTGTCTGGTTAAGCCTGGCCTTAAAGGGATATTGTCTGTCACTGTCTGGGAACTAAACTCAACTAATAGCAGTTAATGTGGGATGAAATTAGCACAAATGTGCTGTCCTGACCCAGGAGCCTGCATCAAAGGAAGGCTTAAGTGGAAGCCTCTCTCCTGGGCAGGCTGGCATTTTGTGAAGACTGACTTTTATTGAGATGGATGGGGATGACATGATGAGGACACTTGGGGAGTGGTAGAGTAACCTAATGAAGGAAGGGAGAAAGGGGAGAACTAACCCACAGTGTGTGACAAGGGAGGAAGAGGATTAGGCAAAGGGACAGAGCAGAGATCATAATATATTACTGAAAATGACGGGCAACAGAGGTTAAACAAGGGAACTTTGCACCATCCGTAAAATAAGGGATATCAAATTCAAGGCCATTTCAAGATTTGTTAAACTACCAAGAAGAAAAATCAAGGCTCCATTTCATAGTTTATTATAGTACACAATAGCACAAAACAACTGATAGTCTGATATATGCAGAAAATTTACAGAATTATCAAAGAATTAACATATTGGATTCACCGTTTTGTCACTTCATATTATTGATGTATTTTTCCCACCATGACAGAGGTGCACCTCTTGACACCTGTCAACGGCTGCTATTTGGCTATGATTAAACTGACAAAAATAAAATACAAGGCTTTTCAAGACTATATGGCAAAATTCAAGGATTTCAAGGCCCTGAATTAGGACAAACTAAATTCAAGGCTTTTCCAGACATTCTAGGCCCTGTATCAACCCTGGGGAAGAAAACTAGCATTGAAATGTCCGGTGCGGTGTCTGTACGCCACCTTAATGGACCACATACGCACTGGGACGGATGGACTGAAGGTTGAGAAAAGGAAGGTGACAGGTGTAATTATGACTATTGTCACAGCTGATATGACAACTACATGGACAGTATGTTGACAGTCAATGACTAGCCAGTAGATACACAGCTATCTAGACTTTCACAAGACTAGCTCTGCAGGCAGTAGAAATGCCCCCAGGACCCCCACTGCATGGGAGGCAACAACCTCCATTAACAGGGGCAGATACCATAAAAACCTTTCCACTGAGAGCACTTCCCACCTTGTGCTACATGGCTAGAGCTGTACAGTTGGTGCCCCTGGGATATTCAGTAGGCAAGAATGGAGAGATAACAGACTTCAATCAGAAAGACTCAGATAACAAATACACAACAGATACTAGATACAACAGTCAGATTCTAAACACAACTGATCAATTAATTGTGGACATCTGGAATCCATTCTTTCTGTATTAAACCACGTACTATCTTACATAAGTATTCACATCAATGTCCAACTGATAATAAATAAATTTTTGTTAAACAGTTTAATATCATCTCACCAAGTTCTTTGCAACAATATTCCACTAAATGTTGATGATTATGTTTGATCGCATGGTTTGCCAGTGATATGTTACCAATCATATTCACTGCTTTCATACTTGTATAAGCTCTTTGACGCTACCCTTTCATAGCACGGTGTATTGCAAAGAATGTACACATAACCCCTCCCATGTCATTCTTCCTCACAAATTTTCTAGCCTTTCCATGTCTCTTTCCTCCCTCACACATTTAGCCTCTTCCATTACTCTCTCCCAACTCCTCACCCCACCTCTGAATGGGCCAGGGGACCAGATATACAGAAAGTTATACAATGAATGCCTACATGTCATGATTGCCAAGGCTATCAGACTATTCAGTGTCTATTTTTAGTTATTTATTACATCCATGGATTGTTTATTATCAAGTGCTGTCAGCTTTTATTAGACGTAGCTGTCAAGCAACACATTTCATATATATAAAACCACCACAAGATGGCTATGCAAGACAAGCCTCAAACAGTGCTGCCATCTGCTGATCAATATATAAACACCACTATGGATGTACAGCTGCACTTCTACTAGCTGCATGTTAACTGGAGCGGAACACATATTTATGTGATAAAACTTACAGTAGAAACTCTTAAAGCCTGTTGATAACACTGGCTGCTGCGATGTAGATTAACACAATGATACAGTTATCAAAATGTAACATTACTGGAATGTTGACATTGTGTGTACAACCTGTACTGGTGTTTATTATCTTATTGCATCTGGTCTGATATTGTGCTCAGAAGTAGTAACATCGCAAAAAAATTATCATACACATCACTATGTCTACTTTTGATATTCATGACAAAAACATCGTTATTGGCCCAGCTCTGGCGCCACTTTTACTAAAGAAAATCTTGTCAACAGGCCTTCATAAGGAGAACGCCCCTACATATCTAAGCGAGATATTAACTTCTATGTAAAGGGATCAAGAACCTTCTAGATAACCTATGAATAAATAATCCCAGTCAGAATTTTCAAGGAGTATCATAATGAAATATCACCAATCGTTCAATTCATCTTCAATCTCTCCTTCCACAAAGGAGAACTGCCCGATGATTGGCAAACAGCAGATATATGCGCCATATTAAAAAAAGGGGATAGAAATCTGCCTAAAAACTATCAACAAATCTCTGTGACATCTGTGTGTTGTAAACTTATGGAACATGTCCTGTGCCACTCCATCATGGAATGCCTAGACAAAAACAACATCCTTGACAATGCACAACATAGTTTCCGAGCTGAGCACTCCCTGCGAAAGCCAGTTAATCACAACCATTGGCCTTCTAGCTAGATCTTAAAACGGCAACAGACAGACAGATGTTCTCATCCTGGACTTCTACAAGGTTTTCCATACTGTCCCTCATCAAAGGCTTCTTCATAAACACTGTGGTATACAGGGAAAGACCTGGTAATGGATCAGTGCCTGGCTGACAAATAGGACAGGACAGGTAGTGGTTGATGGTGATGCCTCACAACCCATTAACACTGGACTACATCATGGATGGTGTCACCCTGAAGCCAGTCAGTCACCATCCCTATCTTGGAGTTGAACTACAGAAAGAACTCAATGGAAAACCCATACTGATAACACAACCTCGAAAGCAAATAGAACTCTCGGCCTGATCAAAAGAAATCTAAACAGATGCACACAAGAAATAAAGGCGAAAGCATAGATCATCCTTGTCAGACCAAAACATAAATACTAATCAACAGTATGGGACCCATAGCGTAAATGCCAAATAAACCAATTAGAAAAAATCCAGTGCAGAGCTGCCCGTTACTATTACACGATTATTCAAGAGAATCCAGTGTTACTAGGATGTTCACCACACTCCACTGGCCAACCATCCAGAGCAGAAGGAAAGTCGCAAGACTCTCAGTCTTCCACAAAGCACTACACCACCAAATCTCCATCAGTTTGCCAAACTATCTCAACGCGTCTACTCGTCACACCAGATCCAACGGTCGCCATCAGGAACTCTTTTAGCCCAGAAATATCAAACTGTGACAAAATTATAACTTTTAAATGCAGAATAGAAAATGACTGTAGGTACTAGAAATCCTGTGGTCAGCATCCAAACGGATAGATGTAATTTTAACAATTGATAATGACATGGGTTCTTTTTATCTTGATTTTAAACTGTCTGATGTTGTCCATGGGGTGACCACAGGATTATATACCTAAATGGTTCTTCCCATTAATGATGTATATGTAGAATAACAACAGGTGGCTGGGGGAGGCTATTTATTGGATTGTCTAGTTGAAGTCAGACATGTCTGGGACATGTCTTTGATGTAGTTAATTGTTAACAATTGACTTGTTACAACCTGGTGCCCCCAGGAAGCCAGTGATTTCTTCCCAGGCACTCACTAGGCTAGTCAGCTTAGTCAGTGCACTGACAATTGGACCACCTGTGACCCAGATTTATCAGTAGCCTGTGGGGCGCCTCTTGTCTCATAATCTGGTAGACAGGAAGGATATACTGGTAGCCACGGGCTACCGGTATTTCGAACACTGATAATTGGAAGCAACGAATTCCATCGATGGTTACAAGCTCGATGACATAAACAACTGTGACGGGACTGTTCTACCGTGCATTCATTGCCTGACAAGACACTGGCAATCTGGAACTGGAATTTCTTTATTCGATAGAAATAAATATCAAGGGTCAAGAGTGCAGGGAAGGGAAACGGTCAAAGGAACGTGTGACCGCTCTGCTGTGCTGCAACATGGACAGATTTATACAGATTTTTCTGTTTTTGCAACATGGTATATTATTATGCACTGCACCGGTCCATGTGCACAGCCATCTGACAAGCTTCTTCCGCACACATGACAAGTTTTTTTCCAAAAGTTTAGTGATATTAACGCCACATTGTTCCTGAAAAAAAAACACATTATTTAATGACAGCTCCTATGTTTTTTATCACCCAGTAATTTGTACCGCTTGCGATAGTACCAACTAGCGAAAGTAAACGTAATCATTTATAATATGATGGCACCACCTACTGAGTATCCAAGTCATTCAATTCTCCAAACGGACATAATGCAATCCCGATGATGTCTACTATCAACAGGTTTCACTACATTAGTTCACGTGTGTAAAAATTAGGCCAATACAAATTGGTCGAATATTACAGGAATTCTATATTTTTAGGACAAATAGCTATTAATGCGCCAATTTTTTTGGACAAAGATTGAACATAACTATTTTTTTTATGTACAGTTTTAATGAATCATAATTTTGGGCCATAATTTCGTCTTTTTCTTGTTCATCAATACTGTATACCGTGTTCATTCCAATAATGGCGCACTACGCAGAGACAAGAGATATACAGTGCGCAATTAAAAGGGACCAATGCAAGTGTTTTCCACCAATCCGCCAAGTGGCACCAAAACATAGTGAGGGACGTAATGCTAGCAGGCGGCAGCACTCAAAGGGCTTGGGTGATCGAGGCTACATGTCATGGCGTTCGAATTGATTTCAGTCAAACAGTGTTGGGACCCTAAAATCGGAGAATAAGTTCAGTGTCTAATCGAGGAAAACAATAAGTACGAAAAACATATTGTTGCTCTCATGAAAGATGAGACCATTGTAGGACATGTACCTGCAGAACATAGCAAAATCTTCAAGTTTTTTATCCATCGGGGAGGCAGTATAAATTTCACGGGAACGTATGACTTTGAAATAGTGGGGTGCTCCTTTATTAGAATGAACACGGTAACCCCAAATGTATTAAATTCCATGTCTTGAGAAAATCACATCTCGAAAACTACTTAACCGATTTTGAAAGTTTTCGAACTTCAGTGTTTGTGCATCTGTGCATGTGTAATGTGTGTGCGAGTGCAAACACATGTAACATCTGTGCATGTGTAATGTGTGTGCGAGTGCAAACACATGTAACATCTGTGCATGTGTAATGTGTGTGCGAGTGCAAACACATGTAACAGAACTTGAAGCTGTTGTATTAGCCTGTGTTATTTAGCAAGACAAAAGTCAACAAATCTTATTATGAAGCACTATGTGGTCATTCCTTGTAGTACACCAATGACTGGGGGTATTACTATTGCAATACTATCTTGATAGCTGTATGAACATTGCAATACTACTGGTATAGTTTCATGACTATAACGATGGTATTGTGATAGTATCGCGGAATAGCGAATAGCCTGGAAATGGAGGCAGCTGATTAAAAATGCTGAATCTGTGAATGACACTGCTCTAATCGATGAATGTTAAGGTTAGGTCGATAAATTAATAAAAGTATCCAATACAGTTGAAAAAACATATTTATTTATATTTTATTACAAGTAACCCTGCTGAATTGTTTTGCCAACTATCATTACTATCAATAGTTCAGTGTACTATCGATAGTTAAATTTACTATCGATAGTACTGTATTGTCACATTGACTATTGCGATAGTATGTTGATATACTGTTACACCCCTACCAATGACCACTGTACAGTGACCACTGACTACAGAGTATGCCTGCCAGCCTGGCAGTGCCAGGTGATGTACTGTTACACTGCTACCAATGACCACTGTACAGTGACCACTGACTACAGAGTATGCCTGCCAGCCTGGCAGTGCCAGGTGATGTACTGTTACACTGCTACCAATGACCACTGTACAGTGACTGCTGACTACAGAGTATGTCTGCCAGGTGATGTACTGTTACCAATGACCACTGTACAGTGACCACTGACTACAGAGTATGCCTGCCAGCCTGGCAGTGCCAGGTGATGTAGTGTTACACCCCTACCAACTGGCAGTGCCGACTACAGAGTATGTCTGCCAGGTGATGTACTGTTACCAATGACCACTGTACAGTGACCACTGACTACAGAGTATGCCTGCCAGCCTGGCAGTGCCAGGTGATGTAGTGTTACACCCCTACCAATGACCACTGGCAGTGCCGACTACAGAGTATGTCTGCCAGGTGATGTACTGTTACACCCCTACCAATGACCACTGCACAGTGACCACTGACTACAGAGTATGTCTGCCAGGTGATGTACTGTTACACCCCTACCAATGACCACTGCACAGTGACCGCTGACTACAGAGTATGTCTGCCAGGTGATGTACTGTTACACCCCTACCAATGACCACTGTACAGTGACCGCTGACTACAGAGTATGTCTGCCAGGTGATGTACTGTTACACCCCTACCAATGACCACTGTACAGTGACCACTGACTACAGAGTATGTCTGCCAGGTGATGTACTGTTACACCCCTACCAATGTCCACTGTACAGTGACTGCTGACTACAGAGAATGTCTGCCCGGTGATGTACTTTCATTCACATCAACACAGTACAGGAGGATGGTATCAATCTGCGTGAAGTCTGGCAGAACATCTGGGGGTCAATTGATCTGTCCTCTGTGCAAGGATCATATGTTATCAGATATTCACAATTATAGGAAACTTCACTCAGAAATGCTTCTGGAATGATGAACTGTGTGATTTCCAGATACAGTGCCTATGAAGAAACATAACGTATCTGATGTCTGCCATCTGCCTGACAGTAACAGGAACTAAAAAAAAAAACACCTCCACACTAAACGCATAAAAAACACATTTTCATCAAGAGATTACACATATTGAAAAGAATATATTTATTTGAAGTTCCTCAATGTTCCATAGTTAAATGCAAGAAAACATGCTTCATAATCACTGTCAATGTCTATAGAACATGTCCATGAAATTAATATCAAATGCACCCACATCAAGAATTTATTTACATTGGGAATATTGCAAAAATGCATTTGCAGGGCATTGCCAATGACCATGCCTGCCTGCTGGCTCCCCAGCACACTACAAATCACTACACAAGAATGTGTAAACTAGTGCGGTGACCATTTATTGTAGTATGCTGCCCCCTGGTGATCAATGACACAAGTAAATCCTCACTGCTGACAGATCTACATGCCCTTCAGTCAGATACCTTGTTAAGTCAATAATAGCCAGCTAGGGAGCTTCACCTCAGTACTAGCTGCTCTGTTTGTATAACCATAACTAACATCCACATGACATAGATTGAGGCCCAGCAGCTGCTCAGCCAACCAAGGAAAGCATCCATTTATATTCCTGTCTCTAGGTTTGTCTGCAAACAAACTGCTTAAGTTCAATCAGCCTAGTTGTTCTGTGGTTTAAAAAGTGAACCTGTCATTCTGACACTCAAAACCAAAAACCGAAAACACGTGTAATGAAGCAAACAAATACCGACAGGGCGCACACTACGTAACTGATACTGCACAAAACATGGATAATTGCAATGTGCATAATGTTATCAAAGTTGGAGATGGCAGGTGATAGCATGCTGTGTGACAGTCCCAGTGACTGTGTGGCTGGGTGTATCAGACAGTCACAGTCTGCCAGCACTCAGGGGCTACTTCATGGCTGGCTTCGGCTTCAGCATAAACATCTCACTTGTGTTGCTGAAAGCAACTGTGATGAAATTACCAGTGTCGCTGCTGTTATGACAGCAGTGTAGTGGACTTCAGAAATGTCTACAGAATACTAGAAAGCAGTACGAAGGCATTGTCTGCTGTACATAATGATGAGCACTGCACGATGCAGCACCTTTTTGCTACCATCAAATCTCAACCACCACGTATAGTGGCATATATTTTGTTTTTTATACAAAGTTAACACATAATTAAATTACTGTTTTTGACTTATATAACTGGACTAACCAATCCAGCCAACTTCAATCCATCCAATTCCCAATAAATATGACATTACACACCCCAGGACAAATCTTGGTTTTGTGGAAGGAATTCCATGAAACATTGTGATTTGGGTGTGAGATAAACTGTGGTCGCAACAGATACAACCGCCCATATCATAACAGGTATCATGGAACCCCTTCATGGAGCATAATTGAGGGCAGGGTGTCGGTAGGGCACCACCAGTAGATCTGGTGTCATTATGTGAGTAATGTGACTGTGATGCAGCTGTGACAATCAGGGCAACTTGATATACTGTACCAACAGAACTAACAAATAGAACTCACTGCCAACACTGCCAAACAGTCAACATACATCTTTAGTCAACTAATCCACATCATTTTTATGTTGATCAATACATGATGTCCTAGTTGCACAACTTTTGCGAGTTTGCAAGAATAACTGGGTTAGAAGAATCGCAGGAGTGAAAAGAGTAGACAAGTGAAGAATGGAGGAGCTGAGGGAGGGAGCTGGTGAGGAGCTGAGGGAGGAAGCTGGTGAGGAGCCAGTTAAAGTGGGCTGGACACGTGGAAAGAATGGAAGGGGAACGGTTGACGAAGAGAGCAAATGTGCTTAGAGTGGAGGACAGGAGAAGAGGAAGACTGTTCACGACAGCCAAAACACTGTTTTGGCTGTCGTGAACTGTTGGGCAATCTGCAATGAGGACAACCAGACAATGCAATGTTTGTGTCTGTCTACAACCAGTCACAAATCACACAAAAGCTCAACTTTCTCACACTGACTGTACTAATCACTAGTCACTTTGATTTCAGTAACTTAAGCATTTACCATAACTAGTGTCTGGCAGGCAACAAATCAGATTATCTGGAAACATGTAAGAAAGGAACACACATCAGATACCTCAAACAGAAAACAGCTTATCACGAAAGCTCAATTACGAGACATGTCAGCCTGGTGTACCGAAGAGAAACATTCAGCAAAGATTCAAATAAACACTGCACTACACCAGCACATTTGAAATATTTCCAGTTGCGGTTCCACGAAACTCATTTTGATTGCACTTAGCATATCTCATTGCATGTAATTAGAACGCGGACGTGTTCACGTCATGACACCAATGGATGGCGGTTGGCCAAGGTGTTAAAGGGAAGCACATTGCATGGCTCTTCCAAGAGTTTACAGAATGTTATGCCAAGCGTTACAGGCTTTCAGTCTAGCTTAGACCCAATTAATTGCAGACAGGCAGCTCTGGTATTTCTATGCACTGAAGCTTTTTTGAATTTTCATTCTTGAAAAATTCCTTTGCCTGCAAGTTACAACAGACAAGGGCTATCCAGCTTATTTTTTTTCAATATTGTGTGAGTATTCTGTACATATTAACCTACAATAAACTAATAAAACAAAACTCATTTGTTGTTGGGGCACAGCTGCTGAGATCAACTGCCAATGAAGGAACTATTTTATGTTGATATTTGCCATGGCATTGGTAGCCTTGTTACTCCATGTTACCTGAATAATAATGGAACTTAAAGGTTCGGGTAACTCCGAGAACATCACATTGTTTAATGTATATGCCTGTTATCTATGTGACACCTTTATTCACTGTTGGACGTCAAGTTCTATTATAGAAATGTGTAATGCCAGAGTGATATTTCTACAGTCCAACCATAACTTCCTGGCATCTTATCCACCATCTCAATTACTTATGCCATGGACATCATAATACACGGACATTGCCAATTATTCAGACTTTGTAGTCACAGTGCTGTCTCACACATGATGCTTAGCTGTCAGTTCCATAGAGGGTCAGCGCCTACAATGAACATGGCTACCTGGCTGCCACGTATGATCAGTCTGAGCTGTGGCACTCAACTGAACTGACATCCACAGACTACCACAGTCTTCTTTCCTTACAGCACTTGGGCCACATTTCATACCTTCCAGATTCCTCGTTTCTATCTTCTTTCATTGTGTCAGCTGTGCTCTCCACTCTAAGTATCTTCACTCTCTCCCTCTCTCTAGCCACCTTCTTATTGTCTTCTTCTTCTCCATCAACCAACCATGCTGTCGCTGTTATTCTCTACACACCCACTCTAAGTGTCTTCACTCTCTCTAGCCACCTTCTTTATGTCTTCCTTTTCTCCATCAACCAACCATGCTGTTGCTGTCATTCTCTATACACCCACTCTACGTGTCTTCACTCTCTCTAGCCACCTTCTTCCAGTCTTCTTCTTCTCCATCAAGGCATCAACCAACCATGATGTCCTACATTGTCTGTAGGCCTGCCAATTTAATTACAGCTTACCAGAGTCCCAACGACCTTTCCTACCCAATTTCTTCTCATAATTCCGCATCCTTCTTCTATTGTCCTACTTTACTACAGATTGTGCAGCCTAATACTTCTGCACCATGTTAGTTTTCCTGCTAACGGCAGCTCCTGGTAAAAACACATGCCAGACACTTGTATACGTGTTTATAAAAACACTATGTATGTCACCTTTCTATGGATCAGCCTAAACTTGCCAGCCATATGACACAGATATTCATATACCCTAAGTAGAAACTGAATCCTGCTAACAAACTGCAGTTTTTGGAAGATCCATCAATCACCTCCTCAGAGAGAGCATGGAAATGTCAGGGGTAGTCAATGCCTACACCAGCCATGCTTTGATGTGAACCCAGTGGGCTACATCACTAGCAGCAACAGCCACCTGACAGAGAAGGTGCTGCATGAGTTGTCAAGAAATCAAGTTGTCTTTTCCAAGGAACGTAGTGGAAACATGGAATGAGACGTGACATACTTGTGCACATATGTTGCATATTATTCAAATGCTAACATCCAAAGAAAATAGTTAATTCAAAACCACTGCACTGTGAGAATTCTTTCATTTTCTCACAAACATAGTAATTAGCATTCAGTAAGGCCAGATATAGATATTTTTATAGCTGATTAGGGCATCAACTTTGTCCAATAGTAGGATATATGAAAATTTTCAGTATGTATTACAACGCTCAGTGATAATGCATACAGTTTACCGTGATTATGCATAGTTGTAAATTACAGTGCATTACTAATGCATTTATGGCAGCATTAGACTTTCCATTGAGTGACTACCTGCATCGCCTTCATACAACACGTAACAGACACTGTTGTAGTGTTTCGTGATAAAATGTGTGTGTTCATGTCCTACAAAATACTAGAGTAATTTCTAACGTGGAATGACAGAGGTGTTCCTGTTGCGGTTACTGCTTGGAAATAAAATTTTACTGATTGACTCTGTTTGGCCAAACTGCAAACATTAACTTTCTGAAGACAACTGGCGGATCTCTTGATGTAGTTGGGTCAGTTTTACTGCCACCTAGTCCTAGATGACTGCTGTGTAGAGGGGCCTGGTGAGAAGCAAGTCATCCAACCATCACACACTACTTACCATCCAGTCAGCCACACCAACAGCACATCTGATTACATGTATTGATTGAGCACATCACACTGTATTCAGCAGTTTCCCTAAGGGAGCCACACCCACATTACCCTTCAGACTCAATCAGTCTCTTGGAACTATTACTACTAAATTGATACAGTACACAAGGCTAGCACCTCATAACACACATGATGTTATTACACATGCGTTCAATACGTTCTGTGCGATACTTAGGTGCAATATTAAATGCGGTATTGAATGCTCGTGATACGGACTGAACTAGTTATTTATGTCATTACGTGGTCATCATGTACGAAACGGTGTGTGCGATGACAATGTTAAGCTGCCCAACTCCACTGACAGTGGACACCATATGCTGGATTAACATGTACTCATGCTTTCTATGCAGTAAAAATAAACAATAGATGTTCGAAATGTATCGTCGGTAAATTTTCTCTGCTTTCTTTCGCACCAGTTCAGTGGTCCCCAACCTTACGTTACAGTTCCCCATTTCCATTCTCCACTGCACCAGTTCAGTGGTCCCCAACCTTACGTTACAGTTCCCCATGTCCATTCTCCACTGCACCAGTTCAGTGGTCCTCAACCTTATGTTACAGTTCCCCATGTCCATTCTCCACTGCACCTGTTCAGTGGTCCTCAACCTTACGTTACAGTTCCCCATTTCCATTCTCCACTGCACCTGTTCAGTGGTCCTCAACCTTACGTTACAGTTCCCCATTTCCATTCTCCACTGCACCAGTTCAGTGGTCCCCAACCTTACGTTACAGTTCCCCATTTCCATTCTCCACTGCACCAGTTCAGTGGTCCCCAACCTTACGTTACAGTTCCCCATTTCCATTCTCCACTGCACCAGTTCAGTGGTCCTCAACCTTACGTTACAGTTCCCCATTTCCATTCTCCACTGCACCAGTTCAGTGGTCCCCAACCTTATGTTACAGTTCCCCATTTCCATTCTCTACTGTACCAGTTCAGTGGTCCTCAACCTTACGTTACAGATCCCCATTTCCATTCTCCACTGCACCAGTTCAGTGGTCCCCAACCTTATGTTACAGTTCCCCATGTCCATTCTCCACTGCACCAGTTCAGTGGTCCTCAACCATACGTTACAGTTCCCCATTTCCATTCTCCACTGCACCAGTTCAGTGGTCCCCAACCTTATGTTACAGTTCCCCATTTCCATTCTCTACTGTACCAGTTCAGTGGTCCTCAACCTTACGTTACAGATCCCCATTTCCATTCTCCACTGCACCAGTTCAGTGGTCCCCAACCTTATGTTACAGTTCCCCATTTCCATTCTCCACTGCACCAGTTCAGTGGTCCCCAACCTTATGTTACAGTTCCCCATTTCCATTCTCCACTGCACCAGTTCAGTGGTCCCCAACCTTATGTTACAGTTCCCCATGTCCATTCTCCACTGCACCTGTTCAGTGGTCCTCAACCTTACGTTACAGTTCCCCATTTCCATTCTCCACTGCACCAGTTTAATGGTCCCCAACCTTACGTTACAGTTCCCCATTTCCATTCTCCACTGCACCAGTTCAGTGGTCCTCAACCTTACGTTACAGTTCCCCATTTCCATTCTCCACTGCACCAGTTCAGTGGTCCCCAACCTTATGTTACAGTTCCCCATGTCCATTCTCCACTGTACCAGTTTAATGGTCCCCAACCTTACGTTACAGTTCCCCATTTCCATTCTCCACTGTACCAGTTCAGTGGTCCCCAACCTTATGTTACAGTTCCCCATTTCTATTCTCCACTGCACCAGTTCAGTGGTCCCCAACCTTATGTTACAGTTCCCCATTTCCATTCTCCACTGCACCAGTTCAGTGGTCCCCAACCTTATGTTACAGTTCCCCATGTCCATTCTCCCCTGCACCTGTTCAGTGGTCCTCAACCTTACGTTACAGTTCCCCATTTCCATTCTCCACTGCACCAGTTTAATGGTCCCCAACCTTACGTTACAGTTCCCCATTTCCATTCTCCACTGCACCAGTTCAGTGGTCCTCAACCTTACGTTACAGTTCCCCATTTCCATTCTCCACTGCACCAGTTCAGTGGTCCCCAACCTTATGTTACAGTTCCCCATGTCCATTCTCCACTGTACCAGTTTAATGGTCCCCAACCTTACGTTACAGTTCCCCATTTCCATTCTCCACTGTACCAGTTCAGTGGTCCCCAACCTTACGTTACAGTTCCCCATGTCCATTCTCCACTGCACCAGTTCAGTGGTCCTCAACCTTACGTTACAGTTCCCCATTTCCATTCTCCACTGCACCAGTTCAGTGGTCCCCAACCTTATGTTACAGTTCCCCATTTCCATTCTCCACTGCACCAGTTCAGTGGTCCTCAACCTTACGTTACAGCAAATTGTACTCGACAGCTGGCGGAGTAGCACAATTAATCGGATGTGTCCTATGGCCTTGTCCGATTATTTGTTCTACTCCACCAAAGTCTCACAGGTGATTCATATCGCAAAGGTGCCATTAAGCATAGTATTCAAAGTTCCTATATGGAAATGGGGAACTGTAACGTTACAGGATAACAGATGTACATATCATGTTCGAAACAGGCCAGTATCCACAAGAATGGCGGTGTTACCCAAGACACACACAAAAAAGACAACTAAACACTTAAAACAGCTTGCTCCAGTTCTAGCATTCAACACTTTTAGTTTGTCTAGGACAGCTTGAGATGCTGGTAGCATAGCAAGAAGACTGAGTGACATTCTCCAGTGTATTCCATTAGCAGCCGTGAAGTCGCCTGGCCAGGTGTGTGGGGGATGAGAGGCAGACATCAACACATACATCACAGTCAGTGAACACTGGCAAAACAAAGCCACAGACCAGGGAGTCACCCACTACCAGTCAACCACAGACATGATGGCGAACCACAGACCAGCTAGCCTTAAAGGTGCCTCCTCAATTAGATTTTTTGCTCGTCGTATTTCAAATGCATTTTGCGAAAATTCAACGTGCTACTTTTGTATGAAGTTTTTTTGTGAAATCGTCAGACAAATTATTAAATTAATTATTATTCAATGCTTGATCCATCATTTATTTTAATGAAAATGCTAAAAACTTTGTCATGTGATCGGCTAGAAGGTTGAAGTCACACCCATGATCTGCCCTGACCCATAGTGCTTACCATTTTGGATGTCCACTATTTTGAGCCTTACCAGTTCTTACCAGATATTAGGACATCATCGAACTGGACTCATGAAAGGATAAATCAGTTAAGTATGGAGTTTTCATTCAGCCAACATATTATCAGCCCAGCATGATACTTTTATACTGACAGCTTACGTTCATGCAATTACTACTTTATCCAAGTGATACTGATAGTTCAACTATGTTCTGCAAATCACACGAGTGAACATATTTGTAGTGTTTCTGTGCTGGTGACTGGCTGGCAGCTGCATATTGGGCACAGCTTTATGTTGCTAGTGAAACACAGAACATTCCAGTTCCTTTTTTTTCAATCACTAGTGTCTGACACAATCTAATAGTCCAAACATGAATTACGTGGCCTCTTTGAGCTGTCACCAGCAGTGTTTCTTGCCCTGGTGGTGTGGCGGCAGGCAATTGGAGCTATGCCAGAGGGTCTGCGGGCAACATACCATTACAAAAGAATCCAACCACTGTATAACAGCTTAGTTGGTAGAGATGACAGAACATCCAACACACAAGACCTACTGAAAATACATGTAATCATTGAATATGGCACTATTAAACGGTTACTTCCATATGCAAAGGCTCTATATCGCATGACTCAAATTTTATCATTGAGTCTGGATCAACTACTCTGTTACTTCCATATATTCCAAGGTTCCACATGTCACAGTTGAGTCTGGATCAACTGTACTCTGCTACTTCCACACAGAACAATGCTTGAGTATACCATGTGTAATATGATTTGGAGCCGATAGCTACAAAAGAAAAAAAAACAGTCTGGCATATCATAGATGACTTGCAACTGACTGGTTGATTAATAATTAACAATTAGCTAAACAACAATACGAAGCAGTTAATTTGCTCTCTGTCTAAGATGTGAATCTAAAATCTCTCAACCTCTTAGCCATGTGTACGGTTTCACATTAGACCATAAATTATATTGGTCTGCACTCAAATGTGTGGTTTCTCCGAGAGTGCCTAATATGACCAATAAAACATAACTTTAATATACAGTTGCCACACCCTCTTGTGGGCTATTACCATAACTGTGGGGGCAACAAATGGAGGAAAGTGTAGCAGATGGAAAGCAGAGATTTAAGAGAGGTTGAGGAATGAGGCTGATGCTGATTTATGACTCCCACTTGGACTTATCTCACCCACACACCACTGAATACCAAGTACATTAAATATGAAGCCACTACTTGGACAAATAGTGTCCTCTAACTTCACCCTAAATTGTTGTCTGGGATGCCCAGCCAAACATGTGGTGTTGTATGAGCACTACAGAGTTCTGGGTTGCAAATGAACACACAAATTAATGTATTGTAGTTCTAAGTAGACCAACATTTGATAGATGGTGAGGTGTGGATTGATAGCTGCACTAGAAGATGGCCTGCAACTGGCAGTGTTTACCCTGTAGTGTTTACCCTTGCTACAGGGCATTTGGCTGCTAAGTGTCTGGAAATGACCACATACCAGATGACTGGGCTCTGCAGGCAGTGGCAATTTAAACCAGTGCAGACAAAACTGTGCTGAAAGTGGTTCCAGCTGTCCAGTGTCCATCCACAACAGGCACAAATAGACACAACTAGAGTCAGCAGAGACGCCAGTGGATAGAATATCTGACCACTGACAGCAACATAACATACACATATAATATATCGAGTAACCACGATGAATACAGAGGCGACAAGGAAGTGCTTGATGTAGTCAGAGATAGGTAATGAGGGAAGTACTACTTGAAGAATCATTCTTCTACTTCCCCTTGATCCCATCACTTAATCTGTTCTATCCTCTCACAGGAGAGAGTGTGTCCATCCATCGTGATCTTCTGCCATTCTCTTCCACTCTTGACTGTTCACCTAGAGCTGCTGTTTCAAGATCCTCTAAACGTGGTCCCTCCATCTTAATGTTGGTCTTCCTCTTCTCCCTCAATCACCCTCTTCTGTTTCCCACACTCTTTGTCAATCTCTCCTCACTCATTCTGTGTATGTGTCCTTCCCATCACAGTCTGCTCCCCACTACCTTTGTCCTCAACCTTCAGGTGTTTCTTCATTTTGATCTCTTCTCGTATCACCATCTTTGTTGAAGAAACATTCCTAAATGTTATAAACAATAATAAACATCACTTACCCAATTAAACTACACTTATGTAAACACCTTAATGTTATTTTGTATATGTACACTAAAGGGAATATAAAATGTTTCCATGGTTATTGGTTAGTTCATAATAAGTTTTGAAATGTAGACCAACATAACAATGTCACAAGTCAAAATGTAAAGTTCCTATCCAGTGTATGTTTACTTGGTAAACAAGTATTCAGAATGTCAGTAAAAACTATACACAATGCATACAATCTCAGATTTAACAAGATTTGCCATCCAAGCCAAAGGCCCAGATGGCAAGTGGACAAGGAAACCATTGGCTTATCGAGAGTCTATCAGTGTTCATCTACGTGTAACCCGCCATCCTGAGATACGTGTCCAACTTGTTTTTAAACATATTCATGCTGCTATACAATCCAATTGTCAATCTAAGATATGCATTGGCTTTCCTGTTTGATTTACTTAGAACAATGATAAATTTAGTGTGTATCTGCAGGTAAAGTTTGTATGACATTTACAAATAACTTTTAGGAATGTTGATAAATAAAGATGGTACTCTTTGTAATATTGTATTGACAGTAAGCGATCTGGAATTGTCAGACATGCTTAAGAATTTAAGGTTACTTATAAATATAAGCATCACCACTTGGCTGGATAGTAATTTTGCATATGGACAGACATTTTGTATTCTGATAGTCAGTTGTCACTGGTGCGCCTTTAATTAAGTGTTATTGGGCATAAAATGGTAAAACCATGGTATAGAAAGATACACATCTGAGACAACTGAGTAGACTTAGAATAAGAAGTGAACAAACCATTCTAGATACCAGAAACATGCATGAATACGTAAAATTGACACCTAAACTGAGGAGTTGTCAACAGGGAAATTAGAAGACAATACCTGGTGATCAGTAGATCAATTAATTAGCTCAACAGGACTAAGCAGGTAAACACAGCAGTCACTGCAGAACAAAGTCCACTGTGCATAACTGTACTACATCACCAAACACTCCTTTTTTACAAATCATTTCTATTTGTGTATGACTGTCAGTATACTGTAATACCATAAGCTGGTAACCCTGACATGCAGTAACATGTGTTCACTGTTCTGTTTTATCTCAACATAACTATGTGACCCAGTGCAGTTAGGACAAACCACTCAATCATTGGGTCATTTCTACAAGTCCATGACAACTGCACTTTGTAAAATAACATTAATAAGTTCCATTATAGTTTTTGTATACTACACCAGTGCCATGCGATGCATGAGTGCATTGAACAGTTGTGATAACAATCCATGCTATTGGGATTTGTGAATCCAGTGAGTCAAAAACATAATTCACCTGAATTCATATCAACCACGAAACTCTGTGTCAGTGCATACTGCAGACAGTTTGCAGCAAAAAATTATACTTGATATTAACGCTTCACCAATTTACCGACTCTCAAAGCCTTCCTCTCACATAAAAATCACTTCAAAGTAACATATAAATAATAGTTATGCAAGTAGTACTAAAATAGGATATTTTATCTGTGTGTGTGTGTGTGTGCGTGTGTTCTTGGGAGCAAAGTTGGGGATAGTTGAATATTTGCAGTCATTTCATACAAGCATGTGTTGTTGTACTTAACCTTCCACAAGCGTATAATATTACAGCAATAGTGTATGTCATAAACCAAAGAGTAATGTACAGCCAAGGAAGCAGAAACCAAAGTTGCGACTCACTTCACAAACTGAGCACTAATGCTATAACCAGACAGACAGAGCATATTATCACCATGGTTACAACGTTGCTACAGTTGTGTGCATTCATCCTAGGAACACATCTGGATATTTCTTGAGTTTGCCTAGTACACTAGACACATATAATTTAATCTGACCTAGCTCAACCATACAGTTTCCAGACAATAATTAGAAATTCACAAAATCCAGATCCATTATTAACTCCATATCTGAAAGCACCTTACCAGTTAGTCTTGGAGTTTTCCAAGACATGTTAGCTGATATTGTACATATCGACATAAATAATGCTCTTCTGAACGTTTTGTCTTTGACTAGTAATTCCAGATGTACAAAAAGCATCTTGCATATACAGGTTAGGTGACAACTGTCAAAATGTAATACATATTTGACATTTGTTTGTGGGATGGACCAGGACACCATTGGGAATTGTCTCCACATTGATGGGAGCAAGGCACAACAGCCTGCTATATAGGTGTCAACATCTGTTCATGGAAAAGTGCAAATTTCGGCGGTTTTGCGGAATCAAACGTGTTGTTTTATGGGGCACCATTATTTGATTTTCCCTTCTTGTTCACAGTGAACGTATCTACGAGAAAATATTTTAAACCACAAACATAATGAGCCTAGAATGGCAATGTGTGCAGCATTGAAGCATTATTTAAAAAAACCAGAACATCTTGTTAAAGTTTAGACAAGCGGGAAAGTGGTACAAATTATAAAAAGTTATAATGTTGAGGCTATGTCTATGACGACGGTTTGTCTTATGAATATGCCAAATGTGGTTAGTCCTGTCAACCGAGAAGGGTTTACAAAATCCCTGACTATTGAGTGATTATTTTAGAATTATAATAGGAGAGAGGACCAAGTAATTGGTAATGGTAATTCTGGAAAAAAAATTACAAATCAGTTGTTGCCTTCACCGTTTAAACTCTTCAAAGACAAATACATTTTACATTAACACATTTGAAATGTTGTCTTGCTAGTTGAATAACTGTATCAGATGTTGACTGGTGACACAATCTAGCGCACAGCATATAAACACTGTCTTTGTGTGTGTCAGACAATCTGTCAAGTGTCACCGTCGGAAGAGTTGACTTGTCGCTTGGTCTTGGCCAATGTTTCCTGTCAATGAATGTGTCACATCACTTGGCTCATTCATGCGATGTGTCACGGATGCCGATATGAGAATACAATGAAAGTACACTTACCGTTCCGCCTGACGTACTCTGTAATCATGTTGCAGTGAAGCTGGGTAACATAAATCGACTTACCTTCGATGCAGACGACATGTTCTCGAATTTGTTGCTGAATCAAAGGATCGGGGATGGACTCGATCAAATCGTAGATGGCATAGATGCTGGGATGAACACTCTCAAAACGCTGGATTTCCTGCCGAATGGCTTGCGGATTGGTTGCGTACGGCTGCATGTAGCCTCTAGAGTTCATGTTCGCTTCGAACAGTGATTATATAATCCACGCCACAAACATTTTCTCCCTGTAAAACGCTAGAGGAAAACAACACTACAGCATCTCTGATTTTTCAAAATGGCCCATTAGATCAAGTAATGCGCATGCTCAGTCTACATCCCATTCGCATGCGCATTCCTTATCCCGCGCTTCCGGTTTATTTCCTCGATACACGTGGGCTTTGTGTACATACATCGTCCATCCACGCAATGTGATAGCCGGTAACATTCATTCGCAGAATGACACCAATTAAGCAGACATACATTTTAAATATCGGTGTCTGATTAGTGGCACTACAGAACCTGTCATGTGATATTTATCTTCAGTGGTGTTGGCCTTTGGTAATATAGTATCGGCCATTTCACCGCAAACACAATTTCAATGAGCATGTGTGACGTTCCAATGCTTGCACGGTCCCTCCAGTGTGAGTCGAGTCTTGTTTTAAACGCATCATGCAATGCAATACAGTTCAATGCATCCATTTGCCACCGTTTCGAAGCCTTTTGTGGGCAATTTCGTTCACTTCTGGTGTCCATGCCAGGGTAAGTAAAATATCCCACGCAGGCTCCCTAACTCTAGAGAAGGGAAACTGAAAATAAGCCGCTCCGACATGAGGAGTCAGTTCATTCCGGTGTCCGTACATTTGGCCAATGGACATCTGGCCAACAAGTACATGGAGGGACATACAATTTTTTATGGTGAGAGTGGCTTAATTCTTTTATTTCATGCCAAAGTTATAACAATAAAGGTACATTATTGCGTGTTGTACATCTGAGCAAGAGTGGCTTCTCTTATTTCAAGTCTCAAAAGTGGCTTCTTTAAGCTTCCCATGAACAATAACCATGCCGTGCTAATATACGCCTCTCTCTCCCATTACTGTAAGGCTTCATCAGAGCTGAGAGTGGCTTCTTTTTCCCAAGGCTATAAAACTGAGGGATATGTCTTGATGATTTTTATATACCAAGCAGGTAACGTAAAAAATAGAATCATATGGCACTGTGTCAAGCAACACAACCACTGCAAGGGAGATTTTACCATCTCCCTTGGTATGGATGACATACAAATGGCTCAAGAACACAATCATGATCTGAACCAACTGGAAGTTGCTGCCGTCAAAGCTAGAGCGGATCTGAAGCAGCATGCCGGCAACCCCCAGGAGGCACCTGGAGGGATGGTACCAGTGCTAGCCACCAAGCTTGCTGAACTGCTTGCAGATGCCAGACCACTGCTCGGGAAACAAGAGGCTGTGAAGAAGATGATTCGCAGGGTGCGTGCAGGCCAACACCCCATAGTGCCAGATAGTCTGCAAGATCTTGTTGCGGATGGCGAATGGGCAGAGACAGCTGGACCCAATCGTGAGCGCTTCTTGATCTACGACAACGGCCAGGATGTTGATGCTCGGATCCTCGTGTTTGGTTCTCCTACCGGAGTGAGGTAGCTTGCTTTAGGGAGTACCTGGTTTATGGATGGCAATTTTGCCATGGCCCCAGCTGGATTTCTTCAGCTGTATGCCATCAGTGTTCCCCTTGGATCAACCACATTAGGGACAGTATATGCACTGCTACAGTGCAAGACACATGAGGAATTGCTCCATGCCATTTTGGACTATTGTATCATGCTAGCTTGGACTGTATCCGGATCCCACAACTGTGTCAGTTGACACTGAGCAGTCTGTCATCCGTGCACTGTAGGCTGTCCTGGGGGATGAAGTTCAAGTCAGAGGGTGCTTCTACCATCTCACACAAGCCACCTGGAGAAAGATTGAAGAGTTAGGACTAGTGCCCTGGTACAGAGACGACGAAGAGTTCAAACTCTCTGGTCAGCTGGATGCCTTGGCATTCCTCCCGCTTGATGACATCACAGCTGGAATGATGTTCCTCAGAGAGATCACACCTGATGCAGAACCTCTGGTCGACTACTTTGACCAGACATACGTTACAGGCACATACCGCCATGTCTGGGCTGGCCATAGTCCACCTGTCATCCGTGTGTGCGTGAGGCAACCATTCACAGTGAGCCCTCTACCAACAACCAATGTGAGAAGTGGAACAACAGATTCACCCATCTGGTGGGACACACACATCCAACCATCTGGGTGCTGATAGATGCCATCTGGAAGGACGATGTAGTTGCATTGACCATGATTATGGAGAATCTCCAGCAGCCCCCTGCAAAAAGAGTGCGTCGGGAGTACTGCCTACTTCAGGACAGACTCTGCACACTGTGCCAGGATCGCCTGGCTGGCAGGAAGACTGTGGCTGAGCTTCTGCGTGGAGCCAGACACAACATCCATTGGAAGCCTGGCTGGCAGGAAGACCGGCTGAGCTTCTGCATGGAGCCAGACACAACATCCGTTGGAAGCCTGGCTGGCAGGAAGACTGTGGCTGAGCTTCTGCTTGGAGCCAGGCACAACATCCATTGGAAGCCTGGCTGGCAGGAAGACTGGCCGAGCTTCTGCATGGAGCCAGGCACAACATCCATTGGAAGCCTGGCTGGCAGGAAGACTGGCCGAGCTTCTGCATGGAGCCAGGCACAACATCCATTGGAAGCCTGGCTGGCAGGAAGACTGGCCGAGCTTCTGCATGGAGCCAGGCACAACATCCAATGGAAGCCTGGCTGGCAGGAAGACTGGCCGAGCTTCTGCATGGAGCCAGGCACAACATCCATTGGAAGCCTGGCTGGCAGGAAGACTGGCCGAGCTTCTGCATGGAGCCAGGCACAACATCCATTGGAAGCCTGGCTGGCAGGAAGACTGGCCGAGCTTCTGCATGGAGCCAGACACAACATCCATTGGAAGCCTGGCTGGCAGGAAGACTGTGGCTGAGCTTCTGCTTGGAGCCAGACACAACATCCATTGGAAGCCTCACTGGCAGGAAGACTGTGGCTGAGCTTCTGCTTGGAGCCAGGCACAACATCCATTGGAAGCCTGGCTGGCAGGAAGACTGGCCGAGCTTCTCCATGGAGCCAGGCACAACATCCATTGGAAGCCTGGCTGGCAGGAAGACTGGCCGAGCTTCTGCATGGAGCCAGACACAACATCCATTGGAAGCCTGGCTGGCAGGAAGACTGTGGCTGAGCTTCTGTGTGGAGCCCGACACAACATCCGTTGGAAGCCTGGCTGGCAGGAAGACTGTGGCTGAGCTTCTGTGTGGAGCCAGGCACAACATCCATTGGAAGGCTCGCTGGCAGGAAGACTGTGGCTGAGCTTCTGCGTGGAGCCAGACACAACATCCATTGGAAGCCTGGCTGGCAGGAATACTGTGGCTGAGCTTCTGTGTGTAGCCAGACACAACATCCATTGGAAGCCTGGCTGGCAGGAAGACTGTGGCTGAGCTTCTGCATGGAGCCAGACACAACATCCATTGGAAGACTGGCCGAGCTTCTGCATGGAGCCAGACACAACATCCATTGGAAGCCTGGTTGGCAGGAAGACTGTGACTGAGCTTCTGTGTGGAGCCAGACACAACATCCATTGGAAGCCTGGCTGGCAGGAAGACTGTGGCTGAGCTTCTGGGTGGAGCCAGACACAACATCCATTGGAAGCCTGGCTGGCAGGAAGACTGTGGCTGAGCTTCTGTGTGGAGCCAGACACAACATCCATTGGAAGCCTGGCTGGCAGGAAGACTGTGGCTGAGCTTCTGGGTGGAGCCAGACACAACATCCATTGGAAGCCTGGCTGGCAGGAAGACTGTGGCTGAGCTTCTGTGTGGAGCCAGACACAACATCCATTGGAAGCCTGGCTGGCAGGAAGACTGTGGCTGAGCTTCTGGGTGGAGCCAGACACAACATCCATTGGAAGCCTGGCTGGCAGGAAGACTGGCTGAGCTTCTGCATGGAGCCAGACACAACATCCATTGGAAGCCTGGCTGGCAGGAAGACTGTGGCTGAGCTTCTGCTTGGAGCCAGACACAACATCCATTGGAAGCCTGGCTGGCAGGAAGACTGTGGCTGAGCTTCTGCATGGAGCCAGACACAACATCCATTGGAAGCCTGGCTGGCAGGAAGACTGTGGCTGAGCTTCTGTGTGGAGCCCGACACAACATCCGTTGGAAGCCTGGCTGGCAGGAAGACTGTGGCTGAGCTTCTGTGTGGAGCCAGGCACAACATCCATTGGAAGGCTCACTGGCAGGAAGACTGTGGCTGAGCTTCTGTGTGGAGCCAGACACAACATCCATTGGAAGCCTGGCTGGCAGGAAGACTGTGGCTGAGCTTCTGTGTGTAGCCAGACACAACATCCATTGGAAGCCTGGCTGGCAGGAAGACTGTGGCTGAGCTTCTGCATGGAGCCAGACACAACATCCATTGGAAGCCTGGCTGGCAGGAAGACTGGCCGAGCTTCTGCATGGAGCCAGACACAACATCCATTGGAAGCCTGGCTGGCAGGAAGACTGTGACTGAGCTTCTGTGTGGACCCAGACACAACATCCATTGGAAGCCTGGCTGGCAGGAAGACTGTGGCTGAGCTTCTGCATGGAGCCAGACACAACATCCAATGGAAGCCTGGCTGGCAGGAAGACTGGCCGAGCTTCTGCATGGAGCCAGGCACAACATCCATTGGAAGCCTGGCTGGCAGGAAGACTGGCCGAGCTTCTGCATGGAGCCAGGCACAACATCCATTGGAAGCCTGGCTGGCAGGAAGACTGGCCGAGCTTCTGCATGGAGCCAGACACAACATCCATTGGAAGCCTGGCTGGCAGGAAGACTGTGGCTGAGCTTCTGCTTGGAGCCAGACACAACATCCATTGGAAGCCTCACTGGCAGGAAGACTGTGGCTGAGCTTCTGCTTGGAGCCAGGCACAACATCCATTGGAAGCCTGGCTGGCAGGAAGACTGGCCGAGCTTCTCCATGGAGCCAGGCACAACATCCATTGGAAGCCTGGCTGGCAGGAAGACTGGCCGAGCTTCTGCATGGAGCCAGACACAACATCCATTGGAAGCCTGGCTGGCAGGAAGACTGTGGCTGAGCTTCTGTGTGGAGCCCGACACAACATCCGTTGGAAGCCTGGCTGGCAGGAAGACTGTGGCTGAGCTTCTGTGTGGAGCCAGGCACAACATCCATTGGAAGGCTCGCTGGCAGGAAGACTGTGGCTGAGCTTCTGCGTGGAGCCAGACACAACATCCATTGGAAGCCTGGCTGGCAGGAATACTGTGGCTGAGCTTCTGTGTGTAGCCAGACACAACATCCATTGGAAGCCTGGCTGGCAGGAAGACTGTGGCTGAGCTTCTGCATGGAGCCAGACACAACATCCATTGGAAGACTGGCCGAGCTTCTGCATGGAGCCAGACACAACATCCATTGGAAGCCTGGTTGGCAGGAAGACTGTGACTGAGCTTCTGTGTGGAGCCAGACACAACATCCATTGGAAGCCTGGCTGGCAGGAAGACTGTGGCTGAGCTTCTGGGTGGAGCCAGACACAACATCCATTGGAAGCCTGGCTGGCAGGAAGACTGTGGCTGAGCTTCTGTGTGGAGCCAGACACAACATCCATTGGAAGCCTGGCTGGCAGGAAGACTGTGGCTGAGCTTCTGGGTGGAGCCAGACACAACATCCATTGGAAGCCTGGCTGGCAGGAAGACTGTGGCTGAGCTTCTGTGTGGAGCCAGACACAACATCCATTGGAAGCCTGGCTGGCAGGAAGACTGTGGCTGAGCTTCTGGGTGGAGCCAGACACAACATCCATTGGAAGCCTGGCTGGCAGGAAGACTGGCTGAGCTTCTGCATGGAGCCAGACACAACATCCATTGGAAGCCTGGCTGGCAGGAAGACTGTGGCTGAGCTTCTGCTTGGAGCCAGACACAACATCCATTGGAAGCCTGGCTGGCAGGAAGACTGTGGCTGAGCTTCTGCATGGAGCCAGACACAACATCCATTGGAAGCCTGGCTGGCAGGAAGACTGTGGCTGAGCTTCTGTGTGGAGCCCGACACAACATCCGTTGGAAGCCTGGCTGGCAGGAAGACTGTGGCTGAGCTTCTGTGTGGAGCCAGGCACAACATCCATTGGAAGGCTCACTGGCAGGAAGACTGTGGCTGAGCTTCTGTGTGGAGCCAGACACAACATCCATTGGAAGCCTGGCTGGCAGGAAGACTGTGGCTGAGCTTCTGTGTGTAGCCAGACACAACATCCATTGGAAGCCTGGCTGGCAGGAAGACTGTGGCTGAGCTTCTGCATGGAGCCAGACACAACATCCATTGGAAGCCTGGCTGGCAGGAAGACTGGCCGAGCTTCTGCATGGAGCCAGACACAACATCCATTGGAAGCCTGGCTGGCAGGAAGACTGTGACTGAGCTTCTGTGTGGACCCAGACACAACATCCATTGGAAGCCTGGCTGGCAGGAAGACTGTGGCTGAGCTTCTGCATGGAGCCAGACACAACATCCATTGGAAGCCTGGCTGGCAGGAAGACTGTGGCTGAGCTTCTGCGTGGAGCCAGGCACAACATCCATTGGAAGCCTGGCTGGCAGGAAGACTGTGGCTGAGCTTCTGGGTGGAGCCAGACACAACATCCATTGGAAGCCTGGCTGGCAGGAAGACTGTGGCTGAGCTTCTGTGTGGAGCCAGACACAACATCCATTGGAAGCCTGGCTGGCAGGAAGACTGTGGCTGAGCTTCTGGGTGGAGCCAGACACAACATCCATTGGAAGCCTGGCTGGCAGGAAGACTGTGGCTGAGCTTCTGTGTGGAGCCAGACACAACATCCATTGGAAGCCTGGCTGGCAGGAAGACTGTGGCTGAGCTTCTGGGTGGAGCCAGACACAACATCCATTGGAAGCCTGGCTGGCAGGAAGACTGGCTGATCTTCTGCATGGAGCCAGACACAACATCCATTGGAAGCCTGGCTGGCAGGAAGACTGTGGCTGAGCTTCTGCTTGGAGCCAGACACAACATAACATCCATTGGAAGCCTGGCTGGCAGGAAGACTGTGGCTGAGCTTCTGCATGGAGCCAGACACAACATCCATTCGAAGCCGATCAACCGAGTGCATCAAGAGGTTGATGGGTGACCTGACGATCTAATGAACTACACCTATTTAGATCATGACATTTTTACCAAATGTTAAATTGACAGTTTTTGTGTTTTGTGTGTTCTGTGTGTTGATAATAATAAAAAGTCAATCAACTGACAATAAAGTGTTGTCATTCAAAGTATGGTTAATCAAAACATTGTTGAAATAAGTCCAGAGGGTTAAACTAAAATTGTCTTTTGGCAAAATGTCCCCCTATGTACTGGTTGGCGAAATGTCCATTGGCCAAATGTCATTCATCGAGTCCTAGACTCCTCCAGTAGAGGGATCAGCAATCTTGATGCTATAATTCTTCCTGTGAGAAGTTTATACACATCAATCATGTCTCCTCTCAGGTTAGTCTAGGCAGTTTTAAATAACCAAGTCGTTTTGAATAGGCCATGTGACATATATTGGATATTGGTTTGTACTGCTGCATGGTCACAGTTAAAATATGACAACATGAGTCTTTGCAAGCCATGGTGTAAATGTAATATTTATGATGATAATATGAAAAAGCTGGAGGCACATTTAGAGGGCATAGCCCACTGGGGTCACTTTGGCCTACTTCACAAAAACGAGTAGTTATGATACATGAGACAGCTGCATGCACTCCATTCATCAAAATGGTGATATATTAGTACTTTTAAAACAAAATCACCCCACAGTTTGAAATAGGCCATAGTCACACTGGTTTAAATTTACCAAAGCACAAAATGTAATAAAAGTGGACAAACCTGGGGCCGATGTACTCGTACTCATGGAAATTATGGGTCGTACTAATGCTCATCCGAGTACTTTTTTAATATTATGCTGTGATAATTATTTTATTTTAAATACAGTTTTATCAAGTATTTGTAGTTAAAAACAGAATGAAAATATTTTTTTATTTAAATACTTCCATAAAGTATCTGAAATGTTCAAATACATTATTTCTTACTGATATAACAAAATTAACTAAAGGCTTCACTAAAGGCAGCATGAATATGCCTAAAAACAAGGTTGACACTGGATGGCAATCTTGTTAAATTTTTCGAGTCAGAAACCCATAGTTAGCCTTAGACAAACAGTTATGTTAGTAACCAGTTCAGGCTATAATCCTTGTGTTTGTTTAATTAAGCCAGGAAGTCCATAATGAAGGGGCCATTCATCAGTTAGCCTTAAAATGCCTTTGTTGCTCCTACAAGGGACAGTGTTCAGATCTAGAGTCTATTTCTACTGTGACTCTTTATTCAAATTAGCACACAACCCCTTTGTTCTAGTTTGGACAAATCTTCTCACTAGTACTCACTACATTGATTACATTGGTAAATCTGGGGTGAGACCAATAAATGCAGTATGTTAAAGTACTTGTCTAATGGTTATATATTTTTATTATAATAAATAAATAATTATCATTAGATTATGCACCAGATGTACTGTTTTAGATTGCTTAATAAACCCCATGTTGTGTACTATGCAGAGTAAACCTACATTTACTTTGTCTGATTTGTGAATCTAGTTGCACAACATGTTCATGGTAAGGGTTTTGTAGTGAGCAAACAATGTATCTATACATAGTCTACAAATCAGAAGGTGGTCAGATGATTAGTGCAATTAACAGTCAGGTACTAGCAAAACTATGGGGTCTGAGAGAGCAGACATCAGAGAAGTACTAAAAAGAAAAGTTGTCCTTGAGGTTTCATGTGAGAAATCCATTGATGCTTCAGACCTCATGCTAATTACTTTATTTTATAACTTGCTTAACGCTGAGCAGCTTTAGCAATTACCCACTCATTTGAGATCATTACAGAAATATTTGAAGTTTATTGGCTAGGTTTTTCTGAGATGGTAACCCTAAGTAATAATTGGTTTAAGTGAGTGTACATGTGTCAGAGTATGTTGGTGACTCAAAGGTGGGTTAATTAGAGTCCTCTACATATATCATACCACATGTCTAAGTCAGAATGAGTTGACTAGTATTGTTTATTGCAAGAACTAAAGTACAAAAGTAGTATAATGTCAACAGTACTTAACCATTTTGTTACACCACCTGACTCCATAGGGTATGTGCTAAGGAAATATGCTATTACTAATAATTTACTACATCATACAATATGTACTCGTACTCTTACTCAGCTTTGAGTAATGTACTCGTACTCATATTCGTACTCAGCCATCACCAATGTACTTGTACTTGTGAAAATGTACTCGGACCCAGGTCTGAAAGTGGGAATGTGCTAGTCACCCCAGTTTACTATATCCAAACATTCACACAATTGTGGTGCTCGTGGTGGCGTAGTGGTTAGAACATCTGCCTCTCGATCAAGAAAACCTGATTTTTAATTCTGTTGACAGTTTGGTTCACTCCACACTGCCACAGTTCACTCAGCTGTATGAATGAGTATCTGGCTACAGGCAGGTGGATGTGTAAACAAGGAGTCTTCATGCAGTAATTGCAGCACAGCTGAATGCTTCTCAGAGATTTTTAGTTGATATTGGAATGAACAGGTTTGCTAAGGGTTGGACTGGATACCACGCTATTTAAGAATATACCTTTACAATTTGTTCTAATTTATTTTAATATCTGATGGGACATGTGATCAGGCAGTATCTACACTGCTTATCAAATGAATGAGAAATACGTGTATGAAAGACTAGATCTTGTCAACACTATTTATTGGATTTAAATAAAGCAGATCATTAAACTTACATTTGTTTTTCAGTTGCAAAGCTAGCGTTTTTCTAGAGACATATCCCATGACAAAACAAACTTCATGTTCACATTTCTGCTATGTACATGATTAAATTTCCAGTTGCTGATTAGCAGAATATTCATGTATCAGTGACGCCACTGCTGCAGTGTCAGTGATGGGCGGATCACTAGGGCACGGACCACAGTCACTTTTCCCATAGACGACCATTATACCGTTCTTGCGCCTACATTAAAAATTTATCCTACAATTTTTTTATTTCACAGCAAATGACAGACCCACTAAGACACCTGGTGTGTGAAATTCGTGAAAATGACATACCTCCTTTTTGTACAAATTGCTTCAACGCATGACACCCTTTCATTTCTGCAATGAAATTCATCGGTTTCTAAAATATGAGTACATCCTGCCTGATGCAGTGATGGCCACTGTGTCCTTACGCAACAGGTATACCAACTGACAAATGTGAAATGGCATCATTTCAAAGCTCAGATGCTACTGTGCACAAAAACATAACTTACACTTACTCATTCATACAATACACCCAAACTGCACAATTATTTTTTTCCTAGGGACTCTTTATCGTTGTAATGGCGGATGCATTCTCACTGACACTGGGGTCCGTGCCCACTACTACACTAGAGATCATGCCTCAGTTAGACTTCCTGGTGTGTTACGAATGTAGGGCACAGTAATTTTAGATATGTGTAGTTTTAAAAAATCATATCATCTGACATAACTGCATATGAGCAGACACATTGGCAAGTTTGCCTGTAGAACATGTTAGCAGTGTAACCGTGGATTTTTAGATGATTTAAATAGGCGGAAGGATTTGGGGGAATTTTTTCGCCACAAAGCACGTGTGCGTAGTAATTTATACAGAAATTTGTAAATATTAACGGGTATGGCACGTTCAGCCGTTTTAAGAGTTAGAAATATGTGATTTTGATAAAACTCGACCAGCATGTCAATGAGATGCTGACAACGGCAGGAAAGAAGTTTAAGAATTGTTGATGGTTCCGTTTTCTTATAATCGTGCAAAACGTTAACATGGTCACCAATGGGAAATGTAACAGTAGGCTGAACCCACTAGTCAAGATTCACCTGCGTTCCAAGACCAGAACAGAATCCTGTTTGTTTGCGCGATAAGTGAAAAAAAATGGTTAGGTTGGTGACAAGACAAATATCAAAGTGTACAGTTGTTACTATGACCGGATCGTAACTATGCTCACATTATAGAATTGCCTGTCTGACTTTTAGCATTGTTTCAATGGGGGAAAACAGTAATGCAGTGCAGCCCGCTGTGGTCGCCAGACGCTGTGCAAATAACTCGTTCTGCCATCTATCGGATGCAAATAGTTAAAGAAATTGGGGTACTGCCACCTTGCGGCTAAACAAAATTCATTCTTTAATGTAATAAAGCGTATTATCATTTTCAAGTGTTGTTAACTTGAATGAAATAACAATTATTCAGTCCAGTAAGGGACTTCCAGCAGACTACGTGCTGTATCACACATACATAATTCTCTTAAATGGAATGAGTAACCTCTGTGCTTGGTCAGTGATTTGGCGGATTCTAGAGATACGCGCATGCGCAAGTGGCATCCCGGAAATCTGCAAAAACGTTCTCCGTCGAGCACTAAACTCCCGGAAAATCGCTCGAAACTGAGTCAGTGGCGAGTAATTCATGTCCGGGTTGGACATACAGGAAACTCTCGTGAAGTGGAATAGGTAAGCCATGTCTTTTAAATAATCATATTTTTATATTTAACTGATGTGTCGACTTGGTTCAAAAAAGAATTCAAATCTGACTTCGTCCAGGTCAGGACCGGTGACGGTGTAGATCGCGGTGTGTCGCAAGCGAATGTCAACCGCCATCACGGCGGTTGATTGATGTTAGTTCATCAGCAGGCGACGATTCTGGCATTGCCTGATTGTTTTACAGGTTAATGTGCCTGAAATTGGGTGGTCGTGGGGCAAACGCCCCCCACGCACGTCGTAACCGGATAGCTTTTCTATAACATGCAAGTCATTTCTTTGACTTTGCCTTTGGGCTTCTTTTAAGTTTTACCCCTAGTTAGGATCTACGCGTTTCTCATTACTCTATGTCTAATGGATGTTTTGTGCCACATATTGCCGAGTTGTTGTAATTTTGATCAATTGATGAACAAGTCATCATATTTCACATGGTTTACATTAGTAGATCAGTCACATCATCACAGAACGATTTAGATTTTGGTCAAGTAAATGGTTATTAAGGTTCCACCCAGATAAATGTAATTTAATGCAAGTAGAGAAAACAATACAGCAAGAGTATGCATACAACCTGAATATAGATAATGCTGTCCATGAATTAGGAGGAATAGAAGAATAAAAAGAAGTTGGGGTTATAATTGATTAAAACCTAGAATTTTATAAACACATCAACCAAAAAATAAACCAAGCAAATAGTATCATGGCAGTTATTAGGTCTTTTACAACCCTAAATCAACATAATTTTGTGCCATTATATAAAGCTTTAGTTAGGAGTCATCTAGATTATGCAATATCAAAATGGTCCCCTTACAAACAGAAATACTAATATGCCATCGAAAATGTACAGAGACGCGCAACAAAGCAGCTTCCTGGTATGAAAAATATTCCTTACTTCAGAGATTAAAACTTCCTACACTTGCATATAGACAAACTCGTGGTGATATGATTGAGGTATATAAACTGCTCCAGGGGAAATATGACAGTGATGTATCTAACATTGTCAAGCTGCACAAAGACAGTGATACAAGGGAAGGAACAAGGGGTCATAGTTTGAAATTGTTTACAGAACGTGCTTGTACAAATGTTAGAAAAGAAAGCTTCTCACTTAGAGTTACCAGATTATGGAATGATCTACTGGAAGTAGTTGTAACTGCCCCAAGTGTCAACTCATTTAAAAACCGTCTACATAGACATTGTAGTACTGAGGAGTTTCTCTACAACTACAAAGCTGCCTTGCCAGGAAGTCATAGAGCATTCCAAAGGAATGTTGAAGATCTGACCACCGAGGCCACCGCCTACGGTCAGGAAGAATCTAAGTAAACCTAAGTAAAGTAATCTTACCCAATAACTAGACGTTTTACTGACTACAATGTTATTAAAATTATTACCCAAAATATGAAATATTTGTCCAAGAACATATTGTTTAAAGTGTTAACATTGAACTTGAAGTATTTTTTATTGTATAAGATTCATAAATCACACAGACCTGTGTGGTGATTGCATTTGCATACATTGATAAGTTTCGCAAAACATTTTAAATGATGTCTGTTGCATGTAAATTTCCTTCTTGCATTTGACAACGTGGTCTGTAAAAAACCCTGGTCTGTATGAGTCCTTGAAGTGAGACAAATCAGAGACAGCACAAACAATGTTTATGATTTTTGCTGTTGTAACTTTGCTATAATTACAGAAAGTGTTGTGAAAAAATACCTTCTATATAAATTATAACCTTGATTTATCTCCAGAAAACCATGGATGTGGATCGTTGTCACATTTAGAAGCCTGTGTATTACGCATTCTTCAACTACTGCAAAACTAGAAAATTCTGAGATCAAATGACCAAAATAGAGACTCTGGCTCAAATACTAACAAATACGCTGCTCTCAGGTGCTCTGTGATTCCAGATACTGACAAGAGTCATATTTGCTTACCATTCCTTTCCTTTGAATCGTTATAAAGAGGGTCAAGTATCACACATGTAATCTTACACAATATGATCTTACACACTTGGTTATAGATTTTGGGATACGTTTGACAATTTGACTAACGATATTGCTACATATATGGCATCAATTGTCAATGTGTATAATAACAAACACATTTATTATAATGTATAACATTTGATGCATTTTACCATGTACACATATGTCATTAAAATTTGTATTTCAACAAAAGTCGATATCACATGTCTGCTACACACTCTTAATGTGTTGTCATGAAACTAACGTGTCTCTGAGTACTAGGTCTGATATGTGGGTGACATTTTTTAGGAGTGTGCTGAACTGCTAGAGATAGAAGTAATGGGGCACCTGTTTCTGATTGTTGTACATTCTCTAGACACCAAGATACCTAGTCTAGCTGGATCACACTGTGCCAGTCAGATTGTATTTCCAGGGCAAATTGTCAGCACATCCAACTATGGCTCAAACTCTAATTGAATTAGTCAGTTTTTGTTGTTCTACCTTTCTCCTATGTTGACCTCTATTGGTTGGCTGTCGTACAGTGTACTCTTACTGAGTTTGGCAAACAGTATTATTAAGGATACTATATGTATTAATACATATTGCTAACACGATGTAATTAGGCTTATTTTACCTAAGTACATTTTAAGGTCTACTTATCCAGGAATGTTAATAATTTGTACTCGGATGACCAGGATGTGTATTTCTAATTTCTTGTTCTGCATCCCCTAAAATCTGGCCAATACTTTAAATGCATCAGATTGTCTGTCACCAGTTGCCACATCAACCAATGAAATGACTTCCTAGTCATTCTCACGGTTACAGCCAGAATTATGTTTGACAAATGTAGTTCGCTCTGAATTTTCAGATAGCAAATGTATAAAGTATATTTGTTTATTAATATTTCTTTCCCCTGATACTTTGAATGAATACATGTCAAACTTTAAAAAAAAATTAAACATGTATTTGTGCTGTTCTTGGTTACATAAACAGCTTAGTTGGGTAGTGATTTTAAATTAAGATTTTATCATAGATATCAACCAGGAACTAATTTAGAGAAACCATTGGTAATGTGACGATGGCTTACATTGTTAGAAAACTGGACACGTTGTTATGTTACTTGTGAAGATAATTAAGTCCCATCTCAGTCAACCTTTGCTGAATGCCGATAATTCTGGCATACCGGATAACTGCAGAATGCTTCCAAATATGATGTCTACCTTTAAACCTGTAAAGTTTTCCAACACTGCCCATATATCCCACAGACACCCTGTTATTTCTATCCCCAATAAATAATTAATGGTTTTGATTGTGCAGCTTAGCTGTGCATCTAGGGAACATGAAACCATGAATATTGTGATAGGAAAGCAGCCATGCAGCTAACACAGAGCGGCAATAACAGTACTGGTTTGACAGAAGCCTTGTGGTGAGTTGAAATTACACAGCCAACAAGTGGGTGATCCTACTCTTATATAGTTGCTCCAAATAGATCAATTGTAACCAAGCACAGGCAAGATAACATTGATTCTCCTTTTGGATTGTTCTTTTGGCATTGATTTTATCTGTTAATAATTGAGTATTGATGAAAACTATATATTTGTAGATAAAGTTTGTTTTAAAATAAAGATTATTTAATTATGATGAATATTGCTCTTCTCTGTGTCAATAGTAGTGTTTAATGTGCTATTTACAACTTATGTTGCGTATGTGCCAAACATCACAGAAGAAGCCTGGATGTAGGCTGTAGATTATGTGGATCATTGCTAGACTCTGGACTCGTGTTGTGGCAGTGAACCAAAGCAGTCTTGTTTGTATGTAGTTGCTGGTTGAATCCTCTATATACCTTAGAATCACCGTACCATACTATCCTGTTTCATAGTGGATTTGATGACACATATGGATCCAGTTTCCAGTGTGTTGGTTGTCATTCAGATGTGGTTGAGCTATAACATGCCTACAGATGTCTTGTTGGCCAGCCCACAACACGACAGCTATGCCGAACAACAAAGGGAAAATTTGCATTTATTCATGCATATGTAAAGTAACGTGCAGAAGTCTGACAACACTAAATCATGGCAGACAGATTGTGCATTGTTTTCTAGTGGGTTGCGTTTTGTCAGTGAGCGCTTTGTGTCAGGATATTGTCAGGCTGATGTGTTGCTCCATCCATGTGTGCTGAGTATGGAATGCCTGTGAGCATAGTGGCCTCAGGCCAGCCTGGTTGGTTCCCTTCTCCAGACCTAGCTGTCAACAGTTGCAAGACATGCAGGGATAGCAACATTTGATCTGCCTGGGTAGGACACTGACTCTGATAGACTGCGCCAGGTGTGCCGCATGTCTGATCCCACTGAAAGGGAAGGCAGGCATTATATTGGGCTGTGGGATTGTGATGGCTGTTCGATAGGTTGTTGGGGCTTAGTCCGTGGCTGAAGTTACCAGTAGTAGCCTGTAGGTGTGTGATATGATAACCAAATGGACATTGTTGTAGCCGGTATGTAAGCATGACAGAATAATACCTAGGACGATGTGTATACACATGCATTGGGTTTCTTCTTAAGGCCATTACAAGTATTTACAACATATTCTTACACACATTTACTTACTTTTGTCATGTGCAATGTAAACAGGAATTGATACAGCAGGTGCTTTATGGTTGTCAACACACTTGAACTACTTGTTGCTAGCATGATTATAAAGAAAGCTCATAACCAGAATGAAAACATATCCCCAAAAGAGTTAATGCAAAACTGTCAGTTGCTGGTGTTTGTATAAACAAAGTTTAAAGGAAATTCAGATTTTTGTAAATGATACAAACCTGAATGATAGGCACGGTAGTACAGACCAATAATTATTCATTTAGAACTCTGCCGCTTGAGGCCTCCACAAACCACAGATGAAAATTCCTTTCCGCCTCCCCCGTCATTCAGCTGAATTTCTAATTTCTTGTTCTGCATCCCCTAAAATCTGGCCAATACTTTAAATGCATCAGATTGTCTGTCACCAGTTGCCACATCAACCAATGAAATTTCCGCCTCCCCCGTCATTCAGCTGAATTGTCCTGGCCATTTAAGCATTACCTAGCAATAGATGGGATGGAATTTTGGAGATAGATTACACGTGGGTAATCACAGCATTACTTGGCGCTTTTGAGAGATGGTGAAATGTTGTTGGAATGAACATGTCTGTCAGATGTTAAAAAAGCACTTTAATGTGTACTACTTGGTATCATGCTGTAAAATACAGTCACTTTAAAAATCTTGTTTTCCGTTTGTATTTCTGTTTGTTGATTTTGAAGTGAATGTATTTGTATGAAGAAAAGTATTTGCTTAACAAATGCTCATGGAGATGTTATTCGTACTGAAGGCAAAGTCCAGGCTTATATATGCACCCCCACCCCCACTCCATCTCTGTAGCCACTGGCTCATATTCTTTTTATTATTGGTTTCATGTTTGGGTTTCATTCATTGAATCCTGACACAGTGAAACACTATGACTGAGTAACTTTCCAAACAAAGGTTTGGATTTTTATTTCATTACGATTTACACTTGGAAGTAATCATAACATTATCATATGAATTGGAAAGTTTCACCTGTTTATGAGATATGACTGTTGACTTTGACAATATTTCATTCATTGTAACAGTCACAATCAGTCTGAAATTGCATTGACACTCAAAAGTTGCTTTTAGTCCCAGACAATCACTGCTAGCTTGCCAGATATCAATCGATCCTGCTTGCTGAATAAATAAGCAATTATATGAGGATTTCATTGAAATGATCGCAAGGGAAACATTGATTTGAATGTGTGGGCAGTATGGCCTGTTTAATGGCTGATGGGAAAGAGGGATCTGGTCTGTGTGAAGGGTAGCTCACCAAGCCCAGTAGCCTACATGCTGGGACTGGTCTCCTGTTTGTGGAATGCAGCAGACTACTAAAAAGGTTCCCCAGTGACACGAGGACCTTTGGACTGGGATTTGTTTCAGGGTTTGTTACTACAGGGACCGTGGTATGTACTATGACAGAGGGACCATATCAGCAGCAGTATGGCTCAGCAGGGAAAACAGAATGTGTTCTGGGCATAATAATAAATCTTACACAGTGATTTATGATATTTATGATATTAGTTCCTGAAGTCACCGGAAGAGGTTAACAATTTCTTGTGCATTTCTAATGTAATAGTTAGTATTAATCCGAGAACAAATTCCTTATGAGAATTGTAAAACAAATCTGTGACATTGTTTTCTCAGCAAAAAAACAACGTTGTTTTGCTCCCCCCTCCCCGCCCCAATGGTCACTAAACTGGAATTATTCTTTTTGGCCCTACACTGACTTTACTGAATCATCAACTTTACTACCCAAAACAACTAAGTATCCTAGTTTGTGTACTGATGTACATTTCTGGTAAGACTAACCCTTGAACTGTGGTTGTGAAGTTAAAGAGGCGCTGACTGACTTGTGACTGGTGCTGCCAAGTGCCAACACCATGTCGCCTGGCAACTGTCTTCTTCCCTTCTGTTAAACCTTTCAATCTTGTTGCAGTTAAACAACAAACGTGACACAGGTGACACCCATCATTCATGGCAGCTTCAGAGTTTCTCAACAACAAACAATTTAATGTACTATTTCTGGTGTTGGAGAGTAGTTAGGATTGACACATACTTGATACTTGTAAAAACTGCTGGTGGTGATTTCACTAGGCCACAAAAGATAGGAGAGGGGTAATTTAATGAGGAACCTTCATCATGGCTTGAACGTAATATGCTTGTCCATGTCCCACATTCATAACTTTGCCCTGCAATGCCACTATATGTCTAGCTAAGTGTTCCTTTGATTTGAGTCTTGTGAATAACAGCATAAATTACAATGCACCAGTGTTTAGACGTCTTCTAAGAAGGCCTGTCAAGATTTGTATGCATGCCATTCTGTGAAGGCATTGTTATGCATGCTTGATTTGTGATGCCAGCCATTCTGTGAAGGCATACTATTATTGTAGTAACTACCGTACTTGCCCTAATAAGCTTATATTTTTTGCAATATGTTGCGAATCCAGGTTGCATGGTTGGATGTCCCAACTTCATTCCGTGGCAACACAGTATTTTATCGATCTGCAACTAGTGGTTGATCACTGGAGATCAGTGCTTGCGCTGAACTGACAGTTTCAGCTGTGGTCATAGCATCATACAAAAATTATGAATTTATTCACTAAAATAATAATTGGATAGTTATGCTAACCTTGCGTACGTGAACCAAAAGTGCACAAAATCAGGCAACTCGAGTATAAATTCCTCTTCATCGGCATTGTGTCACAGTTCAGCGACAGCAGACAAACTTTCACACCCATCAAATCTTTACCAATATCAGCAGACCTTGCAGTGCTCTGGTGTCATTTTGACCATCCGTGAATGTATAAACGTCTGGTAGTTCCAAACAACACTCATAAGTAGTTTTAGATACGTAGTAACCACGAATGGTTGACCAAAATGTTAATGTGTCAAATTTGAAGCGATACGCTTACTCGACATACACCGTTAGCATGTTCGCATGACAACCACGGTTCCATCTAGTGAGTCTACTCTGCGGAGTGTAGTAAGGGACCACTTAGTATTTATTTGATTGCAACAAGCGGCTTGGTGTAGCTGAGTAGAACAATTGAGCGATGGGAAAACATTATTTTCATGATTTTTTTTATGGATATTATTTTTAACCAACCAATATGTTATAAATACTAATAAATACACTGTCACAATGCCACTCGCCTCTCGAACTGAACAATTATGTCGATCTGCGAGTGGGAAGGCTGATCGAGTCAGTGACTTGGTGGTGATGTAGCATTTTTTTATTTCTGTTTTATTAAATTTCTGACGGTAAATATACTACATAAATGAATATACTACATAAATGAATATACTACATAAATGAATATACTACATAAATGAATATACTACATAAATGAATATACTACATAAATGAATATACTACATAAATGAATATCAACGAATATTGATAATACCATTACATTGCCAATGTAGATATACTTTGAAATAGAAAGTTCAAAGTTCCGAAATCGAAAGTTCCAAGGTGTGCTGAGGAACTGTTGACTATAAGCGAGTTTAAACAGGTGGGTTTTTATTTTAGTTGACAGCGAAATGTTACTATTTTTCCTGCCAACTTAACGTTAGTGGGAAGGTATTGGCATGTCGTTGCTTTGGGTGGTTCTTACGACAACCGTGAATTACGTCGTTGTCGAGTAGGATTAGCCAGCTGCGCACCCAGGGCTGCACATCATCCGAGCGAGTTGTCGACATCGTCTTGATCTACAAACTTAAGTATATGCATATTAGAACACATTTGATTGTTTTTAAGCATACTGTACGCGTGCGTATTAGGACCAATATGGTATGTAGAACTGTATGTAGGTCTGTTTCAGGTAAAAATGCTGTCTGGGTAGGTGTGTCAAGCTCTGTGTTTGTGTAGGCAGGTTCAGTCCACGTTTCAGGCGAGTGATCGCTCTCGCTTCCTATCACGTTCAATAAAATAGATGTACAGTTATGGAATAGGTTAGGGATCGACAATAGTTCGCAACGATCTGATTGACCAACTACTCTGTAATGGGAACCAAAATATTATCTTGGATCTGAGCAACCGACCACGCATGTGTTCCACTTTGTCTTTCAACCGCTCTAAACACGTAAATTCATGATGCATATCTCCGGTAGCATTCAACATTGATTAACTGTTTCATATGCAGATAACGAATTCATATTTTTGCGCACTGAGTTTGAGTTCAGTGTTCAGCATAGTCATTTACGATGCAATGGAAGCATGCCAATTAACCCCAGTTTATATTGGTGTTGCCTACTAAGCTGCATTTAAAATTATATATCTGGTTCTTATACAAGGCATATTTGTGAATCTCGGTTGCAATTTTCAAACCGCCTAAGCAAAACTGAATGCTTAACCAGTGCCGTGGCCCTGCCAATGCACTGCCACAGAACACTGGTCTTGCCTAAGGCTAGATGACATGTTGTAATTCAAAACCGTTTACCAATTGTAGTGTATGGGGTTTACTAAAGTAAACATTTATTTCATTGTACAACAGTTATAGCACCAAGTACCTATTAAAATTTCATGGTGACGTAATGACAGAATCTTAATGGGAAATTTTGGCGCCACAAATCACTCGTCTGAATTAATTTGCCATATTTAGGCGAGCAATTTATCGCTTGCCTGTTTTCAAACACTGCAGGTTGTATGTGGGTCCACCGTTCTATCTAGGCCTGGTTTGAATAGACAGGTTGTTTGTGGGTCCACCATTCTATCTAGGCCTGGTTTGAATAGACAGGTTGTTTGTGGGTCCACCGTTCTATCTAGGCCTGGTTTGAATAGACAGGTTGTTTGTGGGTCCACCATTCTATCTAAGCCTGGTTTGAATAGACAGGTTGTTGTTTGTGGGTCCACCATTCTATCTAAGCCTGGTTTGAATAGACAGGTTGTATGTGGGTCCACCATTCTATCTAAGCCTGGTTTGAATAGACAGGTTGTTTGTGGGTCTACCATTCTATCTAAACTTGTTTTAATAGACAGGTTGTTGTTTGTGGGTCCACCATTCTATCTAAGCCTGGTTTGAATAGACAGGTTGTTTGTGGGTCCACCATTCTATCTAGGCCTGGTTTGAATAGACAGGTTGTTTGTGGGTCTACCATTCTATCTAAGCCTGGTTTGAATAGACAGGTTGTTTGTGGGTCTACCATTCTATCTAAGCCTGGTTTGAATAGACAGGTTGTTTGTGGGTCCACCATTCTATCTAAGCCTGGTTTGAATAGACAGGTTGTTTGTGGGTCCACCATTCTATCTAAGCCTGGTTTGAATAGACAGGTTGTTTGTGGGTCCACCATTCTATCTAGGCCTGGTTTGAATAGACAGGTTGTTTGTGGGTCTACCATTCTATCTAGGCCTGGTTTGAATAGGCAGGTTGTTTGTGGGTCCACCATTCTATCTAAGCCTGGTTTGAATAGACAGGTTGTTTGTGGGTCCACCATTCTATCTAAGCCTGGTTTGAATAGACAGGTTGTTTGTGGGTCTACCATTCTATCTAAGCCTGGTTTGAATAGACAGGTTGTTGTTTGTGGGTCCACCATTCTATCTAAGCCTGGTTTGAATAGACAGGTTGTTTATGGGTCTACCATTCTATCTAGGCCTGGTTCAAATAGACAGGTTGTTGTTTGTGGGTCCACCATTCTATCTAAGCCTGGTTTGAATAGACAGGTTGTTTGTGGGTCCACCATTCTATCTAAGCCTGGTTTGAATAGGCAGGTTGTTTGTGGGTCCACCATTCTATCTAGGCCTGGTTTGAATAGACAGGTTGTTTGTGGGTCCACCATTCTATCTAAGCCTGGTTTGAATAGACAGGTTGTTGTTTGTGGGTCCACCATTCTATCTAAGCCTGGTTTGAATAGACAGGTTGTATGTGGGTCCACCATTCTATCTAAGCCTGGTTTGAATAGACAGGTTGTTTGTGGGTCTACCATTCTATCTAAACTTGTTTTAATAGACAGGTTGTTGTTTGTGGGTCCACCATTCTATCTAAGCCTGGTTTGAATAGACAGGTTGTTTGTGGGTCCACCATTCTATCTAGGCCTGGTTTGAATAGACAGGTTGTTTGTGGGTCTACCATTCTATCTAAGCCTGGTTTGAATAGACAGGTTGTTTGTGGGTCTACCATTCTATCTAAGCCTGGTTTGAATAGACAGGTTGTTTGTGGGTCCACCATTCTATCTAAGCCTGGTTTGAATAGACAGGTTGTTTGTGGGTCCACCATTCTATCTAAGCCTGGTTTGAATAGACAGGTTGTTTGTGGGTCCACCATTCTATCTAGGCCTGGTTTGAATAGACAGGTTGTTTGTGGGTCTACCATTCTATCTAGGCCTGGTTTGAATAGGCAGGTTGTTTGTGGGTCCACCATTCTATCTAAGCCTGGTTTGAATAGACAGGTTGTTTGTGGGTCCACCATTCTATCTAAGCCTGGTTTGAATAGACAGGTTGTTTGTGGGTCTACCATTCTATCTAAGCCTGGTTTGAATAGACAGGTTGTTGTTTGTGGGTCCACCATTCTATCTAAGCCTGGTTTGAATAGACAGGTTGTTTATGGGTCTACCATTCTATCTAGGCCTGGTTCAAATAGACAGGTTGTTGTTTGTGGGTCCACCATTCTATCTAAGCCTGGTTTGAATAGACAGGTTGTTTGTGGGTCCACCATTCTATCTAAGCCTGGTTTGAATAGGCAGGTTGTTTGTGGGTCCACCATTCTATCTAAGCCTGGTTTGAATAGGCAGGTTGTTTGTGGGTCCACCATTCTATCTAAGCCTGGTTTGAATAGGCAGGTTGTTTGTGGGTCCACCATTCTATCTAAGCCTGGTTTGAATAGGCAGGTTGTTTGTGGGTCCACCATTCTATCTAAGCCTGGTTTGAATAGGCAGGTTGTTTGTGGGTCCACCATTCTATCTAAGCCTGGTTTGAATAGACAGGTTGTTTGTGGGTCCACCATTCTATCTAAGCCTGGTTTGAATAGATAGGTTGTTTATGGGTCTACCATTCTATCTAGGCCTGGTTCAAATAGACAGGTTGTTGTATGTGGGTCCACCATTCTATCTAAGCCTGGTTTGAATAGACAGGTTGTTGTTTGTGGGTCCACCATTCTATCTAAGCCTGGTTTGAATAGGCAGGTTGTTTGTGGGTCCACCATTCTATCTAAGCCTGGTTTGAATAGGCAGGTTGTTTGTGGGTCCACCATTCTATCTAAGCCTGGTTTGAATAGACAGGTTGTTTGTGGGTCCACCATTCTATCTAAGCCTGGTTTGAATAGACAGGTTGTTTGTGGGTCCACCATTCTATCTAAGCCTGGTTTGAATAGACAGGTTGTTTGTGGGTCTACCATTCTATCTAAGCTTGGTTTGAATAGACAGGTTGTTGTTTGTGGGTCTACCATTCTATCTAGGCTTGGTTCGAATAGACAGGTTGTTCTTTGTGGGTCTACCATTCTATCTAGGCTTGGTTCGAATAGACAGGTTGTTTGTGGGTCCACCATTCTATCTAGGCCTGGTTTGAATAGACAGGTTGTTTGTGGGTCCACCATTCTATCTAAGTCTGGTTTGAATAGACAGGTTGTATGTGGGTCCACCATTCTATCTAAGCCTGGTTTGAATAGACAGGTTGTTTGTGGGTCTACCATTCTATCTAAGCCTGGTTTGAATAGACAGGTTGTTGTTTGTGGGTCCACCATTCTATCTAAGCCTGGTTTGAATAGACAGGTTGTTTGTGGGTCCACCATTCTATCTAAGCCTGGTTTGAATAGACAGGTTGTTTGTGGGTCTACCATTCTATCTAGGCCTGGTTTGAATAGACAGGTTGTTTGTGGGTCCACCATTCTATCTAAGCCTGGTTTGAATAGACAGGTTGTTTGTGGGTCTACCATTCTATCTAGGCCTAGTTCGAATAGACAGGTTGTTGTATGTGGGTCCACCATTCTATCTAAGCCTGGTTTGAATAGACAGGTTGTTGTTTGTGGGTCCACCATTCTATCTAGGCCTGGTTTGAATAGACAGGTTGTTTGTGGGTCCACCATTCTATCTAAGCCTGGTTTGAATAGACAGGTTGTTTGTGGGTCCACCATTCTATCTAAGCCTGGTTTGAATAGACAGGTTGTTTGTGGGTCCACCATTCTATCTAAGCCTGGTTTGAATAGACAGGTTGTTTGTGGGTCTACCATTCTATCTAAGCTTGGTTTGAATAGACAGGTTGTTGTTTGTGGGTCTACCATTCTATCTAGGCTTGGTTCGAATAGACAGGTTGTTCTTTGTGGGTCTACCATTCTATCTAGGCTTGGTTCGAATAGATAGGTTGTTTGTGGGTCCACCATTCTATCTAGGCCTGGTTTGAATAGACAGGTTGTTTGTGGGTCCACCATTCTATCTAAGTCTGGTTTGAATAGACAGGTTGTATGTGGGTCCACCATTCTATCTAAGCCTGGTTTGAATAGACAGGTTGTTTGTGGGTCTACCATTCTATCTAAGCCTGGTTTGAATAGACAGGTTGTTGTTTGTGGGTCCACCATTCTATCTAAGCCTGGTTTGAATAGACAGGTTGTTTGTGGGTCCACCATTCTATCTAAGCCTGGTTTGAATAGACAGGTTGTTTGTGGGTCTACCATTCTATCTAGGCCTGGTTTGAATAGACAGGTTGTTTGTGGGTCCACCATTCTATCTAAGCCTGGTTTGAATAGACAGGTTGTTTGTGGGTCTACCATTCTATCTAGGCCTGGTTCGAATAGACAGGTTGTTGTATGTGGGTCCACCATTCTATCTAAGCCTGGTTTGAATAGACAGGTTGTTGTTTGTGGGTCCACCATTCTATCTAGGCCTGGTTTGAATAGACAGGTTGTTTGTGGGTCCACCATTCTATCTAAGCCTGGTTTGAATAGACAGGTTGTTTGTGGGTCCACCATTCTATCTAAGCCTGGTTTGAATAGACAGGTTGTTTGTGGGTCCACCATTCTATCTAAGCCTGGTTTGAATAGACAGGTTGTTTGTGGGTCCACCATTCTATCTAAGCCTGGTTTGAATAGACAGGTTGTTTGTGGGTCCACCATTCTATCTAAGCCTGGTTTGAATAGACAGGTTGTTTGTGGGTCCACCATTCTATCTAAGCCTGGTTTGAATAGACAGGTTGTTTGTGGGTCCACCATTCTATCTAAGTTTGGTTCGAATAGACAGGTTGTTGTTTGTGGGTCTACCATTCTATCTAGGCTTGGTTCGAATAGACAGGTTGTTGTTTGTGGGTCCACCATTCTATCTAGGCCTGGTTCGAATAGACAGGTTGTTTGTGGGTCCACCATTCTATCTAGGCCTGGTTCGAATAGACAGGTATGTGGGTCCAACCTTCTATCTAGGCCTGGTTCGAATAGGCAGGTTGTTGTATGTTGGTCCACCATTCTATCTAGCCCAAATTCGTGTAGGCAAGTTGTTGTATTTTGACCTTACATTCTGTAGAAGCCTTCCGCTTACTCTAGGCCTGCTACTGCTAACTGTTAATTGTAAGGCCTATAATTATTAATTTTACTGATCTGTTAATGAACTCCATATAATAAGCTGTATGCCAGTTGATACAATGCTTTCTCATGACAGTTGTTTTCAGAGTGTTTGGTGTTTAAAGGCAGTTGGAACTATGTACATAGTAGCATGAATGGTAGGAATGCAGATAATTATTGATTTCTCTATCCTCATTTGAACTCGAGTTCTGCTGGCTTGACCAGTGAACTGCCTAGATATCGGCTGGCTTCATCAATTCCACTGGCTTGACCAACAAACTGCATGGATACCATTTGGCAACAGGCATCATATTAGCATGGCATTTCAGGTGGAATTTCTGCTGTAGTGTTTCAGTTCCTGTCATTTATCAAACTTTGACGGAGTTTAATATCTAGACAGGACATCCTGTATAGTGCTTGACTCATGTGTCTGATGTTGCTGGAGTTATCTGAGAGGCAGCTTGCGTTTTATCAGGACACACTAATCATTCCAAGTACTTATTTAATGGTTGTACTCAACCCCGGTCATCATTTAAGTCATTAAACTCCCTCAACCAGTAAATGACACTCTGAAGCAAAAGTGATCTTATTCAGCCCAATTGCATACTAACTGATGTGTAACCTGGTGAACTCTAGCTTGAACTCTATAGTTGGCTGTGGATACACTAGCATAAACTTGTTCAACACGTTAAACATGCAAGCATGTGCATGCACACATGTTCAAAACATTAAACATGCACGCACGCATGTGCACACGCACACACAAGCTTGTGTACCAGATATAACATGATTTTTGTGTTTACAATTTTGTAGATTTTTTCTAAATTGTAATAAAGTAAAAGAGGATATCTTGGAGTATAACTTGTGTTTTATATTCATGTTGCCAGGTTCTTTGTTTTGTTTTGGTATGAGTAAATGTAAATAATAGTTCTGAACTGTGATGTGATGCCCCATCAACATCATTGTGCTGTCCATGATGAGCTGTCTCCAACCGATCCTGTCTCTTGTTACTTCTCTCAAATCATCAATCATCAGCTTTGTTGTATCTCTGATCTCATCCATCCATCCATGTGTCATCTTCCTCTCTTCCACTTGCCTTCACTCATTCCGATGTTACCGGCTTTTCCTGCCTGTCGCCTTGTAACCGCACTACATGCCGAAGTACAACAGCTTCTGTTTTATTATTAGTGCGTGTAGTGGGAGGGCCTGGATTGATTTCTTCAAGGACTTGTTTGTTCTCTTGGCTGTTCATGGTTTCCAGGGCCCGGTTTATTCAGCAGGCCAGTTGTTCGTAGCACCCTCTTCCAGCACTGATACATGTAGAGATACATGTCTATCTCATGCATGTCAGTTTTACATGTAGATACATGTCTCTCTCGTGCATGTCAGTTTTACATGTAGATACATGGCTATCTCGTGCATGTCAGTTTTACATGTAGATACATGGCTATCTCGTGCATGTCAGTTTTACATGTAGATACATGTCTCTCTCGTGCATGTCAGTTTTACATGTAGATACATGGCTATCTCGTGCATGTCAGTTTTACATGTAGATACATGGCTATCTCGTGCATGTCAGTTTTACATGTAGATACATGGCTATCTCGTGCATGTTAGTTTTACATGTAGATACATGGCTATCTCGTGCATGTCAGTTTTACATGTAGATACATGGCTATCTCGTGCATGTCAGTTTTACATGTAGATACATGGCTATCTCGTGCATGTCAGTTTTACATGTAGATACATGGCTATCTCGTGCATGTCAGTTTTACATGTAGATACAGTTTTACATGTAGATACATATCTATCTCGTGCATGTCAGTTATACATGTAGATACATGGCTATCTCGTGCATGTCAGTTTTACATGTAGATACATGGCTATCTCGTGCATGTCAGTTTTATATGTAGATACATGTCTATCTCATGCATGTCAGTTTTACATGTAGATACATGTCTATCTCGTGCATGTCAGTTTTACATGTAGATACATGGCTATATCGTGCATGTCAGTTTTACATGTAGATACATGGCTATATCGTACATGTCAGTTTTACATGTAGATAGATGCCTATCTCGTGCATGTCAGTTTTACATGTAGGTACATGGCTATATCGTGCGTGTCAATATTACATGTAGATACATGGCTACCTCATGCATGTCAATGTATCCTAAATTGGTCTGTTGTACCAGGTATGTGTGATTGCACCAGGGAACCCACTGAATGGCATAGTTCTGTGCAGGTAATTGGTGCAGTTGATGTTAGTGCAGTCATATTGATTATCTCTCATGAATTCGTAATTACGGCAGTGTTGTGTAATTGATACTGCCTCAGCAAGCAGATAGGCAGCTATTAGAAGAGTTTTGGTATGTTAGAACTCCATCCTCAACTGATTTAGCCTATCGAAAATCCGGTTCGTTGATGTCCAATTATGTAGTGTGTAAACAGTATTTCAATTTAATGAAAAAATACATATTTTTTTCAAATTATCAAAATAATTTACTTTTGTTGTTTGATCTGGTAAGGCTCAAAATAGTGGATATCCAAAATAGTTAACACTGTGGGTCAATGCCGATCATGGGCGTAACTTCCATCCTCTCACCGATCACATGACAAAGTTAGAAAAATTCACCAAAGGTGAAATTTGTGAATTTTCAGCATTTCCAGTTTCACTTCACGTAATATTTGATCAAACATCAAGTAATTTAAAAGTTTGTTTGATGATTTCTCAAAGCCTACATATAAAATTGCACAAACAGGCTAGCATGCTGCAGTGGATACTAGGTAGGTTTGATTTTTCGCAAAATTAATTTGAAATAGAGACTAGCAAAAAAATCAAATTGAGGAGGGACGTTTAACAGTGGGTTGGACGAGGATCCAGTCATCTCATAAAATTGGACACAACTTGCCGACTCACTTGGCATATATGTGAAGGTAGCTGGACACATGTGTTAGATCTAAGAGCTCTATTTTGAAAATGACTAGTAATTCAAAATTACCTTGTAATAATTAAAATAAATAAGACACTCATTGGTGAGTTTTTAATAATTGTTTAATCAAAACTGCTGGTGCTGTGTGCTGCCAAGTAGTATATGAGTCAGGTTGACATACCTACTGGACACAGGTGTCTGGTTATCAAAATGATGGTATCTAACATATACGCTTGGGGTCAATTACATTATATCAATTCAAATTACAAAATTCCAATTCCAGTAATCAATTCCTTATTTAATTTCTGCATATGATGGTACATAATGACAAACAAATGTGATATACATAACATATTATATATATAATTGATTATTTGCAGCGAATAATTTTAGTTAAAAATGGTACGATGTAATTGAAAAAAGTAATTGAAAAAAAGTAATTGAAAAAAGTAATTGAAAATACTAATTACATTTTCACCAATCACAATTACTTTTAAAAATAAAAAACAATTCTGGAATTGGAATAGACGTTCCGATTGCAATGTAATTGACCCCAAACCTGCCAACAGAACCAGTAGTTTTTACACCACCAAAGTGATACAACTTCACTGAACCCAGTTAGTAATTTCAATTTATGTTATATATTTATACAACTATTAGAGTGAATATGGAATTAATTATTCACGTGTCTATCCATTGGCGCCAGGGTATTGTCTGTGAAGCATTCTCTGTCTACTTTATTGATGTAGGGACACATGGCATGTGGTGCTGAGCTGGCTGCTCTGTCACCTCACCATTCATTGGCTGCAATATCCCTGTCTGCTGCTATTGATCTGCCTGTATTACTCTCCACTCGTCTATTGCAGACAGGTGGAACATCTACTGGGGCAAACAAATGGTTGATTAGCTTAGATGTAATCTAATTGTGGAACTTCCATTCCGTTAATCATTCTGTTTGATCGTAATGTAAGTTGTGGTTGGGTCAACAGAATATGGTTACACCCAAGGTTCGCACAGATTCCCAAATGTTGTATTTGATTTTGTGACTCAAATACCCTTAAATGTTTTTGAATTTATGGCAGTGTTCTTGAAAACATATTTTCTGTGTTGCTATATGAATACACCAGCTATCAGTGATTGCATGTTTTGTAATTGTGGTAAATTGCTTCAGTTATTTTAAATAAGTTTTTAATTTGCCTTCAAGAATTTCCAGGAGACTGCTGCAAAACTATTAAAAAAAGTTTGGCCAGATGTTGCTATGTGCGCACATGAACCAATCAAATGAGCTCTTTCTCCAATGGCCTGTGAGGCAGCCGCCAGCATACATGATGTTTATTTTATTTTGCTTTCATTACAAGTTGTTCGATTAATGATTGATTATCGCCATGTCGAGAGCTGAGATCAGTTGTAATGTGAGGCATGAGTGGTTATTGGACGATAAATGAAGGATCGCTGCGGCGATCAGAAGTTAGCGCGATTCAAGGTCCGTACTAACTGTAGCAAAATTTTATGTCTTGTTTTGTAATTTTACAAACATCTCAAGAAACTTGGTCATGGGTTCATTCTTCTAAATAACTAACTCGTTACTTCACTGATTGAGTGTAAACAAATTGTTAGAAAAGTTGTTTTAAATTTTAGTGAAATATTTGTGAAGTAGAAGAAGATGAAAACAGGTTTTGCGGAAAGGCTTCATTGCATGAAATTGTTATGCCATGGCGTTTGCATTTCGAAAACCCTGTGGATAAAGTTACGACATTGCTGCAGCTTCAGCATTTAGGCTAAATTTAAGTACCCTAATTCTAATTCATTGTCACGCATTGCGTATTAGTAATAATAAAACTAGCAAAACTGTAAATATGCTCATCCAGTCGGGACACCAAACACCTATTTCAGTACAGATGGTAAATGCTCTAGTTTCTACAATAATTTAATTAAAATAAAAAATTATTATAAGTAAAACAAAAAGGGGTCAGTAACTCCTATTAAGACAAATTTGTTGTTGTCAGTTAGCTTTTTATCCGTGTGCAACTGCTTGTGCTGATAGATGTATGAGTGGCACAAACAGTCTATTGAGTATTGGAAATAAACATTTAATATTTTAAAGTTGTTTCTCAAATAATGTTCAGACGCTTCAGAAAATGTTCTTGAAAAAGTGCTGTTTTCCCCCTAAATGTTCTTTAATTTTACTGTATGCTTTCTGTATGAACCCTGGTTACACCTTACTAGTTTACATTTACTTATTATTTTCGTGCCCTAGGGATGCCAGACACATAAGCTTCACACAAGAACTCACCAGTGCCCACTACATTGGGTACCCCCTGCCGCTTTGCCCCAAGTTTTGATATACGGTATATCCCATCCACCCTAAACCATCGGAATCTCAGTCAAAAAAATCTTGTTTTGAATCCTCTTGTAGTCGTTTTGAAGCTTGGGTAATTTTTTCACTCCACGTTGCTCCAGTCCACTGAGCTGTAAAAGTGAGCACCTGGCTATAGACAGTGGAGTGATATGTGAACGAATATAGTCTTCGTCCAGTATTTGCAGATGTTGAGTTGGTGTTGGAATGAACAGGTCTGCAGGAGGTGAAGTGTAAAGCAACGACTGGATGCCAGATATGGGGTCAAATACATTTATATTCTTGGGGTCAAAAACAATTACAAATACTATGAAATGCATAAGTATTTAAATAAATTGGGAAGTATTTCAAATACTTTTTACAGTACAGCTGTTCCACTGGGTTATGAGAGGAGCTAGATTATAGAACAGGATAGGGATCCACAGGTGTGATAGGATGGTGTAGAGTGGTTAATCAAGTAGTAGTAATAGCAATGTGGCCAATCAGGATTCAGGGAAACTGGATATGGGTAAGGGTGAATGCTCTGGCAAGAAGTTCTTGGCACTGTCCCTTGTAAAATTAGCAGGCAAAGACATTTTATGGATAACTGATGATGCCATCTGGCTTGGGACGCCCACACCTTCCTCTCAACCCACAGACAGCAAATAATTGTCTTATCAGCTCAAACATTAGCAGGCTTTAGCAGCTAGCAGGGTGGGTTAGCTGAGGCATGGAAACCATGATCAAAAGATGGACAGGCCAGTTTAACACAGTCCTGTGGAGTGCGGTGGTCTAGGTGGTGGAGCATCAAACTTTTGGTCGAGGGAACCGGGGTTCAAAACCACCTACAGTCTTTCGGAAGAGACATTAAAGCCGTTGGTGTGCCCTCATAAGGGCCAATGTAAATTACTAAAAATTTCAAATACTTTATGGAAATATTTAAATACAAATACTTTCATTTCATTATTGCCAAATACAAATACTTAAAAAAAGATTTAAAAACTTTCAAATACAAATGTATTTTACCCCATATCTGCTGGATGCTGCATTATATATGGACGTACCCTTACCTTTTAGACCTGACCATGCACTGTGAGGCTGTTGGTCATTCAGTTCATCACTGGGCAGTGGTGTGGGAGATGTGTGGGCGCGTGCTCTATGCCTACAGTTGATGGCTACTGAGCCTGGCAGTAATGATGATATTGCCACTGCTCACAGGTAGCTAGTTTCAATCAGTGTCAGGTGTAGTTACACTAGTTGCTTGGCGGCTGCTGTTAATAGATTAAGCTGTCATTCTGGCAGAGGAAACACATTGTTTCCATACGGCACACCCTCAATGACCATGTTTTCAACAACGTTATACACTGCGATTCAAAGAAACAGACCCAGTTCCATAACTGACCACTCCACAATGGTTTGAAATAAATACTCCTACACAGTTGTTGAGTTCTAAGATGGTATTTGAAAATATTGTAATTGACAACTTTGAAATGAAATTATTTATACATCCATGCACCTACATGTATACATACACGCATGTTCAGCAGTTTTTAAATGAGAAAACCAAAGTGCCTCTGCCTTTGAAAACTAAAGGCCCGTTCACCCGAGTGATTAGTTGTCCGATTGTTTCTTGAACGCAACAAGAAATGATGCATCCAATTGGTTGGATGACTGTGTTGCCCGATCGGTCGGACAACTAATTGCTCGTGTGAACGGGCCTTTAGATTGATCATGTCCTTGGTTGATTTATCTGTTTACTTACAGCATAATTATATTGTTAAACGTTTGAGATTTTTTCCCACAGACTAATTATATTTCTTTATTTTCCAGGACTGAGAAGGTGACCTTGAGAGCCAGGAAGTTTTGACTGGTTGCAGAAACATTTCACTCAAAATGGCTGACGAAGGTAAGTTCGTTGTGCGTAGTTAAATTGGGAATTCTTTTTTAAAGTGTATAGGGTAATTCTATGAATGCCAACAGCAAGAAACAAATAAATCTCATTTTGGTGGTTGACTTCCCAGAAAATGTAACCTGGTCCCACTGACAATTTCCAAGAAAACTAGTTGACACCATTTCTGATTATGTGGCTTCTGTGTGAAGTTAAGCAACACTACTGGCAGCAGCAAAGTGGACAGAATAAAAGCTAATGAGCAATAATGTTGGCTCTGTATGTAGTGTTTGGAATCTCCATCTAATTAGTCATTACAGCATCAGTATTCAGTCAGATTCAATTGTTAATTGTTATTAATTATTAAAGCATCACCACCAAGCTGCTCTACAACAGTGGGATAATTCGGACAGATACTTTGTATTTGAGAGAATCAGAAATTATCAGAATTACTATTATTCGTGTAAACAACTGACTAATTTGTTTAAATGGTCCTAGTTTGTACAAGTAAGTAAGGCCTTGCTGGGAGATGAAGAGGACAGTGTGGATGCTATAATGAGGGCCTGGTCCTAGTTTGGAGTAGTAAGGCCTTAATGGGAGGTGAAGAGGACAGTGGATGTTATGAGTGCCTGGTCCTAGTTTGGACAAGTAAGGCCTTACTGGGAGGTGAAGAGGACAGTATGGACCTTACAATGAATGCCTGGTCCTGGTTTGGACAAGTAAGTAAGGCCTTGCTGAGAGGTGATGAGGACAGTATTGTCGTTATAATAAGCGCCTGGTCCCGATCGTAGTTTGGACAAGTAAGGCCTTACTGGGAGGTGAAGAGAACAGTGTGGATGCTATAATGAGTGCCTAGTCCTAGTTTAGAGTAGTAAGGCCTTACTAGAATGTGAAGAGGACAGTGTGGATGTTACATTAAGTGCCTGATCCTATTTTGGACAAATAATGCCTTGCTGAGAGGTGAAGAGGACATTGTGGACGTTACAATGAGTGCCTGATCCTATTTTGGACAAATAATGCCTTGCTGAGAGGTGAAGAGGACAGTGTGGATGTTACAATGAGTGCCTGATCCTATTTTGGACAAATAAGGCCTTGCTGAGAGGTGAAGAGGACAGTGTGGATGTTACAATGAGTGCCTGATCCTATTTTGGACAAATAAGGCCTTGCTGAGAGGTGAAGAGGACAGTGTGGACGTTACAATGAGTGCCTGATCCTATTTTGGACAAATAATGCCTTGCTGAGAGGTGAAGAGGACATTGTGGACGTTACAATGAGTGCCTGATCCTATTTTGGACAAATAAGGCCTTGCTGAGAGGTGAAGAGGACAGTGTGGACGTTACAATGAGTGCCTGATCCTATTTTGGACAAATAATGCCTTGCTGAGAGGTGAAGAGGACATTGTGGACGTTACAATGAGTGCCTGATCCTATTTTGGACAAATAAGGCCTTGCTGAGAGGTGAAGAGGACAGTGTGGATGTTACAATGAGTGCCTGATCCTATTTTGGACAAATAAGGCCTTGCTGAGAGGTGAAGAGGACAGTGTGGACGTTATAATGAGTGCCTGGTGCTAGTTTGTACCTGAATTGAGGTCACACATAATAGACAGTAAGTTTCTGAACTGAGCTTATCTGATCACAGGGTGTTCACCAGCAGACAAAAGCATTCAGTCACATTGCAGGTGTGTTGGTTTGTGTGACTATTGGTTTGAAAGATGCTGCTATCTGATAGGCAATTGTACCTGACTCTAGGTGCCAGTGTAGGTGTCTGGTATGAGGCTGGCTGCATTGTCAGGCACATTCTACACACAGACACACACTTGATAGCCAGCACTTCTGTGTCTTATTAATGCTACCATTACTGGTTATCCAACTATGATCATTGACTGCAGCCTGTTATGGTTGATTCAGTGCTAGATACAGTGTGGTTTAGGTATCAACCATCGCACCTGGTTGTATAATGTCTATGCCCTGGGTTCACAAGTACTAGAGCTGTGGTGAATATAAACCATGTGGACTTCTGTGTTTACTTTAATCTGTTGTACGTATACTATTAGGGAGTTCAGCGATACCGCTGTGGCTCGAAGCAACGGCGGCGAAAGTACTACTTGGCCTCCGCATACCACAAACTTCAAGACCACAGTTTTCACATGAAACGTCCCTCATAATGTTTTCAAGTGATCCATAATACTGTTATAATATAACTTATTGTTCCTCAATAATAAAACTATTATATCTCATCGCGTTCGTTGCTAATTAATCCATGAACGTGACACTGCATCCAGCGGACGCAAGTGGACGGCGCCATTTTTCTGGGGGATACCTACATTTCAAAAGAAGATAAACAGTTGTTCCTCTTTGGATAGGCTATTTTAAATAGCCTCATTTTGACCGTGGAATTCCCGAAAATGACGTCAGCGATGCCGAATTTAGATAAACATTGCGGTTTCTGAATGAGGTAAGAATTATCGAAAAATTCGTCGATTTCTTAAAAATCTCGCGCCTCGATTTCTAATCGGCAAGTACGATTTGATAGAGTAATTTATTTCGATAAAAATCACTTACATGGTTTGTGATATTAATTTGAAGAACAAGTGTAAAATCGTACTTTTCCCCGACAGGTCTGACCCATTTCAACCATGGCCTATGCCGCCGAGACACTCTTTGACATAAGCGGGTGGACCGAATCAGAAATTTACCATTTTCTCCAAGGTAAGGATGATACTTATCACTCTTGATGTTTAGTTAACATATCATTCTTTCAAAATCCTCCTATATTCATTGATATATTAGCGTTAGAATAACTTTGTCGTAGTTTGTTTACGACTTTCATTACAAGTAGGTATCGGCGGGGGGATATCGACAATAAATGTAACAGCAGAATAAATTTGCATGCGCCATTGTTCGCATGGATTTTCCCCAGCTGCGCATGCGTATTGGCTTCCTGTGTTATTCCATTTATTGAGTGCACTCCCTAAATTCAAGTCGGCCGATCTTTGCATGGGGTTTTAATTTCGGTTTAATTATTCTGTAACCTGCAATGCATCTTCAAGCTACATTTAGTTCAATCACATGATGTATTTATGTCCATAGTTGCACGCAGAACTTAATGCAAACAAGATTTATGTAGTCATTTTGTTTTTACAACTGTATTGTAAAACACAATTTACAAATCTTTTTCACGTGAGAATATTTCTTAAATAATATGAACACCTATAGTATTGCTGTATCTACATTCTCATTATATATTTAACATGTTTTGTACAAAAATTATGTAGTTTCATACTTGTTAATGCATTTTTTATTGTTTCAGATAACACTTTACCAGAGGAAAAGGCACCAAATGTGGCGTTCTTTTACATTCTAATCAAGAAAATTTAGGAATCTGAGACTCTTCATCTGCAACATGACCTTCTTCGTCTACTTCCTAAGTTGGGACTGCGCCTGCCTGATCATGTGTCATCTTTTCTTCGGTTCGTTCGACGGAACACTGATAAAGCTTTCCGGAAGAGGAAGTTTTCACCATTATCTCATATTCCGGCTCCAGTTCTTCCCAAACCTTCCAATGACATTGTTGGTCCTCTCTGTCGGGGTGAGGAATCATTGGTATTCATCATATAATTTTGAAATGGCCCCCAAATATTTGGTAATCAATGCTTACCATGTGTCTTTAGCTATTTGGTGACCAGTTATCTTAAAGTATTTACCCTCTATTTTGGCATCATACATGACATACCCTTTGAAATCCAAGATGGCCGCCATCTTGGAAGATGAGCAGCCATCTTGTGTTCTGCACACATAAATTAAGAGTGTTTATTAATGTCAGTTTACTATTTTGTTCCCATTCAGTTCAGTATTTTATGCCTTAGAAGTATTAGAACTGATATAATGTGAATATTTAGGCAATTAGGGCATTTGCATATGCAAATTAGGTCATTAATATTTACAATGTTCAAAATCCGCGACCAGATTTGGATTCAGCAGTTAAAATTATGTAAAGATGGCAAGTTTTATAGTGATTCGTTTAGAAATAACCATGTTAGTACATAATAAATGGTGTAAATAGCTAATTATGCAGCCAAAATGGTGCCATTGCTAAGACAAAAGGCTGTTCATAATCCCTATGACTATTTCATAGAAATGCTTATTTATCGGATATTAAAATATTCATAGAAAATCAATGGATTGACCAATCTGAAAGATTTTTGTGTCATTTTGTTCCTTAGAGCAGGCTCTTTCCAATGAGTGGAGATTAAGGTTTGTGTGTCCAAGTTCATTTTCATGCCTGAACTCCCTAATACTATATTATGTTTGTTCTAAATTCAATATCTTACCATGTCAATTAATTTTAGTGAACTACATACTTCTTGCTTCACTACGTCATAGTCCACAACTAGAATAGGTTTACATAGTGTTGGAGGAAGGAATACAGAATAGGTTCACATAATGTTGGAGGAAGGAATACAGAATAGGTTCACATGGTGTTGAAGGAAGGAATACAGATTAGGTTCACATAGTGTTGGAGGAAGGAATACAGAATAGGTTCACATAGTGTTGGAGGAAGGAATGCAGAGGAAGTGTTGGAGGAAGGAATACCTTACAAAACATCCCAGAAAAAGTTGAAACCAGAAGTGCATCCTGTTTGAAAGTGTTTGTTTAGTGTGGAAACGGAGTCTGAGTCTGCTGTAACCTGAGAAGACCACACAGCTACTCAGGAGGGGTAACTGACTTACTCTACCCCACAGACAGGGTAGTCTACTGGGGAAGTATATGTGTCATGTGCCTGGTCCTCTCATCCTGGCTTGTGTCTGTCTACCTGTGTCTATGCCCTTTGACATGTGTACTTTGGGGTGTGCGGCTCTGTGGTTACAGCCCTGGACTGTCAAATAGTTGGGGTCCACATGCTGCTGTTTCGAAACTTGAGCAGTTTCGTTCACACAACTTTGCCTGTTTCTTCCAGAAGAGATGCCACAAGCCGTTGGTCCTTTCCACCTGGTGTCTAGCGAGTGTTTATTTAACGTGTTTATTTACTACTGACAATTTGATTAGGTCAGTTAATCACACTTTGTTGTGCAGCTGAGGCATATGAGTCATCAAAGGTAACTTACTGGTTACACATAGATGAGAAATTGTTGGACTCTCATAACCTAATTGGCTTCCTTGCTATCTGGGCCTTTGCCTTGGATGACAGTCTTGTTAAACTCTTCCTGTCCTACACTGTATATTATACGTTGAACTGATGTGTCCTTTATTCGTGTACAGAACTATTGTAACACATCTTTTTCTTCTTGCTGTGGACAGCCTGAATATGGATAAACATGTTATACACGTGGAAACTATGATGAAGTACTGCAGGCAGATGTGCTTTCACTGGCCTGGTGACATTGTTAGGCAGTATAATTGTAGTCACCCTGACTGGTTGCTATGTGAACCAGCCTCAGTAAATGTAGGTATACTGGTGGCTATCAAAGGGTCAACATAAGCTACTGACCTTCACTGATTGCAATCACTCTTCCACTGACATCAGTGACATGACCACCCTATATCTTGGATATCCAGGAAAGTATTTCTTAAACCATAGCAACACGGTTTAATAATTGTTTGGTCATGTGTTCTGTGGTACTCCATGTGGACTGTGGTAAACTACTATGTGGTACCCCAGTCCAATTGTTATGTGGCACATTACTATATGGTACTTCCTGTCCAGTTGTTCTGTGGCACATTACTGTGTGGTATCCCCAGTCCAATTGTTATGTGGCACATTACTGTGTGGTACCCCCGTCCAATTGTTATGTGGCACATTACTGTATTGTACTTCCTGTCCAGTTGTTCTGTGGCACATTACTGTGTGGTACCCCCAGTCCAATTGTTATGTAGCACATTACTGTATTGTACTTCCTGTCCAGTTGTTATGTGGCACATTACTGTGTGGTACTCCCAGTCCAATTGTTATGTGGCACATTACTGTATTGTACTTCCTGTCCTGTTGTTCTGTGGCACATTACTGTGTGGTACCCCCGTCCAATTGTTATGTGGCACATTACTGTATTGTACTTCCTGTCCAATTGTTATGTGGCACATTACTGTGTGGTACCCCCAGTCCAATTGTTAGGTGGCACATTACTGTATTGTACTTCCTGTCCAGTTGTTCTGTGGCACATTACTGTGCGGTACCCCCAGTCCAATTGTTATGTAGCACATTACTGTATTGTACTTTCTGTCCAGTTGTTCTGTGGCACATTACTGTGTGGTACTTCCTGTCCAATTGTTATGTGGCACATTACTGTGTGGTACTCCCTGTCCAATTGTTCTGTGGCACATTACTGTGTGGTACTTCCTGTCCAATTGTTCTTTGGTACTCCCTGTTTTTTTTTTCCAGTCTTGAACATTCTAAAAAACCTTAAACGCGCGAATGGCTTCCGTGGAAGATGTTGCGTCTATGACAGCCATTTTTGGCCCAATTGTTTTTTTCATTGGCAAGCCAATGCTGGTTGATATAATGACAGCCATTATTGGCCCATTTTTTTGCACTGGTAGGCCAGTGCAAATTGAGCAAATGTCAAATGACAGCCATTATTGGCTGAATTAGGTTTTTTCAAGTCCGGTTGAAATATTATTGGCCCAGTCGAGTCTTACTAGCTGTGTAGCGAGGTTGGCATTATCACCTGCACAGTAATAATAATAGAAGAAGAACCAACACATGAAGGTTCATGAAAAAGTAACTTGAAACTTTATTTTAAATATATAAATATGTAAGTAATGTTTGAAGCATCTTAAGACTTTAAATACATGCATGCAAATACGTCTAATATGAAAAAAATTAATATGTTTACAATCACACTCAAAATCAAATGCTTTACACTAAAAGTGAAGCAATACAACAAACAAAAATAGAAGATATAGCAGTAATACAACTTGTTTTGAAAGTAATACATTGAAACATTACTTATTTGATAAAACAACAATCATCCAGATTCAGTATTGCCTAGTATTGGACAAAAAACTATGAATTTACTAGACTGAGCACAGCCTAATCGTTGGTGGGTTTGCCTGCCGTTTGAGTTGAGGAACCGGGAAACTGCTGCCGGTAGTAGGGCCTATACGCCGGTTATGTATGTGAATCGGAGCCCAAATCAGACTCAATTTCGAAGTCTACCGCGATCGTGCTTGGCCACTGTAGAGTGCCAGCGGTGGGCGACAATACAGTAGCGTCTCGGCTACTAGCAACAGGCACATCAACATAATAAAGGATGCTGACTCAAACTGTTCAGGAACAATCGCAGGAACGCTGCATTTATTCACATTTACGAAAAAGACATTGACTGTCGTGAACTATGACATTGACATTATCGCATCTTTTCACTCAATTGGCAGGTGTCATTTTGAATTCGCCCCATGACATCCGGGTCACGGGATTGTTTCTTCAAAACAGAGCGCCAATGGATAGGCACTGAGAAACGCCACATAAACGCGTTTCCCAACCAATGACATACGATTACAATAAATAGAGATCAACAGCAGTACCATTACTTTCCAACGATGTGAAGTTAAAAAATATATAGTCTTATAGATCGGCGGTATTCGCTATTCTGCCGCTGACAACATTCGTCGAATCACGACTGCTTGCGCTAAGTCATCACTAAGTCTAAGACAGTTCAAACAATTTTATTGTAAAAAAAGTCATCTTGTAAAAAGAAAAACCCGTCTTTTATTATATTTTACCCGTTGTCATAAGACGTTTGCAGACGGATCCCTTGCTAAGGGCCTGACTCCCTGTGGCACATTACTGTGTGGTACCCCCAGTCCAATATTGTTATGTGGCACATTACTGTATGATACTCCCTGTCCAGTTGTTCTGTGACACATTACTGTTTGGTACCCTCAGTCCAATATTGTTCTGTGGCACATTACTGTTTGGTACTCCCTGTCCGGCTGTTCTGTGGAATGTGGTACTCCCTGTCCATGTGGATTGTGGTACACTACTGCATGTGGTAAAAAAAGGAAACACTTGTTTGTGGTATTTAGTGGTTCACCATTCCGCATGTGTAGGTTTTGTCCTGTCCTGTTACCACATCATTTTTGAAATTGGTGTCTATTTTAGCATATGTAATAATATACTTCAGAATTGTTGGTTGTTCAATTACATGTACCTATTTTGTGAATTGTGATACAAAAAGGCCGTTCAGAACGGTTCTGAAGTGATGCCAGACTAACTATTTCACAAACACATATTTTTCCACTCTATTATATTGAATGATGCAGAGATTAGAACCACAAGTCTTTATAAATTATGTTACTGAATGTAGGTCAGTAGCTGCCTGTGTATATGTGTACCCTGTAGAGATGGCGGTGGAATCTGCAAAAAGTTTGTCCTCTTTTCTCTCTGTCCTTATCACCAGCCTAGTGTCACTGTCAGCTGTTGTTATTTGCCTAGCATTTAACCCTTTAGCTCTCATGCTTAGTAATTATGTTTCACTGTTTAGCATGGTCTTTAAACTTTGATATGGGTCATGAGGCCTAGAAAGACTGCCAAAATAACATACCAACCAGGCAGATATGTGACACTTCCAATTTGTCATGGTGTGATGGCTGTAATTGTGAAATTCACATCAGTGGGACAATGATTGTGTGTAGGCCTGCACGCTTACACACCTACACACTTAACACTTATCTACACTACTGGATTCATTATCAATATGTGTATCTCATATTTACCATATTTTTATAATTATGGCATCAGTTCAAGATGTTGTGCACCTTGATTAATTACTTTGTTTTAGACCTACTACATGGAAAGGAAGTCCTTGTATGGTTCTACTGCATCTACCAGTACTTATTGTTTTATGTGATGTGTTCAATGTTACGTGTTGGAATACAGGTTAAACACCTTTTGCAAATGTTAAATCTGCACATTTCAAAATGTTTGTTTTCAAATTGTTTACATTTAATTGGTACATGCATTTGTATATATTTACATATGTATATTCAATCGAACTTCGCTGTATAATCACCTCAGTAATACAGCCACCTCGCCATTGTGAGCACCCTGGGACAGTCCCAAATTACTTCCATAACTAAAAAGTATACGACATTAAATCCCGCTAATACGGTATTCTCGCCATTCAGGTAACTTTGGATTAGACCCGAGGGTGACCTTAATAATGAGCTTCCACTGTACATGTTTGCCATGGATGCCGTTGTATTTTTACAGTACATTTCTACATCATGTACACAGCTGGTGCTGCTAGATACATCATAACAGCAGTTTTAGACACAATAAAGCTGCTGCAAAAACAGCCTTCTCTGTGATGCCACAGGATCCACTGATCTATTGCTCTGTTCTGGAGTGGGATGCTTTCTAATGTAGCAACTATAGATCTGGTTTAATACATAGTGCCACCTACTGGATAAAAATGTACTAATTTATCTAGCCTGTTGTGGGACACCTGCTGGATAAATGCAGCAGTCTACACAGCAACACTTTACGTTGCAAACTCTGTATTACTGTATCAGCTTCAGTAGCCACACTACGGAACTTGACATGTCTGATCACTTAACTTAGAACTTCAAATGACTGAAGATTTGAAATGTTTTCTTTTATCATCAAGCACTTATGTTCAGGTTAGCTGGTTGAGGACTTGGTCCATCCGTTAATGGAAGCTGATGATGCAGTTCCCTAAAATTCACAACTGTTTCTTTTATTTAAGCGTTTTCTAAATGTGTCCTACAGTAAACTGTAACATTCCATCAGTCTTGTGATGCTTGCATGTACATGCTACGGAGATTGTCATGCTACAGAGATTGTCATGCTATAGAGATTGTCATGCTACAGAGATTGTCATGCTACGGAGATTGTCATGCTATAGAGATTGTCATGTTTCTGCATTCATGTTCCAGAGATTGTGATGACGCCAACAAAGAGCGGCAAGGTGACCTCTATCAAGTTTGAGAAGGTCAAGCGAGCCCAGATTGATGAGAGTCGTGTTGCCCACAAAGCTGGTGGACAACACACTGGACTGGTCATCAACAAACAGACGGCAGGTTTGTGATTGACCAACGAATAGCTTTGACATAGTGACTTTGTGACAACCTGTAGACAACTATAGTTAGTCAGGTGGCAACAACCTTTCCTTGGCTTGCTCCAGAAAACATAAATGCTGCCAAATATGGTAGCTATCAACCACTTGATGAACTAAATGGTAAGCCATGGCACTATCTTACAGTGAAACAACTCCATACTACTGGATAGGATCTGGTCCACCCTCCACACACACAAATATCAACAAGAAGCACTTTGTTGCTCAAAAGAACAGCTTTGTTGCTCAAAAGAACAGCTTAACTTGGCACCAACATAGCAGATTGCTGTTTATTACAACATTCTGTGATGTCACACTGGCTCACCTAATATGGCTGCATGCATTCATGAATCACTGCTGTCACAATGAATCACTGCTGTCACAAGCAAAGATGATTTCATGTTTATGCTACTCACCATACGTCCGTCTAGTACCATTCGATACAACCAGTGAGCCCATAAGCTATTCTGGAATAGTTTTCTCTGTTTAAACTTTGAATATCTCCTGTGTTATATTAATGATGCTGGATTTCACATGCAAACTTTACAGTTGCGGAATAATGCTCTTCCGTTTAAATGCTGCAGCAGGACAAGTTTCTCTTTGCGCATCTTTAAGCGTAAGTGTAGACAGGCTTGTGAACCATATGTGCCCTCAAAGTCATGACAGGCGCTAGTGCCATTCAAAACTCCACCTTAGCATCCCCCAAGTGTTTCGTTTCCCTTCCTCCCTATGAATTCTGAAGATGTTTCCGTAAGTCTAGTGTTCCTGGTGGTGTTTAGTTACCAGGACCAGTCCATGTGCCAGAACTAGTAAGGGGACAGAATGGATAAGTCTAGCGTTCCTGGTGGTGTTTAGTTACCAGGACCAGTCCATGTGCCAGAACTAGTAAGGGGACAGAATGGATAAGTCTAGCGTTCCTGGTGGTGTTTAGTTACCAGGACCAGTCCATGTGCCAGAACTAGTAAGGGGACAGAATGGATAAGTCTAGCGTTCCTGGTGGTGTTTAGTTACCAGGACCAGTCCATGTGCCAGAACTAGTAAGGGGACAGAATGGATAAGTCTAGCGTTCCTGGTGGTGTTTAGTTACCAGGACCAGTCCATGTGCCAGAACTAGTAAGGGGACAGAATGGATAAGTCTAGCGTTCCTGGTGGTGTTTAGTTACCAGGACCAGTCCATGTGCCAGAACTAGTAAGGGGACAGAATGGATAAGTCTAGCGTTCCTGGTGGTGTTTAGTTACCAGGACCAGTCCATGTGCCAGAACTAGTAAGGGGACAGAATGGATAAGTCTAGCGTTCCTGGTGGTGTTTAGTTACCAGGACCAGTCCATGTGCCAGAACTAGTAAGGGGACAGAATGGATAAGTCTAGCGTTCCTGGTGGTGTTTAGTTACCAGGACCAGTCCATGTGCCAGAACTAGTAAGGGGACAGAATGGATAAGTCTAGCGTTCCTGGTGGTGTTTAGTTACCAGGACCAGTCCATGTGCCAGAACTAGTAAGGGGACAGAATGGATAAGCACTGGAAATTGTGTAAAACATGTTTTCAAATACAGTGTATTAACAATGTTATTGATAACTGAACCAGTGCTGGTGTTTATAGGTAACACATTATTTAAACCAAAACAAATTGCCAATCAAATACTGATGGTTGATTTGAGTAGGGTCTAGAATTACTAATTGCAGCGAGTCACATAATATTGCCCCATATTTTGGATGAAGACACAAATATGCAGTCACAAGTATCTTCCATAACATTCACAGAGTGATCAAAGAAACTGGAAATTGCTGTTGTCCAGTTCCTTGACAGTTTTCCAGTTTTAGCTGGATGGGCAGTGCAGTGACCGGTCCAGCAGTAGTTGACACAACCAGCTGCCTCCAGCCATGTACCATGGCAACCAGCTAAATATATGCCATAAAACATACTTGCACTTTCTGTGGAGTAGGTAGTGATAGGCAACGTGGTATTAGCAGTGCCAGAGTTCTTTCTCTCTCAGAACGTTGTCTTTGCTGTCCACAGAGGATATTGTTTGTGGTGGTTTGGTGAGTGTAGAATCACTGAGATTGTGTGTGTGCGTGCGTGCGTGCGTGCGTGCGTGCGTGCGTGCGTGCGTGCGTGCGTGCCTGTGACAGGTAAGGTGGGGTCTTTTTGCCTGTTTCCAAGACTGGTTGTGCTGGTGTCTGTAGATGGGCAGAGCAGTGCAAGCTCTTGAATCGTTTGTGCACATGTTCCTTTTTTCTATGTTTTCTTGTCATTGATGTCATGTAAATGTAAATGGGTATTTTTGTATTTATTTACATTTCTCTATGCAGTATTTGTATGTCTAGTAGTTGAAAAAGTATTCACATCTTCAAACTTTTCATGCAGATTGTGAATTTCTATACAGCATCTGCAAATGACTGATTAACTGATTATGATAAGCGCACAGTCTCAAGTTGTATGTAATTGGTAAAGACAGCTATCACAACATTGTTATGACTTATAGTATTAGCCGTAGAAAACATGGAACATGAAATTAATGCTCTTGGAATTTATTATATGGGCTCATAAACCATCATTTTTATAATAAATCTGTTGAAGCAGCGCTTGTACAGTAATAATAAATATAATAATAAATATGTTATGTTATGTAGGTAAGGTTGTGTTAAATGTGATTGTGTGGATATTTGTTGAGCGCAGGTGACACGGCAGACTACGGCCGCCCTGACATACAGTTGGAGTTCAAGTGTTTCCTGGTCGACAATAAGACAGGCCATCACATTCCTGTAAGTCTGGGAGGGAGTGAAGTACCTTGTTACTCTCACAGGTCTCACAGCTGGTGTGTATGTGTATCAGGGGTGAAAACTAGCATATTTGTCCACCAGCCCAATTGGGCAGGGAAGATTAAGAATCGACCAACCCGACCAATATTCTACCACCCTTGATTAAAAGCTTGGACAAAAACATCGCCAATGCTGTCTTTAATAATGGAGCGGTTCGGTTGATATATCAGAATTCAGGATGAGATTTATTGAAAAAAAATTTACTTGTGAAAATACAAAAAGTGGCCTAAAGTGGTCAAATTTACGATAAGGCTGTAAAAGCCACCGGCAGTGTGGGCTGGCATCCTGACGGACACAATCGGCCCAACTGCAAAAGTACCGGCTGGTGTTAGCTTGCAGCCGTATTGTATTTACATACTGAGCTATACGTGAACTATATATGCATTTACATTTTATAGCTTCTTTCTTATGAATTTGCTAGTTTATCTATATGGCTATGTATATATCCATGCATATACAGACATGTTGATACGAAAATTATGCCTACAAGCATGCATACACATGGTTTATTTGATAGTTTGCAGTACACCTAGGGACAGTACACCTAGGGACAGTACACCTAGGGGCAGTTCACCTAGGGACAGTACACCTAGGGGCAGTTCACCTAGGGACAGTACACCTAGGGACAGTACACCTAGGGACAGTACACCTAGGGACAGTACACCTAGGGGCAGTTCACAATTGTCGACAGTTACATATTCATTTACAAACCGTACTAATTCTCATAACCCCATTGAATTAGTACTTTAGAATGTTGATTTTTTTCCAGATTGAAAAATATTTCCAAGATATCGGACTGCATTATAGTGCCGCGCCATAGCCGGTTACACAATTTAAATTAAATAGTTGTTCCGTAACAGTTCACCATGTAGCGCTGCATGACGCATCGGTGGAAATATAAAGAGTGAGCCCCCTCCCCCATTAATTAAATTAAAGAGTGACCCCCTCCCCCCATTAATACGCTTTGTACGAATAGGTAAATGTTGATAATTGTGAACGGTCCCTTAGTGGATAGACGTGGACCTAGTCAATAGTGACATCTGGTAGGATGCAATGATACAATAAGGATTGCTCTTCAGTGTAGGAATGCGGCTGATAAGAAATCATAAATTTAAGTTAGTATTAAGCATTGACTTCAGTATAGAATTTGCACATTTCGTCAGTTTGAATTACAAATTCGTTCACCAGATCAGATATGATGACAAATGAAAATATAGCAGTTTGTGCAGAAAATCAAGGAATGTGTATGGGATGTAGGTATGGACGTGTGCATACAAACGTAAACGTCTGATGCATTCATTTACCAAGTGTATGTGCAATATTTTCAGGAATTGACAAATCTTCTGTATGACAAAAGCCTATTTGTGCTATATTCAGTCTGTGTCGTTGGTCTGTATTATTTGTCATTGTACAAGAATCTGACAGAGGCAGCTGATATGTAACGATATTGTTGGCTTTACTGTTATCTACTGGTGCTTTCAGGAGAGCAGAATTCTCAAGTTCTGGTTTGTTAGCAACACAGACTATTTGGACAAAGTGACTGGTGCCTACGAATTCTTCAAAGAACTCGTCAAACCAGACAACTTCCCTCGTGGTAGGTCAACTTGTCATGTACACACACAACATCCCTCGTGGTAGGTCAACTTGTCACGTACACACACAGCTTCCCTATTAGTAGGTGAACTTGTCATGTACACACACAGTTTCCCTCGTGGTAGGTCAACTTGTCATGTACGCACACACAACTTCTTTCATGGTAGGTCAACTTGTCACGTACACACACAGCTTCCCTATTGGTAGGTGAACTTGTCATGTACACACACAGCTTCCCTATTGGTAGGTGAACTTGTCATGTACACACACAACTTCCCTCATGTTAGGTGAACTTGTCATGTACAAACACAACTTCCCTCGTGGTAGGTGAACTTGTCATGTACACACACAACTTCCCTCGTGGTAGGTCAACTTGTCATGTATACACACAGCTTCCCTCGTGGTAGGTCAACTTGTCATGTATACACACAACTTCCTTCGTGGTAGGTCAACTCCTCACATATGCCACACACACTGTTGAAATCCATCTTTTCTATAACTGCAGCATTAACTTAATGTAAAATCTCATTACACCACTTGTACATTCATAGCTGAATTCATGCAAACTTCCCAGAGCCATAGGTTGGCCTAAGAATGAACATATTTGCCAAGGGTGGTGGTATATGGTGACAAGATTCGGTGTTGTATAGGAAGTGAGGGTGTACCTGTTGTAACCTTGCAATGTCACCTGTTGAAACTGTTGACACGTTGCTGTGTCTCCTCTCAGACTATGTGGGCTTCATCAAGAAAGTGATGAAACAGATGCAGCAGCCCAAGTATAACCAGATGAAGAAAATAGACGTTGACCTGTCGCCTCTGGAGCATACAGAGAGCGGGCCACCCCTCAGTCCAGGTACGTATCCACCCCATCTAACGCTGCGTCATCACCTGTTAACAACTGCGGTGAGGGATCTCATAATATGTCATACTGTCATGTAAGAAACCTAGTTGACACAACATGCTAATGTAACGGGCAGCTCGGTTTTTTCTGTTCTTGACTCATTTGATTAACGTCTAGCAATCTTCCGTCTTGATTCTTGATCCTAAATGTGCAGTCCTACTCTGAATTTAGGAGGAAATTTCACAAGTGCCTCTGGTGAGTAAAGAAACATGTATATAGGCAAATGTGTGTTCTCTCCGGGAATCGCTTACGCCAGCCGATTTCTAGTGGCTTCTACTGGTTGCTATGACAATTTATCTGCGCTCCCTAACGTGAAACATGCATATCAAACATGTACCTTATACATATTATTTTTTTCTGCAAATAATATTTTTCAAAATGTGATATTGCGATTTTCCTAATTTTTTGTTTTAGTTGGCCTAACTGTACAGCTTATATCATAAATATAAAATTTTACCAGTATTTTTATGTAAACTGCTTGGGTTACCACAACAAAGCAGCTTGTAGGTCGCATTATTTTGCCTTTTGGGCTACAATTATTCTCTTGTTATGCACCACTGTCCTCCGCCGCATACTGTGTGAACTTGCTAGTAAATTAACATTAACATAGCATCAAGAAAAAGTCGGCTTCCATTTACATTCTCGGACATTCTGCCAACCTAATACTGCTGCTGTTAGTAATCGACACTTATGGGATGTTGTGGAATTATTGACTCGATACAAAGCACTGTGTTGCCTATTGTCGAGTTGGACCACAAGGATTGCTATCGCTGCCTTAACCACTCTCCTTTGCTTTGTTGCTTCCCACAGTTGGCGCAGATTCTGATGGTGAGTAGTAAAAAGTGAAGTTGGAACCAGCATGTGGAATGACATCAGTACATGTGTGTTTGTTGATGTTTGTGTTATACTTTAAGTGCCCGTTGTACTAGTCAAAGTGGATGTGTGGGGTCAGACAGCCTGCTAATGACACCAACAAACATACTTGTGTAGCTTAAACGATTCAGCAGTTTGTTGCGCACTCAAATGACTCACTGTCACATTGTACAAGACACAGTGGATAAGCCACCTGTATAACATTGTAGTTGGTTGTGACCAACTTTTGTTAGGAAACCAATAGTTTTTTGTAATTTTCTGCACTTCTTTTCTTCATTCTGTTGCCCAGTATTATGGAAATACATGTGTGATGTCTTGATCATGAAGCATATATTCTCAACATATACTGCTGTGTATCTGGCTATCTGCCCTACATGCTGTGTATCTGGCTACCTGCCTAACATGTGCATCTGCTCAACATAATGTGCATCAGCGCAACATGATGTGCATCAGCCCAACATGCTGTGCATATACCCAACATGTTGTGTATCTGGCTATCTGCCCAACATGCTATGTATCTGGCTATCTGCACAACATGTTGTGTATCTGAATAGCAGCCCAACATGTTGTGTATAAGCCCAACATAATGTGCATCAGTCCAACATGTTGTGCATCAGTCCAACATGTTGTGCATCAGTCCCCTACTGTATGTTACTTATTAAGAGCTGCACTTGCACTGAGTGACTTGTGTCCTGGTTTCACCTGCTGTACATACTACCCTGACTGGACGGTACTTCTCACCCCAACAGCATGCACAGTACAATTACTGGCTCACGTTTCATACTTACACACAATCAGTTAGGAGTCCCACGTGCACAGATTTTTGTTGGATCCACTGAATCCTGTATGTGTGAGAAGGCATGGTTTGTGCCCGCCGAGACAAATGCACGCACTTTGCACTCAAAACACAAGTAAACGTGATTAATTTCCATGTGACAGTAGAAGGAAACTCTGTTTGCTTAACATAATTTTATTTGCAACATTCTCATTTTATTTTGTCTTGAACTTAATGCATCACATATATATATTTGTGCATCCAAACGTTTATGTAGTGTACTCTAAATGTTGTCTTCATGAGAACTAATGTACATCATTCATGTCCTGTGTGAATACTGACTACGCACCAGTGTTTTGATTGGCTGACATCAGCAGCTGACCCAGTTTTATTAACGTGCTCACATCAGAAGTTTCTCTCGTGTTTTGCACAGATTCTGAGCATTGAGTTTGCTGTGGGCCGAGTATATTTGGTTCGTTTCTCTCATGGTTCACTCTAACCTCTCTGAATGAACACAGTTCTGCACGTGTTGGTGAATTATGCGCTGTTTGTTGTTGCATTGAATAGACTCCACGGTGTTGTGGCTCCAGGGTGTGGTGGCTCCATAAAGGGGCGGCTTAAGGTTGGGGTGGCTTCAAGGTAGGGGTTGCTCTAAGGGGTGTGGCTCCAGGGTGAAGCGGCTTCAGGGTGTGGTTGCTCCACGGTGGGGTGGATCCACGGTGGGGTGGGTGACATTGCATGAACACTCCGATGTTACACCTATTGTCAGTTCACATATGTTGACCTCTACTGCCAAGTACACTGTCAGTGCATCGTTGGCTGATTACATGCCTCTTTATGATAAGTCGTCAGTCAGAATAGAAGTAGGGAAACCACACGGATTTACACTTCGATAACTGCAGCGTAACAGATATCAGTGTTTTATCAAAGAAAATTGCACTTTGTTTCTAGCATGTTTATAATAATATCTTGTAAGAAACTAACGACAGAACTAGTGTGTTATGTAATATTCGTGTAACTGGTGTATATATATTTTCATAAACGTCTCCTAGAAGATTGCACCAATCATACAAGAAGTGCGTGAGGTAGGAAGTGCGTGAGGTAGGGCAGACATGAGAGTGGCTTGTGACAGACAGGTGAGGAACCACAACTAATGTCTCGTGATGGTCGCCAGGTATGAAGAAGGTGGACACACGACCAAAGAATGTCATCGTACAAGAGAGACTTCTGCTGACACTGGAATCGGCATATCCCAATGTCATGCCAGTTGACTATCTCACTGAGTAAGTATTTCGTGGAAGCTGACAAATATTTTTAATTCTCTGATAACTATATATGTGCTGATGTGCGTAATATATCTGCCTGTGCGCCTCATCGTTATAATGTGACCGCTCATAGTGGAGACCAGGCGGATGCATTGTGTCTGTTTAACCAGGTAACTTGAACATCAAATCCAAGTATTTTAACTGTCTAATCTGCATCAGTTTAAACATTAACTGTATGTGAATGTCGTACAGTTGAAAACTGATTGACAGTCAGTCAGTCTCCTTCTTGACCAGTGTGACATCATTGCAGTCTGAACTAGTTGAACCATGGCTTGACCAGTGACATCACTGCAATCTGAACTTGTTGCCCTGTCTTGACCAATGTGACATCATTGTGGACTGAACTAGTTGACCAATATATTGAACAGTGTGACATCTCTGTAATCTGAACTAGTTAAACTATGTCTTGATCAATGTGACATCACTGCAGTCTGACCTAGTTGACCTGTTTCTTGACCAGTGTGACATAATTGCAATCTGAACTAGTTGACCTACACATTGACCAGTGTGACGTTGCAGACTGAACTAGTTGAACTATGTCTTGATCATTGTGGCATCCTTGCAGTCCAGACTAGTTGACCTAAATCTTGACCAGTGTGATGTCATTGCAGTCTGAACTAGTTGACCCACATCTTGACCAGTGTGATATTATTGCAGTCTGACCGCCGCGGAACAGACGATGGTCCAGGAGCAACTGCAGGTGTTGAAAGGTCGCAACCTGATCCATGAGATGGAGCCGGGCAAGTGGGTGCGCAATGTCAAGGACGACAAGACAGGTCAGTGGTACTTAGTGTCACTCTCATCATCTTCTTTCTCACCATGTTTCATTCTTAACTTTTGTCGTCCCCTCCACAACCTCTGCCACCTCCGTGTCTCTCCTCAACATGTCTCTCATTCTTAACCTTTGCCGTCCCCTCCACAACCTCTGCCACCTCCGTGTCTCTCCTCACCACGTCTCTCATTCTTAACTTTAGCTGTCCCCCTCCACAACCTCTGCCACCTCCATGTCTCTCCTCACCACGTCTCTCATTCTTAACCTTTGCCATCCCCTGCACAACCTCTGCCACCTCCGTGTCTCTCCTCAACACGTCTCTCATTCTTAACTTTTGCCGTCCCATCCACAATCTCTGCCACCTCCGTGTCTCTCCTCACCATGTCTCTTATTCTTAACCTTTGCCATCCCCCTCCACAACATCTGCCACCTCCGTGTCTCTCCTCACCACGTCTCTCATTCTTAACCTTTGCCGTCCCCTACTGTGTCTTCCATCCATAGGCAACCTCCACACCTTCTTTATGACATCGTGTTCCTCTCTACGTACAACATGTCTGACCCACCTCAGTGTTGGTGATTGTATAGTTCCACAATGTCACGGGCAACAAGACAGTTTAGTGATGCTGAATGTCAGTCAATGGTCAACTTTAATGTGCTCATTTGCCTCATTATTTCGTCTTTATGTATGTCATTCTGATTACGACATTACACAATTTTGCTACACAGTTGCCTACTGTGTCATTCATATGTGAATGATGTGGCTGTCACACGAAAAGCTTGACATCCTGTCTTGTCGGTGCAACTCGGACGGAGCTTTATGCCGACCAGATATTTCATCGCTTCAGAATTACACGTATATTTGTCGAGACACCACACTTCAGCACCATCACTAATTACTAGATGCTCTTTTGTCTCATTATATAGTTCCACATTGTCACTTATGTGGTATACTTATGTAAAACAAAGCAATTTATATATTCTGAGAATATTGCATCATAACAGACAAATAATATTGCATTGTTGGACTCTCAATAAGCCAATGGCTTTCTTGTCCACTTGCCATCTGGGCCTTTGGCTTGGATGGCAAATCTTGTTAAGTTGTTTGGAACTTGAACATGTTTGTCAATGGAAAGTAGATATATTGAATATGACTTGAATATGGTTTTTTCTTATTTTTCCTGCTTACAGTTTCCCAGATGAACGAGTTTATGAAGTTTACCTGATACTCCTGTTTGAATAAAATCAAGGCATCCTGTGATTTCTTCACTAGAGCTTAGTGTTGCTTTGACAGTGCATTTGTAATAAACAGAACTATTCGTATTGATGGTGCCTTCTTGAAGATGTCTAACAGATGTTTGTCAGGTCCAGTTAGACTCCTTTAAGTTTGTCTGACAACTATCAACTGAATATTTGTTGCTGTCACACAAATTGTTAGTGTGAATAAGAAACCGAAGTCGGTTGGTAGAAAAAAGTTGGGAACCAAAACGATTCCCTGATTATATGACAGATGGCACCAGTTGCCGTTGTCGTATCTCCACAAATACGTGGTAGGTGGTGCTACATTTAGATCTACCAAAACATTCAATCAATCAATTAATTAAAATTAAAATCAGTCAATTATTCAGCAGAAACTGTAAAAAAGTTCATATTACTTTTATTAGTGATTTTAATGAGAACCTGGGGTCAACTGTAAAGGTGAAACAAACAAAATGTTTCTCAATTGATTCACTTGTGAATCATTACATCAGTAGATGAAGTATATCAGATGGCACAAAGGAATAATGTATATTATAATCGGAAGGAAATTTAAATAATAGTCACAAACTACTGGTAATGTGTAGGTTGTGATGTGTCTACAGAGGTGAAGGTCATTACATGTGTGTCTACAAAGGTGAAGGTCATGATGGGTGTTTCTGTAATGACACGTGTGTCCCTACAGAGGTGAAGGTCGTGAAGCAGATGCCGATTCAGACATCGGGATCTCGTCCAACAGTTGCCATCATCACATCCAAGTACTACGAGAAGCTGGCGGTGGACGCCATGATGACTGAGAAGACGACATTCGTCAAGTACAAGACGGAGGGTGAGACTGGGTTATTGTCATGTAACAAAGTGTCCGTGAGTAGCAAAATGCGTAATAATTATTTGTTTTAAGTTTTTAACTTTTGGCCACTCAATAATAATAAAACTAAATTTGTTTTAAAAAAAAGCTCTATTTTGGTAATATGTAATGTGAGCTTTTTGATGGTAACGTGAACAAGTTGGACAACAATGAGATACACTCGCCCTGACCGTGTTGCTAGTGAAGCTGTCACCACTCATTCAATTTGCCTTTTTTTAGGTGAGTCCAACGTGTACACCATTGGCTACATTGGCAAACACAAGGTGGTGTCGACCAAGCTACCAGCAATAGGCACTCAGATGAGAGAACAGATCGCAGCGGGCAGCACGACCACACGACTGCTAGGTGAGACGTTTCTACTGGCCACTGGTTGAACATAGCAGCTATGGAACATTTGTCATACATTTGGAACATTTGTTGTTTGTCAGTACAATAGTCACGTTGTTAATTTGGCATCATCATGACCGTGCTATGCATTGGTTGTGTTATGAAGTTATCATGTTTCCCAGTGACATGCAGTGGCAATGTTGATTGTGTGAAGATGTAATTATGGTTGGTACATTAAGTGACACGTATTGTCATGTTCCACAGGTACATTCAGTGACACGTATTGTCATGTTCCACAGGTATATTCAGTGACGTGTATTCTCATGCTCCACAGGTGCATTTAGTGACGTAGTTTGTCATATTCCACAAGTACGTTCAATCACATGTATGTTCCACAGGTACGTTCAGTGACGTTGAACATGTGTTACTGGTTGGTGTGGCCGGTGGTGTGCCTCACTACACTGACTTCTACAAGGACGTGCACCTGGGAGACGTGATCGTGTCATCGTCCAACGACAAGGGCTACTTGTACGTGTACTGTGACAGCGTCCAGCACGACCATGACAAGGGACAGGTACAGTACAAGCTCAAGAGCTGGGGCCCCCATGACATGATCATCCAGAAAATCGTTGACAAGTTATGGGAGGCGCACAAGGACAATGTCCAGTTTGCCCCGTGGGAAGACTACATTGTCGATGGTCAGCACCAGCTGCAGGGTCAAGAGGTCAACTTTGCGCGACCGCCGTCCGATACCGACAAGCTCTATATGAACATCGGCGGAAACGATGTCATCGAGGTGGGCCATCCTCGTGCCCCGGAGGAGATTAACCACTGGTACCGCGAGGGAACACCAATTGTGCGTCGCGGGGCGATTGCATCCGGCATGCCGATCATACGCGATGATCATCTGCGGGTTGAATTTGCAGCGCAGCATGGCTGCATTGCGTACGACACAGAGTTCGATCAGGTCCTTGAGTCAATTGTTGGGAACAGGAAGGATAGCTTTGCCTTCATCCGGGGCGTTGTCGATTATTTAGATGGCACGAAAAACAAGGATTGGCAACCGTACTCCTCGCTTGTAGCTGCCGCGTTCATGAAGGCTGTTATTGAGAATCTTCCCGAGCCAGATAACTCTTAGAAACTTTACTTTCGATTGATCCCTCGATGTGTCTAGAAACACTAAAGCTATAAAAGATGTATAACTACACAGCATTGCATTAACTAAGTGTCAACTGAAGGCTACGTGCGTGTCCACAATCTGTACTGTAGTAGTCCGTATCTATTTCAACACACTTGTTTCATCTGCCACTCTGGAGTTGAACTGCAGGTCAATAAACTGCGGGTCAATGGTCCCTAGTGCTCATGTAGCAGTGTGTTGACAATGGTCCCCAGTGCTCACATAACAGTGTGTTGGTCCCTACTGTTAATGTAGCAGTGTGTTGGTCCCCAGTGCTCATGTAGCAGTGTGTTGGTCCCCAGTGCTCACATAACAGTGTGTTGGTCCCCAGTGGTTATGTAGCAGTGTGTGGGTCCCTACTGTTAATGTAGCTGTTTGTTGGTCCCCAGTGCGCATGTAGCAGTGTGTTGGTCCCCAATGCTCACATAGCAGTGTGTTGGTCCCTACTGTTAATGTAGCAGTGTGTTGGTCCCCAGTGCTCATGTAGCAATGTGTTGGTCCCCAGTGCTCACATAGCACTGTGTTGGTCCCCTGTGCTCACAAAGCAGTGTGTTGGTCCCTACTGTTAATGTAGCAGTGTGTTGGTCCCCAGTGCTCATGTAGCAGTGTGTTGGTCCCCAGGGCTCACATAGCAGTGTGTTGGTCCCCAGTGCTTAAGTAACAGTGTGTTGATAGTGATCCTCAGTGCTCATGTAGCAGTGTGTTGTCCCCAGTGCTCACATAACAGTGTGTTGGTCCCCTGTGCTCACAAAGCAGTGTGTTGGTCCCTACTGTTAATGTAGCAGTGTGTTGGTCCCCAGTGCTCATGTAGCAGTGTGTTGGTCCCCAGTGCGCACATAGCAGTGTGTTGGTCCCCAGTGCTTATGTAACAGTGTGTTGACAGTGATCCTCAGTGCTCATGTAGCAGGGAGTTGGTCCTAAGTGCTCATGTTGATCCCCAGTTCATTGGTCCTCAATGCTCATGTAGCAGTGTGTTGGTCCCCACTGCTCATGTAGCAGTGTGTTGGTCCCCAGTGCTCATGTAGCAGTGTGTTGACAGTGGTCCTCAGTGTACTGATAAGTGTTGAAGCGGTGTTGTTGTAGGCCTGATTATGTTTTGTTTGTTCTGTCTGATCATTGACCATCACAAACAACACCTTTGAGAGATCAAGGGTCCCATTCGACATGTGAAACTTGCCCCAATAAGGTTTCGGCAGATTCATGAAGATTTGTGTTTGTGAAGTGGTTTGTTGATCTGTGTGATGAGGACACCAATGTGTTAACACACCTGTATGTTGCTTTTGGTAGCTTCATGATAAAAATACTGTCACTATGATGCCTGTAATATAAATAATGTTTTTTAATGCTTATGTAAAATGCTACTGCTGCAATGTGAACAAATGTAGCCCACTATGAAAAGTACATCTTCAAAGCTAGCATCCATTTACACAGTTAAAATTTATGTTTAAAATGTATTGTTATTTACACATTGTTGATAACAATTTCCAATCATGTATTAGATGCGTATTCAAATGTGAGTTAATGCATTTATTTATAACTGTATAACACAGCTAAACTTTGCCATTGATATGAAAAAGTAGTGATTTACAGAGCTATGTCGAAGTGTCGTTCTTCTCTTTTACAATGACTGCCAAAGTATCATTGTCAGGTACACCAGATAAACTATGCGAAAGAGTGAGGACTTTAGTATATTATGCTAGTTCAGTTACAAGTTGACAGACATACTTGTAAACAAGACGTTTTATCTGTCATCTGTACTTTGTCAAAAGCAGAAGGCATAGTGACTTTTGTATGATATGTTGGGAGAATTTATTTTTCTTTATCATATGTAGGAATACGTGTATGTACAGTTTATAGAATCGATAATGAAATACTGTATTATACTAGATATTGGTAATTCGGTTACACTAGTTTGATAAGTTGTAGTTGTTACATTGCCTGATGCTGCTGCTGCTGCTGTTGATTTTTGCTGCTGTTGATTTGGTTGTCTAAAGTAACGTTTGTTTGTTTGTTTTGACAGACAAATGGATATTTGAATATGCCTTATTGTTATGTTTTTAAAAATTACCAACCTTTTTGCATCATTTCCATGCTATTTGTCTGCACTGGTTGTTAGATGCACGATGGTTGCCATACAAACTGATAGGTTGGCTGATGTATTGCATGAATTGACGAAGTATTTGCATGATGTCAGAAAGTGGGGGAGAAATTGTATTTACATATATGATCATGTATCTTGAGAAGGCATCAGAATGTGTAATAAAGTGACAGAAACACCGCAATGTTTTGGGATTTGGTATTCTACAGAATATACAGCAACTGGAGAGAGGTGAGGAGAATTTGACAGAGGGCAATTATATGGTGATGTGGAGGTAATTCACTGGTTAGAACATTTACCCCTTTCATGGTAATGCTGTAAGCTCCAGATATTGTAGCATTGTGTGGATGGAATGTCGTGACACTGCCGAAATAATTGGAACAGATGATTAATATTTGTGATGAAAGAACATGAAGAATTAGGTTATCCTCCCATTTTAGAATTCAATTGTGGATATAGATCTACAATTGTATAGAGAAAGGTGGGAGAAATTGGCTAAGAGGGTGTCTTGGTTACAGTCCAAGTCAGTGTGTTTGACGATATCCGTTACAGTAGTTTTGACTGATATTTTGAAGTCAAATGGCTGGTATTGTTTATACAAATGTAGGTCAGGTGGCAGCACACCCATTGAGGCGTAACCTGTGTACTGGCAGTCTCTGTTATAGACGCTAGATGGCGCAACCTTTTTACTTGGTTATGAAAACGTCGCTAATAGGTCTGGGTATTAACTGACAATACTTCCACCTAGTCTAATCATATACTTCCTTCTGCGTGAAAGTAATTTATTTAGGCTATATACCAATTCATCCCGCGCCTTTCTTTGTCTTAGAAGTCCTACTGAAGGGCCCATTTTTCTTTGTACAGCCAGATTGACTGTAATTGGTCGCGGTCAATGCCAGGCTGGCAGAAAAGACCCCGTCAATCGTTACAGTCAATCCCACGACCAATCCTCCGCGTTTGTAAACCCCCCGAGGCCTACTACTGGTGACGTACTTGTAATGCCACTTTGACTTATACAATAAGTCTTATAAAACAGTAGGCCCTACCAGGTTCAATTTACAGTTGATGACAGATCGATTGCAGAATCAAGAACTGCAAGAGTTCGTTTGAAGCTGTTAAATCAACGTTGCTCTAAAATGAGTCAAGTTTTATAATTATGCCAAAGGTAAACACAGGTGCAAGGTGGTCCCGGAAAAGATAGCTTTAGGGGTTGATGGAGCTGATAGCTAACGGTTCCAATCGACCGACTTCTATACCTATTTATAACTCCCTGTGTCCGCCGACATGCATCCGTGCACAGGCGAGCGCCGTGTCAATATATTTGACGTAATAGTCTTGGTGAAGTTGCTTGGATTTGTTTGTCTCAACTCCATGGGACATCCGGCACCAACACTCGCACCTGTCTCTCGTTGCTTTGATTATCATAGGCCTACTTTATACCGAGGTCACAATGCCGGGAAGACTGAACGCAGGTTTTGTGCTGGCATGGTAATATTTGCACGCCTAAACTAACCCGTCATTTCATAGAAAAAACCACGTAGGTTACTCGTAGCAACAGCGGCATATATAGGATCTCGCAAAGAGGACACCGGGGGCAAGCGTGTAACATTAGTGTGTATGCCACAATGTAGTGGAACAACATGTTATATACGAAACAATAAGGCACAAACTAAAGCGGCCTTGGCCTAATGCCGCACCCCCTAAATACACCAGTGCGTAGCCATACTACAACACAAAATTATGCACTTGTTCGATCAGCGGTCAAGTAACCCAGGTATCGTACATGGATGAGCGGTCAGGTAACCCAGGTATCGTACATGGATGAGCGGTCAGGTAACCCAGGTATCGTGCATGTGATGAACAACCGATCGAGTGGAGCTTAATTCAGTTATGAAAATATACCGTTCGGATTCCATGGTAAAATACCATGGTGTTTAGAAACAGGTAAACCATGGTATACCATGCAGTTACCAAACACAATATATGAAAAAGCATGGTCTACCACAGTTTACCATGTAATGTAAAGATATGCAACGCGCAAGAAGATTTAGACCGAGTTGGAGGCACGCTGAACAAGGCGGGATGGTGTTGATAGCATGGTCGCACACTCCGTCCACCGCGTCGACGGTTGGCGAAAACATGTTTGACATTATAAAGATATGCTCTCAAATAACGCCTTGGGATTGTTCAAGGCGTTTTACACTTCACCCCTGACAGACCAGTTCATTCCAACGCCATCATGACTTCCCTGGAATTACTGGAGTTACTGCGCGAAGGCTATTCGTTCACATGTACACCTCTGTATATAGCAAGGTGCTCACTTTTACAGCTGAATGGACTGGAGCAACGTGGAATGAACGAAACTGCCCAGGCTTCGAAACGGCAACAAGAGGGTTCGAGCCCGGATTCTCTCGATTGAGAATCCGATGTTCTAACCACTACACCACTGCACCCACATTACAATAAACTCTTATTTGTGACCTTAAAAGTTAGATCGAGTCGCTTAAAATACCCGAATATTGAAAATCAGTGTCGCACACGAGGCTGCACTGGCAGTACGTGTATGTAATTCTAATTACGACAATACGCAGTTTTGCTCCACAGGGGCCGACTGTGTCGTTCTTATGTGAATGATGTGGCTATCAGAATACGTTCACATCCTGTCTCGTCAATGCGACTCCGACGGAGCGTGCATACATCCGTGGGACACCCGCTTTATTCCGACCAGATGCTTTCATCGCTTCAGAATTACATGTATATTTGTCGAGACACCGCACTTCAGCACCATCACAAATTACTGGACAACTTTCATTGGTGTGAGGTCATCCAAACCTGCCCGGACAGCAGCTGTTGACGTGCTTGCAAACCCGTGTGAGGCCTTCAGCAGCAGCCTGTTGAAAAGACGATTATTAACTTTGAAAAGCAGAATATTGCCACGAGAAGCCACCGCGCCTGTAGGTACAGAAAAAAACTGATTGCCGTTATCGGAGAACAGATTCATGTCTGAAAGATGATGAATAAAAAAGGAACAGCAAAGCTTTATCCTGCGGTTTTTAAATTAACAGCATATACTATCCTAGAGGAATCTGTTTTTTTTCTACACAATATAATGAAGTTCGGCTTGGATTTCCGAAAGATTCAGAATCGTTTACCGAACGTGTGCATCAAGAAGGCTTCCACCATAATTTCATCAGTTTTAATTTCTCAACTTTCTCCTCAAAGTGGCAATTTATCGGAACCGCGAAAGCGTGATCGGTCGCACCAATAAGTTGATGGAACTTTGGAGGACGTGATGAGTTTATCGCTGCGATGCACTGGAGGTGTTTGTACAAGAATTCGTGAAAGTATGAATACGATTTGGTTTATATTTTGTATGCACATTCTACTGTAGTTCATATGCACGCACGCACGCACGCACGCACGCACGCACGCACGCACGCACGCACGCACGCACGCACGCTGAACGAGCACGTGAAAAGAAATTCGGATAACTAAGCGTGCTGCCTCTCATGCCCTGTTCGGAAATCGGGCACCTCTTGGACATCGTTAGGACACCAAGGAGCAGTCACAGACACCGAGCTGCTAGCTTTCACGGTACACCGTGTATCGGCTATTCTCTCTTCTTATGTGGCCGCCATGTTTTCGCTAAAATTATCTGCCACAATTTCCACGACAGACCTTGTTCTTCCCCAAAAGTTCCCTTTATAAAGGCTGGTGCCGACCTGTTATTCTTTCCACTGATCTAGCTCTATCGGCAGCTCTTCCCTCCTGTTGTCACCCTCCTCTACCTTTCTGCTTTGTCCCCGCGATCTTCACGCAATCTTCCCAACTTTGTAACTGAAGTATAGTCTATCCGTTTTCCTGCGGCGTCGCTGTTTCATCAGTCTCCCTGCATGGTAGTCACCCCACCTCCATGGTAGTCACCCCACCTCCATGGTAGTCACCCCACCTCCATGGTAGTCACCCCACCTCCATGATAGTCACCTCACCTCCATTGTAGTCACCCCACCTCCATGGCCCCAACGTGTCACGTCCACCACATTGTAATTAGTTCATTCACTCCCTTCTACATATCCGTCGTCTTTGTTCATATCCTTGTCTTGACCCAGTTGTTATCAAAAACTTGTACCCTATGTTGCTGTTGATGCTCTGTGAATGCCACATAATTACATTTCGTCGTCAATTAAAACACCCACCTGATTAAACTCGCTTATCTTCCGTAGCTCATCAAAGTACAGATCCAACTGTTTACAACTAAACTGCTAATTATAACCTGCCTAACCCCTTTTATTTTGATGCGCTGCCCCGCTTGGGTCTCCCGAGGATTTTCGCACAAATGAAGTGTTGTATATTGCATTGCATTGCATTGCATTGCATTGCATTGCATTGCATTGCATTGCATTGCATTGCATTGCATTGCATTGCATTGCATTGCATTGCATTGCATTGCATTGCATTGCATTGCAGTGCATTGCAGTGCATTGCAGTGCATTGCAGTGCATTGCATTGCATTGCATTGCATTGCATTGCATTGCATTGCATTGCATTGCATTGCATTGCATTGCATGCTGGTGTTTCACACGATCTCGATACTTTTCCTTTCAACTATGTTGACGTTTTCCTGTATGTCTTGTATGACTCCCTCTACTTTCCTTCATGCATTCGCACCCTTTTTACCTCCGACCCTTCGCAGCCTCACCTCCGCCGAGGCCCACCATCGTTATCAATTCCACCACGGTACACAAAGCCACCACCTTGCTTGATCTGCATCCACTCCAACCTGTTATTCAATTTCTCTCTCTGCTGTCCAACCCTCATCAGTGCTGTCTTCGACTAGCTCATCCTCAGGCCATGTTTATTGAACACCTCCTTTCACTCCTCCAGCACTTCGTGTGTCTTCTGGTTGTCACCCGCAACTATGGCCAGATCGTTTGCCCACATTATCTTCATAAGGACATATATTATTCCGTATGGATCTACCTGCAACGTTAGACTGTCGGTAAGAGAAATGTCACTGCCGTATCTTCACTCCTGTCTGCGTTGTGCCGTTCTGACCAGGTCTTCATACTGCAGATTCCCCGTCCATGTCTTGTAGTTGTCTGTCCACGTGGCTCTTGGTCTTCACCTGTCTCTGTTGTTCTCAACCATCTCCTCCACTATTAATCCTGTTGAATTCCCTTTTGCCTGATGATGTGTCCAACAAATTAATTTTACTTTGTATTTCTGTATTTTATTGAAACGTTTTAAATTCCAGCCCGCTTTATGACATCTACTTCGTAACATGCTCAATCCAGATTATGTATATTACTCGCCTTAGACATCACATCTCGAATGCGTCTCAAGTGGTTATACTCCAAACAGCCCAAACGTGGTGGACTGTGCGCATGCGCTGTGGGTGGTACATTCGACTAAAAGACTAGTATCTTTAATGTTGCTGAAATGGTTTTTATCTGATAGTTTTATTTATTTTATGTATAGGATGTTAAACGAAAAATTTTAATAGTTTGGTTATGTGTATGGATACTGTCGCTGCCTTGCCACATGCACACATAGACAGTCTCCAAACCCACACCATGGATAAATTTACGCTGAGCACTGTGTTTTAAAGACAGTTTAGGTGAGGATGTGTGGTGAAAGGGAGTTCCATCATAGCTTCTTGAAATGATTTTGGTTTTTTTTATGTTGGTAATTTTTGGTGGAATCATATTCCATATGCGAATGGCTCGGGGATAAAATGAAAAGACCATTGCATTTATACGACACCTGGGGGCGACGTATTGTCCACGGGTTCGGGAGCGGGTTAGTAGGCCTGGAGGGGGGTGATCTCAATAATGTTATTTAGAATTTTGTAGACGGTTGTGGCTTGTTTAATGATACGTCTTCTTTCGAGGGTTGGCCATCCAAGGGCAATAATTAGATCTGCTGGATTTGTGCTCCGCCTGTAATTATTTTTAACAAATCTGGCAACAAGGCTTTTAACTTTTTAACTTGTGAAAAGGTGTGAGGATTCCATATGGATGAAGAGTACTCGAGTTTTGGCCGGATTAGCATGTTGTAGGCTGTTTGTTTAACTTCGGGTTTACATGGGCCAAGAGTTCGTTTAAGCATGCCTAAAAATTTCGATTTTGAAGTTATGTCAGTGACGTGATTTGTTCAGGTTAATTTGGAATCCAATTTTACTCCGAGGTATGAGTGGCTGGATACAGTGGATAATGGCTGGCCAGAAAGCGAGTACTTGTGTGAGCTGGTTTATTTTTGTTTGTTATTGGAAGGTGGACACATTTAGATATATTAAATTCCATTTGCCATTTGTCTGACCATGTTTGGAGTTGGCTTAGGTCAGTTTGGAGAATTTCGTGGTCGGTTTTGGAAGAAATTTTACGATATATAATACTATCATCTGCAAAAATGCGTATAGAAGATTTGATGTTCCCATCTATGTTGACATATCTTGGAAACTCTGTGTTTCAGTACCGTAAAACTATGGTATCAATGTAGACAAAATGTAACATTTTAAGTCGTATCTTTAGTAGAAAGTGTCTTCCCTTCTTTATCAATGTTCCTCTGCCTCAGCCACGAGTGCAATATCATCTGCGTATCTCAGGTCTCTAATATAAGGTTATATACCTCCCTTCTATACAGATACTTCGACGGCAGAGAAACAACGGGGGACTTAGTTACGCATACACAACTTGGGACCAGAACAAGGACAAACAACGTGAGACTGGAACAAAGACAAACAACATGATACGTCCTGCCGGAGCTAAAACGAACATCGTGAGACTGGAGCAAAGGCAAACAACGTGAGACTGGAACAAAGACAAACAACGTGAGACTGGAGCAAAGACAAACAACGTGAGACTGGAACCAAAGGCAAACAAAGTGAGACTGGAGCAAAGACAAACAACGTGCGACTGGAGCAAAGACAAACAACGTGAGACTGGAACAAATGCAAACAACGTGAGACTGGAGCAAAGGCAAACAAAGTGAGACTGGAGCAAAGACAAACAACGTGAGACTGGAGCAAAGACAAACAACGTGAGACTGGAACAAATACAAACAACATGATACGCCCTGCCGGAGCTAAAACGAACATCGTGAGACTGGAATAAAGGCAAACAACGTGAGACTGGAGCAAAGACAAACAACGTGAGACTGGAAGAAAGACAAACAACGTGAGACTGGAGCAAAGACAAACAACGTGAGACTGGAACAAAGGCAAACAAAGTGAGACTGGAGCAAAGACAAACAACGTGAGACTGGAGCAAAGACAAACAACGTGAGACTGGAACAAAGGCAAACAACGTGAGACTGGAGCAAAGACAAACAACGTGATAAATGCTGGAGCAAATACAAACAACTGGAATTTGAAATTTAACCAAGAACAAACTACAGGTGTGCATGACTAACATAATATAACAGTGAAGCTTTACACAGTCAAACAATGCGGACTTGGAGCAAAGCAAATACAACTATTTGAACATTATGACAAATAATAACGGAATGGCAATTTAAAATAACTGTCTAGGGAAAGACACAAGACGGGGATCAATAGACAAACATTTAACGGGAGTAGGCCCCACAAATCAATAGAATTATCGAGGACAAACATATACATTTAATGTATGCATGATTATGTTGTTACAAAAGTGCATCCACGTTAGCGTGATAACACTACGCGTGGTGTTATCCCGCTAACGAATGCATATATAAATTTACCATCCCATTTATTTTCCAAAGATAACAGATCCGATTAACTGACATGCTATGTATAAATGCAAGTTCAGTCATAAGCAGGCATGTTCTGTCTTCTGTCAGTTAGCCATATTTTTGTCCAGTTAATTATATTCCACCACGTATATTACGAACTTTAAGTTTAAACATAGCACTCTTTTATGTTGCATTTTATCGAAAGCTTTTTGAAAATCTAAGTAGTTAATATTTACAGGTGATCCCCGTCTACCCACTTAGATTTATTAAGTTATGCTTAAGAAGGACGTTGATCCTTCTTGTGGTATTTAATTAACCTCTCTAATAATTTACAAATCACATATGTTAAATTCGATTGTCTGTAATTCTCTGTATTATTTCTTGAACCTAAATAATGGCATAATATTTGCTTATTTCCATTCAAAAGGAACCATGCACGCCATAGCTGTTATAATGACAAGTTGAAAACTTGTGTAAGTAGTAGTCTTGGTGGAATGGTAATATATTATCCGTGTCTTTGTATTCTTACATATCATTTTTGGAGTTAAAATAACTGCCCTATAAATAATTTGATTTATTTTATATTAGCTGCCTGAAATGTGCATCTGATTAATCGTATTATTCCGGTCACACTATTTGACACGTATTTACACCGGTTTTAACGTTATATCCGTATCAGTGGTGCCAGCTGTAACGGTTACCCAATACTAAATAATATTTAATATTTTTAACGCCTCTCCACCAGCAATTCAGAGCTGTCGCCTTCAGCTGGGTCTACCATAGCTCCATCTAGCGGCAGAACCAAACTGGCTACCTCATTAACATAATGATCGTGCGTTATATTTGGTACTACTGCGCGCAGCGTAAACACGAACCCGTTTAGAAATATCGGTAACTTTCAATCTCACAAACAGTGCCGTATTACTGTCCTGTTAGCATAGAACCACAATATAACATTAATATTCAGAGATATGTCTCGAGTGTTGGGCTTAACGGGCGCAATCTGCGCGAATAGCACTACATTGGCGGAAGGAGACGAAAATCGCAGCCTATATATAAGCATAGGCGGCGGCGTGTAGCGGTAGTGTTGGCGAATGTGTTCAAATGTTGAATCGTGTTGCTCGCGTTTCTCGACTCCAGGCGTCGCTCTCGAATCGAGGTTGTGTTTATCGTAGCGTGGCGAGATTTAAGAGGTGACAACACCGCTAGATGACTGACAAGGACAGCGTTGTAAAAACAGAGCCGCCCGTAGACACGGAGCAGCGCATCACTGTCGCGGAGGATGGGGGCGGCGGCGGTACGAAATCGCCCGATCCCGGGGGTCGGGGTGAAGTGGGCTCGGGAGACGGGCTCGATAAAGTCGGTATTGACAACGGCAAGTCTCCAGTGGCTTCGGTCGTGACGCAGGAGAACCAAGGGAACGACTCGTCTGTGAACGGCAAACGTAAGCGACACCGACGCAAAGCGAAGGGCGGGCGACACCACCGCAAGTGGAAGCCGTACAACAAGTTGACATGGGAGGAACGCAAAGTGTTGGACGACCGTGAGGAGCGACGCGCATGCATGAGGCGGGAGGAACGGTTCGCGTCTGGTCAGCCAATGGCTCCGTATAACACGACACAGTTCCTCATGGAACAACATGACACGTCGGGACCCATCATCGAGTCTCATGCTCGACATCGCAGTAGTCGTGACCGGGACGGGTCCTTGAGCATGGACTCGGGTTCCGATGAATGTGACTCTTCCCTCGGTGATGACGAGGAGACTTTCATGGAGCGTGAGTTTACGGAAGCGTACGAGAGCGAGCATGCCGAACGTTTGCAGCGCATGACAAAGGATGAACTCGTGCGTGAGTATCTCGATCTGGAGACTAAAAACGAAAAGTTGGAGAAGAGTCTGCGGAAAGTGAACGAGTTGGCTTTCGGTGCCAACAACAACGTCGCGCGGTTGTCGATGCTTGAGTCGGAGATTATTAGACTGAAACACGAGAACAGTAGCCTGCTTGCCGAAAACGACGGACTAAAAAGTGGAATGACAGTTGACAACCCTGGCGCGGCGTCCGCGTAGATATACGCAGCGTTGTTATTGTTGTCCCTGGCATTGAGTTTGTATTGTTGACATTGTCATTGAATTCGTTTGTTGTCGGCGCTCGCTTTTTGGAGTGTCAAAACGTGCGCGGCTTTGTACTAAATCAGCTGCTGGAATTGGCCGAATGGTCCACTGTAACGAGGCCCCCACTGTAAATTCCAGGGGTGAGTCGATCGTGCAAGACATTGAATATTACTTGAATTAATTTAAGTCGTCGTTTGTTTCTGTATTTGACATTTTGGTACGGCATACGTGTGCTTAAAAGCCTTATCCAACTTTATTATTTAAAAGCCACCAATAGAGAAAGAACAATCCATGAAAGTTATTTCGTCTTGTCTGCATCATGTCATAAATGTTTGTACCATTTTCATATCATATTTTACCACTAATATGGTCTATTTGTTCTGTCTTTATTATTAAACCGTTAAGTTGAAACAGTATTGGTTATGCGATTTGTATCTATTTAAATTTTGATCCATTTAATTGAGTGCATGTACTTTTGTATTGTGTTACTTTCTGTACATCATACCGAATGTGTAATTTTTGCCTCTGGTCGTTTTATAAATTGTGTTAATGATAGTTTTTATGGGTGGACAGTTTGGTGTGTATACAACCTCACCACCCCTGGCTAAGGTGGACTGAGCCAAACGGTGATATGGGCTGCCATTTACACTGGCAACGTCAGCAAGTGGTGCGTGGGTGGTGGTAGTGGTGGTGGGCCAATCTGCTATACCCTTTCTCACAGAGTCTGTTTTTGCAAGTGATGGTTAGAGGTGTTTCCATAATTATATAGCCTGTTTTGGGTTGTTTGTTTATTTTCCATTACTTCATGTGAGCTGAGCATTATAGATTACATTTCATTTTGGGTTTATTTAAATTCTGTTTAGATAGGCACATGCCCAACTATTAATTCACCCAAGTTGTTTGTTTGGGTTTTCATAGAATAGTTAGTTCTGTATTTTTTTTAACAGGTTTAAGTAAACCACTCAATCATTACAATATTGTATGGTATACCCGATGAATTGAAATTTTTTCTTTCAAAATTGGTTGCTATAATTTTTTCAATTTCTTTGCATTTGAAAATTGTATGATGGGAAACGTGTGTAAGCAGTGAAGCGTGCCAGTACTCGAAATTATTCCATCAATGCATAATAGTTGTAGGATCCCTATATACTAAGTAGCTGCGGGTGTTAGGGGAGCAGCGTGTATGCTAGACAGGTGTAATCAATAATTGCACTGCAAATTGTTGACTGGTCTAAAATTAATAAGTACATTGGTTGTTCCAGTGTTTGGCATATTCATAAAACTGTTTAGTCATAAAACATGTTAAGGACAATTTGGTTTTAAGAATCAAGGTTTCAGATCCATTGTATTGCACTTGCCAAAATTATTGGAAGTAATTTTTGGGTGCATATAGTTTAAATTATAATTGCTTTGAAGTTCATTACAGGATTCCTGCTAACTATTTTATGTTGATTAGTACTTCCAGTGTAATTTACTGTACATATTGTGATAATTGTATTTCTTGATGCTGCATGGTTTTACGAAGTTTCTGGATTGGGTAGCAAATGTTGATATAAGAAATTATGTTGTTGAAACATTTAAAGGTACACATTCCGATCATAAACTATCTATTCTGACCTCCCGACCACCCAAATGTGTTTTAATGAACCCCAATTTTAAGATATAATTTGACCGTTCTCTATTTATGAATATCAGCCTTGCCATTCAGCAAGCCATGTAAACAGGATATTGACCTTGCCATTCAGCAAGCCATGTAAACAGGATATTCGAAATGAAACATTGCAATTAAACATACAACTGTCTAATTATTATAAAAAAAATTGGATTTAAAGAATTTGTCAAAAGCAATTTACTAGCACGAAGCAGCTAAGATAAGCATTGTCTCATGAGCCAGAAACTGGCCACAACTACTGGTTCTGTCAAAAGAACTGTTTCCATTTGGGTGTTATTCATCAGATCATTTGGTATAATGAGATACAATTAGCACTTAAAAATACAAATGCCGGTTTACAAAGTTGTGTTGTAAATTGCTACCCAATACCAACAGTACTGCCTGTTTCATATACATATTTGTTAAATTGACTACACAGGATGGGGTGGAAAGTTGTTGAATTGGAAAGGGAAAGAATGATAAAGTGCAGCAAATATTGTGGCATTCTCTAAGAATACCACACATGTTGACCATGTCCGTTTTTTTTAAATTTACAATTTTGTATTTTTGTTTATACTTTACCTAGTATACAGAATTATGTGTTGTATATGTTTTAATATATATTTGCCTATCAATTATGGATTCTTTCCTTTTTCAATAAAATGTTAATGTGTAAAAATGGAGACGGCCTGCAACAACGTATAATCCACTAAACCTTGATGATGCTATGCCACCACTTTGCGCAGAGAAGTCATTACCAAAGTTGCATCTTGTGCAAGACCATTGTTCTGGTTCGAAAGCAGTGATAGCATGGAGGTTTTGTAATGAGTTGTTCTGGTAAGGGGCCAGTCAAAATAATCAGCATTTGTTTGTACAAAGTGTACGGGGGGATGCAGGTCACGGGTGAAACATGACCACTGTTGTATCATGCAGTGCCGCGTGGTGAACTGTTACAGAACTATTGTTGTTTAAAATATTAATTATTCCATGGTCTGAGAATGAGTACACTTTGTATGAATAGATGTGGACATTTGTGAATGGCCCCTAAACCTGTGGCTGTCCCAAGTTTTTTTTTTACATCAACTATCTGTTATGCCTTACAGGTAATGTGTTCTTATACGTGACTTTTTGGAGACTGGTTTCTTACACCAGGTTTCAGTGGTACTGTTGTTGCATGCGTCAGCAAGGTTTCTGGAACATGTGGCATGAAAGAGAGCTTTTAGGATAAGGCGAGTAGTGTAGCTTTGCTTAAAGGGAATGAACAATCATTTTTAACTGATACTTATTTGGGTTTCTCGAATAAATAAAATGGCCAAAGTATGTGATTTTTTTCTCAAAGTACAAATAAATTAACATTGATATATTTCATATTTTAATCTCTATTGTATTTTTAACAAATAACAACCAAGATGTTTATTAATATTAATAAATTCGGTGCTGCATTGTCGTTCTGTTAACCAATGAAAATGAACATTCCCCTAAAGTAGTCCGATGTTTAGACACCCTAAACTTCATTCGAATAAACAGGAACTTCTGTGACTAACAGAGACTGAATAGGCTGTTTATTTGACAAAGTAAACTCGTGGCACAGGTTTATTCTGGCCCGGCATAATTTACTGAATGTACATTATGTAAATCGTCATCGTCGGTGAATATTGTCCTTGTTTCATACTGGAGTGGGAACTCGACAGTGGCTAGCTACATGGCTGCTTCTCATGTCACATGAACATGTCGTTGTGCCTTGCCAGAAACCCTGAATGTGTCGCTAAGACCCAGAAACCCACTGGTGCATTTGAGGTAGAATGAGTAGCAAAACTGGTTGCATGTGTAAAGGTGTGATATTCGCACACACAATCCCTGTTGTGAATTGTTGTCTTGATTAACTTGCTATCCAGTGGTCTTATTGAGATTGATCATGTATTTGTACACAGAAGAGTGATATTTTGTAATTCAGTCGTCAAATGCAGTAGCAATTTGAAATGGTCATTTAAGACGAGTAATCACAGACTGCCACTTGTCAGAGGCAGATCATTTAGTACAAGCTCTGTGGAGAAACTTAATAGCACCTGTCAGTTATTTTGTATTACTGGATTACAGACAGTGGTCAGTGTAACTATGTGATGATTGTGAAGACTGCAGCTTTATTTACAACAGGGATCTTGTTACTTTCTAATTAAACATAGAATAACACTGCGTTTGTTGTGATTTTATTTCAGTGATCACTGATAGTATCATAGGGGATTTTGAAACTGAACGTTTTATTGATTTAACGTAATAAATCAGATCTGTCATTCTACCCTGAAATCGACCTAACTGTGCATCGGTCTGTGCACCTGAAACTCTCATGTAGCCATAACATAAAATCAACACAAACATGTTACTGTCAATTGAAACTACCCATAATGCCAATAGTAAACAATACATTTATTGGTAAAAGAGCATTATAAGAGCTGAAAACATTTGAATGTTATTCAAGTGGCGGTCTCTAGAGGATAATTTCTGTTGTGTATTCATTACAGAAAATAAATTTTAGTCCTGAGTGATTTAAAGATAGCAAAAAGCAAAATGTCAATTTTTCTTGGCACTTATTGAGATTTTTCTTTGTATATGATATATATAATGAAGTTTTATATTTGGGTAGTAAATAAATCTTGTGTTATGACTGATCAGGGCATATTATTATGCTAATTTTTCTAATGACAGCTGTTACTATGTCAACTATTTCAAAAATGTGTACAGTACTCCCCCCTGACTTTAAGGTTTCGTTACTTTAATTTCAGTGTAAGTGCCTACCTTAAACGTATACAAACTACCAGCATCTGTTCCAATAAATTATAAATACAGTCCTCTGTTACAAAGTGCCCAAATAAAATCCACTGTTCTATGGTTATTTAATGCTCACCCTTTTCTACCTTTCATAAAATATTTCCAGGTGCCACCTTTGGACACAACCAAACTCACGACACACAGCCAAGTGGGGCTGAATAGTTCACTGGTAAATAGTGATGTTCTGATGCCAGCCCCCTAGTATGTGAGGTAGGCAGTAGGGGCAACTATTGCAATAGTATTGTGATAGCTGTATAACTATTACAAAACTAATGTGAAAACATCAAAGAATTTTGAATAACCAGGAAAACAGTCCCAAACTGTAGTTGATGGGTGGCACTATTACATAGCCTTGGAGGTAGTTGATTTAAAAATGTTGAATCCATGAATGGTGCTGCTCTAATCATTGTAACTGTTTATTTTAGGTCAATAAATAAATAAAATCATATTATAATATTTCTACAGTGACACAAGTAGCTGTGCGGAAACATTTTGTCAACTATCATTAATATTGATAGTTCAATGTACTATTGACGATAACTATCGATAGTTCAATTTACTATCATAGTATTGCATCATCACATCGACTATTGTGATGCATCGGTAGTTCGGTGTATTGTTAAACCCCTAGTAGATAGTGTGACATCAACTGGGTTAGGTAGTGTGACATCAGCTAGGCTAGATAGTGTGACATCAGCTGGGCTAGACAGTGTGACATCAGCTGGGCTAGGTAGTGTGACATCAGCTGGGCTAGACAGTGTGACATCAATTGGGCTAGGTAGTGTGACATCAGAGTACTTAGAGAATATGTTGCTGTATGCATTTATTGTAGTGTTTAAAGTTGCTCATCCATGCAATATCCTGCTGTTTAAAGTTGTTTTCTGGAACCATACAGAGACATCGCTACTGGCGACATATTATCATACTGGTTGTGATGTCCCTGTCTCTAGTTAACATGGCCACATGGCCATCTTGGTTTCATATTAAGATGGTTGCCTCGACTTAGATAAAAATACTGTCTTGGGTTGTTCCCCCAAATGGACCTTCTCTGGGCTCGGGTTATCAGGCTTTTGGTACAGGAGGGGTGATTCACAAATGAGACTTCATTGTACTTGAATATTTAGGTTTAGGTGATTTTTAAGGCAAATATGTGCAGAAAAGTCGTACATTCGCTCAGTTGCCATGACAACATCATTGGAGGGAGTGCATAAAATGTGAGTGTGTCGCCTGAGTCCAGGTGGTGTGACACAGAGCACAGTGCTTGTTCTGTGAATTGGGCTGCAGTTGACATCAATATGTCATCTATAGTGTTGGAAGGAAGTGAAAAGATGAAGTATAAGTGAATATTCAACTGTTATTCTGCCATCTATTTAACTGTTATTCTGCCATCTATTTAACTGTTATTCATGACATGTTCTACTCTTCTATTTTCATGGTGTATCATGAATATCAATGGATATACCTGGTGACATTTTAGTGAGACAAACATGTTTTAAAATCCGATATTACATACAGTGTGGTGCTAATACAAATCACACATTAACGAGGTAGTAGTACGTGTTTTGAAAATACTGCTTTAGGCCTAGGGTAAATAAATACCATAGCATGTACAACTATAAGAAATGACTATTTTAAAAGCACACAAATTCTGTAAAAGTAACATTTAGTATCATTATTAAATATAGAAGGTTAGTAGAGAGTGAATTATAATAATACACGCACACATACATTATTAATTATCATTAATTATTATTTTTAAATGTTTGCCAATCTCTGATAAATGAAAATTGAAATGTCTAAATATAGCAGTACGAAAATAATATATATTTTGGAATCACAACATAAATTAGTAATAACTATGAAATACCAAATCACAACAGTGTCAGTGAAGGGATGTGTAGTTCTTTTTAGTAAACATATAGCTATTGCTACATGATGTCATACTAGCACCATTTATTCATATATATTTTATCAAAGTTGTTTTTACTTCTGACGATGACTCGATTTAAATTAGATATAACAATTATTCTGGCAGGCAATCCGGCAAGCCGTTTAATTGTTGTCCGGGGCGGGCATAAGAGAGGATACAATAACAGCATGCGCCTGTTTTGAAACGACCTTTGGCCTAGTAATATCATATCATCCGGGTCATTACCTATATCGTAGTTTTATCTCAATAACGCTAATAAATATCGAAGCGTATATTTAACCGTACAGTATTATATCAGCGTCTATGTGGAAGACAAACACATTTTCGCACTGAAATATTAGTGCATCAATAATTATGGTTTTTATCGTAGATTACATCTTGCCACTTCAAATTCTAGGTCATGTTTGAGCCAACTTCTTCGACTTCGCCTTTTGTTCTGATCGAGCTTTTTATCAGACAGTTTTTATTTATGCAGCTTATTTGTTTGCAATAGCTGACCGAATTATCATTTACTTTTACAGTCCAATGTCAGTCACTGTCACAGTTTAGCGTCTCTTACTGTGTCGGGCACTTTATATGTATCATTGTTGCACCGCGATCCATGCGTCTTCGCGAAGACTAGTGGCAAGTGGTGCTATAGTTACGTTAGCGTCCACAGCCACGGACGTGGGCCACTGGTTCGTTTCGACCTTACGGTTCTCGCGTCAAGTATCATTCGCAAATCAAAATGTATTAATTAATGTTCTTGTCCGCAGACGTTCTGTCCGACTTTCCACTACATCTGTTAAAACATTTTGGACGGATTACGTTCAAAGTTAGCACACATGTATGTCTAGAGAATACCATTCTTTTGGGGTCAGTTCCGGAATTGGTGTTTAATTTGTTTTTAAAACTAATTGGAATTGGTGAAAATGTAATTGGTGGAAATGGTGTTTTCAATTACATCATGTAACTTTGTAACTAACATTATACTTGCTACAAATAATCACTAAAGCATAATATGTTGCGTACACATATTTCGATCTTTGCCATTATATACGTACCATAATAAAAATAAATTATGTAGAAATTAAATAAAGCTGCTCTAAAATATGTTATTTTTGGCATCGCGTATATGTCTATGTATAATTTGCTCTGTTCACACATATACTTTTATTTCAGTATGGAATTAATAATTGGAATTGGTATTTTGTAACTGGAATTTTCAAGTTGGAATTGGTACTTATAGTGTGTAACTGGAATTGATATAATGTAATTGACCGAACCCCAAGTCTGAACATAGGCCCATTTTTTAAAGGAATTCTTACAGTAAATTTTTTCTTTATTCTTCAGAATCACGTACAGGACTAAAACCACCAAATACGACATCTTTTTTTAAAAAGTGCCAACTTTTTTGTTTCAATACCACCACATACATGTTTTTGATCATGTAGCTAAGCAAAATTGTCGTGTTTTGTCAAAAACAATTATGTTCAAACTTGACACAGATGTTTGTTTTGCATAACTTAGTCAGTTGTTATGAAGGAATGAATAATAGCTTGGTGTAGAATATTTCAGATTAATGCAATGTGTAATGTGTTATGGTTATATTACATGCCCGTCCACGGGGGGGTCGAAGAAACCTTTTTTTGTTTGAATTTGTTTTAACTATTAATGTTTTTTTAAGAAATCATCCCAGAAATCCCTGGTTGTGTACGCCTGAACCCCCTTTTAAAAACCCTGGGGATCGGCCTGTACGACTTACTCAATTTAAATGCGCAGACAATATTAACCTCTATGTTCTCTGGGAAGTTGCCTCCCTCCATCCTGCTCTATTTACTGGTTATATAGGCAGACATAAAAGCACCCAAGTCCAGCATGGTTATAATGATGCCAGTCTTCTTTCTCATACACTACTGGGCTCTAGTTAGCAATACTGGCATTCACTGTGATAAAGAATGTTAACTAAATTAAATTGCCTTTTTTATTTCTAGTGCAACTTAAACTTATTAGAATGCAAATTTAGCAGCCCTATTTATTGTAGAATATTACCATCATGCTAATTTCTGCAAGACACTGGGTAGATTAATATTTTAATTTAACACAGCCACTATTCCTCTATTATTTACACACATACCTGCTGCTTTCATTTTCTCAAAGGCCCATATTTGACTGTTTCAGGAACAGCATTAAAACCTACCTGGGTATCTGCATTTTATATGTGATTTCTTTACCTTTCATCAATCGACTGTTGCTGATAAATTTGTACTTCCGCCTCCCCAGAGAACCATGACCCACCCAGCAGACACAAGTTTAACAACTGCCTTCCTCAATTGGATGAGTTTCTGTTAAAAGGCCAATGTTTAATATATTATTATCAACACATTCAGACAATATTAATATACTGCAGCCATATAACTCTAATGAAATATACACACATGTAACTGCTAAACAGTATAGACGTTCTTTTAATTCAGCTTAATGTCAGGCAAGCCAATCTACACAAGTAGACAATTGATACAGTGCTGACCTCTCGTGGCTGTATTGTGCACTGACACAACTACAGATCAATGTAGTAACATTTGTACATAGTTGAATAAATATATTGCTTTATACGGAATAATTCCCTCATTGACAAGAACAATACAGAGGTAACAATATAAACTTAGCATAAAGAACAGACGTTCTGTTGTACCTCAGTTATAATTCTTAAAACAAGACACACAACAGCATTAACATTTTGCCCTCTTCATTGTGGTATTATATATTTTAAAGATAAAAACAATACCATGCTGATGCTATGTTAATCTGAGGCCCGTGTTTCACATGCTGGCTTACAATAACAAAGCTATTGAATATAGGAAGGCGAAGACAATGCGTAAGCATATTGGGATGCTAAAGTATATTCGAGCCCTTCACACAAAATATGGGGGCACTGCTCCCCCAATTTTGATGTCTATGACATGATAAACAAGGCTAGTAAAACAGCATATATTAGATAGCTATGCATCACAGACCTATTAGGGTCTATGAATGAGGACTAAATGAAACTCAGGTAATCTAGCCACACTGCACGTTTGTAACTTTACAAATTTGTTCAAATGCATAATAACAATAACACATTGATTGCAATTTATCAACAATATATTTTCTGTAATTGCATTTACTTACGCACACACGCATGCAAGCACAGATGTACCCATGCACAGATGCATGCAAGGATCACCTGGCTGACAAAAGGTGTAGACCTAGCAATTTGTAATGGGAAACACAACTTAATATATTAGAACGATTTAAACTGTAAGTAAATCCTTTCACCATGTGTATGCAAGAATATGTTACAATGACACATCTGAACACTATCACAAATCATGTTCAGCTGATACATACACAGATACAATAGTTCCCAACTATTTCACAACAGTGTCACTCAATACAGGCAGTACTCAGCAAACTGATCAATCTGATGCAACAGGTTCTATTGAAACAGTCCAATACACTGACACAGGTAGACAGTAACCATGATGAATCCAATATCAAGACAGACTTTCCCATGGAAGGATGGACTGTGGAAGATGACGTTGTTGCTAGATACATAACATGTAGGAAAGAAACAACTGCATAAGTTAATTAGAAGACACATTACAGACGTGGCATTTGACAGAATGGTGGTACAACAGCCGAATAAAGTGTCACACAATTAGTAATAGTGCATTACACAGATAGAAGTACCAGGAACAGCATCCTTACAATTGGTTGTAACTAATGTTTAATATATAACATTATACTAATTTCCAAGACATGCATGGAGCGTTATCAAATGTAGTTAACTTGAATTTATCAACTACACCCTTCTTAATTATACAATAGATGGCGCCACCGCTGTAGCTAAGTTCACTGGCAATATGACAGATGGCGTGATTCAACGGATTGACATAAATGTAATTGTTTTAGTGTAGAAATGTAGGCAGCTTTGCATGTAGATAACCATTCAAAAGAAGCCTATAGCTAACTGACACAGCCATGCAACTGGTATTTGTCACCTCGCAGTCTCCCCATTACCAGTGCTGCTGGGGGTACTGCTGATAGGGCGGCTGTTGTGGGGCGGGGTACTGCGGCATCTGTGTACCACCCTGTTGAGGAGGGTACCCATACTGGGCATAGGGGTTATACCCCTGTGGCATTGGCGGCGGCACATAGCTTGCCGGTGGATACACGGGGTAAGGCATTGCTCCGCCATACGCAGGGTACGGTACGGGCTGCTGCGCCGATCCTAAAACATACATATATACTGCAATGGTTTAACATTCACAATTCTTCCCCCCAAAAAAATCACCAGGACTGCAAGATAAAAATATTCCAAGGATTTCAATGAACCTTGGGACAGTTTTATGGTACAGAACTATGAATAACAACTACATGAGTATTTTGGTCATCAAGTCAAATAATATGGCAGTGTGTGACTGGCATTTTGGTATCATATCTGATATCTCTGGTAACCAGAATATATATATATATAGTTATACATATATGTTTGAGTAAAAAGTATGTGTACATTCATGCGTCAAACATGCATGCATGCATACATACAGACTAGCTAGTTAATATAATGTGATAAATGTTGGAGACACTTTGATGACAGGTGACCCTCTATGACCCACTTACCATAGACTGGCTGTGGCTGTGGCATGGCTGCCTGTGGTGCTGTTGGAGGCGGTGCCTGTGGTGGTGCTGACTGTGGTGCTGACTGTGGTGCTGTCGGTGGTGTGGGCGATGGTGTCATTCCTAGAAGCATACAGTAATACATGGATTAATTATGAACAAACCAACAAACAAAAAAGCAGTCCGGTTACTCAACAGTCAATGCATTTACACCAGTCTACTGACACCCACATGATGCTCTGATGCTTCAACTTGATGGCCTGCTACGGCCACATTACAACTATGTACAGAGCGTAGTGGGTTTTTCTGGGTCTTCAACAATTCTGTGTTTTATTACATAATAACAATTCAATATTTAAATTGCATTCAGCACAGTTCATATTAAATGCACATGCTACATCATAAATGAGAATAAATATCTAATAAGTAGCTTTGTGGTTAAAAAAATAGGATTATAACTTGTCTATCTCAGTATCTGCTTTAATTTAGAAGTTTTAATGCACATATTAAACATAAATATCACTATAATGCTTTTAATATCGGCGTAATTAATCTAATAAAAAAATGGGTGGTCATTATTTGTAAATGATCAATCATGAATAACAAGTTTACTAATTTATTTACCACAAGTGTGTAATAGTAATAATACTAATAATCATGTTTCACATTCAGCACTGATTGATGTAATATATTATGATCAAAGCAAAATATGCTTTAATTATATTGTAAAAATTACATTTCCAAACTTAACTTAAACTTAACTGTATAATGCAATTGCTATGAAAACCAGCATTTTGTAATCATAACGTTTATAAATGATATTTACAATCTAATAAAACATTTCTGTTGTTGTATAATTATCAGCTACATACGAACATATACCTCTACTTTTGTTATCAATGTAACTGAGATTACAACCAAATGGAGGTGTAATGAAAATGTAGTGACAAAAGACAGGCTTATCAATTTATCATGTATCACAAATGATGTCATTAAGACTAATATAAGAACAAACTTGAATATTTTGGTGGCTACAATACATGAATTCATTGTGGACGTGCAGCCACAGTGAATCCAGTGCATCGACTGTGCCATACCTCCGCTGCTGCCTGGACCCTTTGAGGGGCGTGGGGGGCGTCTGGGAGGGATCTTTTTAGCCCTTGGGGCCGCTGTAGGTGCCCCACTAGCACTAGTCTCTGGAGCAGGCGACACTGGGTGGAGAAATGTTTGGGCAAAATGTGCAAACAACACTCAAAATAAGAGCTTGGGAAACATACAGGTAGTTGTAGAGGCCCTTCTGTTCATGAAAACATGTTCCAATTCTGGCCAGACTACTGGTCTAAATATGAATGTTCTACTGGTCTTAACATCACGTTAGTACAACAACAACAACAACAACTACTACAACAAATAGTACTACTTAGTTACAACAGAATATAACAAATGCAGCATGCACACTCGCAGCATACACACTTGCATGCGGGCCAGTATTACAGTGGAGCAGACAACTTTTTGCTTGGTGGCTGTTTAGTTGGTTAGAGCTGGCTCTAAGCAATGACACAACGATGATGAATAATTGCTGCACTCTCGATATGCCAATGGCGTCACTGTCCACTAGCCTTCTGGTTTATCTTGATCTGGATAGCAATCTTATTAAAACTTGTTAAACACAGCTGTTGTCTGTAGACAATAACTGGCTGACTCAAGATAATCAGAATATAAAATGAGTAAATATCTTTTTACTTTTTTTAATACTAGATGCCCAATCTCACACAAGTGCTAGCAGAACTGTAATTAACATACGAATCGCTTGGATCTTCTTGTGTGTAACATGACTACACAATTACTTTGAAATTATGTTTTAAAGAAACGAGGACATCCACAACAGAGCAACAGGAATCTACACTGACTGCTTGTTGTCCAAATCAATATGATTTGACAGAAAATTTTAACAGGAAACATATTAAACTATCAAAAAAAATTATGGAATAAGCAGTTTATACGGGATGCTAGGAAGTGTTTATTACAACCGGCTGTCCATAATGCAATAAAGGCTTAGAGTCCAAGGTGACCACTGTCCTCCATTACGCGACGTCCACCACTGCACGGTGTCCACCATTACATTGATGCCCACCATTATGCAGTGTCCACAGGGTTGGCTGAATTACTTTAATTTTGTACTTGAGTAAAAGTAAAAATAATTCACCTAAAAAGTACTTGAGTAAAAGTAAAATTACTTTATAAAAAAAGTACTTGAGTAAAAAGTAAAACTACTTTTCAAAAGTACTTGAAGTAAAAGTAGAAGTAAAAGTAAAAGTACAGCATTTAGAAATAACAACAAAATCATGAGTAATATTATATAAATTATACAACTTGCATCTGACAACTGTTTTGCAACCACTCTACCTATAACAAAGTGCTCCCAGACAGCCTTAGCTGGTCAATCGGTCTGCCACCATTGAACACTGTGCTCACTCAATCTTTAATGAGAGCTCACAACATCAAATAATATCAGTTAAATACAGAACTTAATTAATGATGAGGCACAATCTGTCTTTTTATCGACCTGTTTCACTGAGGTATGGGAGGAGCTAGATTGTACAACAGGATATGTATAGGCAGGTGTGATTGTATCTGAGTAGGTAGAGGGTCAGTCCAGTACTAGTAGTAGACTCTCAGGGAAACTGGTCAGAGGTAATACAACCTAGCACTGCTCATAGTAAAATTAACAAAGACATTTGATGCCTAGCTGATGAAGCCATCTGGCTTGTGAACCCCCACCTTCTCAAGTCTTCCCAGACATGTCTTATCAGCTCACATAAACATTGAAACAACACGCTTTAGCAGCTAGCTGTATTGGTTAGTGGTTACCTGGTACCAGCTGGGGCTAGAATTGATCAGAAGACAGACCAGTGCAACAGAGGAATGCTGTTGCTAATTGCAATTAAAAGTGACCTGTCAGGGCCCCTGTCCCTGTCCTTGATATTATTTATGGGTCAGCTTGAATAAGCCATTGCTGGGAAAAGATGCTGCCAAATGACAGAGTATCAATTCTTTACTGTTTAGTTCTGTAGAGGAATCATTATTATGAATTTATTAAACATCTCAATATGAATTTTATTCGTGAAAGTAAAATGCTGTTTAATGCTGACGTAAGCTGGTAAGGCCATTGCTGACAATGCCAATGGTTCTCGTTCTCGATTCACGAGGCGCGTTTGCTCACGAATATCAGAATTGTGTCAGTGTATGGGGATTATGAATACATTGTCGAAATTGCTAATTTTAATATTTATAATACGTATTGGAAACTTACTTATTAATAGTTTATATGGTGCAACGGAGACATTTGCATCGTGGTTTGAGATGGCGTTCAAGCTTTGTGTGCTCGAAGTGACATTTCATGTCAACAGCCTTGACCTAACCTATGCCAATATTTGGCAGACTTTGCTCACTGACGTAGATATAAAACAGTGGTTGCGTCGATATCCCGAAGAGAGGTATGCATGCAAATATGATATTGAACTGGCATGCGATTGAATGATATTAATAGCTTTTGGCCTGGCGACTATGAACAGTTTTTGAAATGTCGTTGACGGTGGAGCGCCACCGCCGGCAGCAGCGGTTTCGCCAAAAAATGTAACGAAAATATATTGCGAAGTAAATAAAAGTAACGGAGTAAAAAGTCGCGTTACTTTAGATAAAACTACTTCGTTACAAGTAAAAAGTATTTGGTCAAAATTCTACTTCGTTACATGCCAATTACTTGAAATAACTACTCAAGTATTGTAAGGAAGTACTTTTACTTCATTACATGCCAACCCTGAGTGTCCACCATTACGCGGCGTCCACCATTACATGGTGTCCACAATTACACAGTGTCCACCACTCACTACACAGTGTCCACAATTACATGGTGCCCACTACAAGAGTTATGTTACTTATCTATTTCAAAATCCAACATTCAACAGGTTACTTTAAAAATTCAACCCAAAAGTAAAACACACAGTAGAGACTAAAAGTTTGACATGTACAGTGGCGTCACGTTCAGATTCCACCATCCTTTATTCTCACGATTACTCGCATCGTAACATTTCTTTTGAGTCAAACTTTGAGCCAATTTTTGGTACAGCAACACAACTGTTTTGTCAGCAACTGAACCACCATTTTACCTCTCTGATATATTGGCTCCCAATATGGCGAGACTGGTCTGCCAGCAGACTGCTGCTGGTTTCCAAAGGTCATTCTTGGGAAGGAGGCCACTGGAACTATTTTTTGTTGGCCCCCAAAGTCCATATTTGTGGACGAGGCCATTTGAAATGCCTGCTGTTTGTCCACAAAGTCCTGTTTTGGTGGTGGTGTCACCTTACCTGACAATAGCAACGTTACTTCAGAAATGACAGAATACAGTGATGTTGACATTATCCAAGGCTGACACATCTTGATTAGATTTACTTGACACTGACATAGGTTGTCACCGACATGGGTTGACGTTGTCAGTGTCACTTGACACCGAGTTACAACCGGTCTCGGTGACACCGTGAAACAACACCAATGTTTACTGGGTCAAAAATAAATACTTTTTTGATAATTTCAAAGAATAATTCTCTCAACAGCCGGAAAAATGGTCTTCTTCACCTATATCAATCTGGGGAGCTAATCTGTTTTCAACTGCTTCACAAATGATACTATAGCAAGAATAAACATGTCGTCACTGACTTGAAAGCACATTTATTACTAATTTTCTCAGTAGTTGGGAAATCAACATCATCATCAGTCGACTGGAGTCAGAGCACTGATCATCTGCTTATATAAAGGTCGACTGCTCATTATGGATCAAAGGTCAGCTACTTCAACATCATGGTTTCCACAGATCAGATTGGTGTACGTTTTTAGAAAACATTGGCCAATGACAAGAGCATTGTAACCTGTAGTTTATAATACACTCATTACGGCTATTTCATACAGGCTAGTAAATATGCTTTTGGCAAGAACAATGTGTCAGTCCACAGTAGTTCACACACAACATAGATCTAACTAATGAGCCACAAGCACTTCCAGGGGCGATATCTAAATGGTACAAATCAATACAAAGGTGCAGAGACAATATCAAAGCACTCACACACACATATACAGGTGGCAAAACTTGTGTAAGACTGGACGGCCATTTTACCTGTTGGTTGTTGATACGAGGGAGTGGACGGGGGAGCCGGTGTGGGTCGCTGGGCGATGGTGTTCTGCAGATCCTTCAGAAGTTCCTCCTTCTCAGTGCGACGGGCGAAGCACAAATCACTGACCTTTGACTGGAACTTGACCAGCAGTTCCGTGAGGTCATTGTAGAACTGTGGAGACAAAGACAGTGTTAACAGACTGACAGGACAGAGATATAAGATTGAACTGAGCTGCTACTCAACACTGTGTACTAACAGTAGGCCTGGGTGTGTACTACCAGTAGGCCTGGGTGTGTACTAACAGTAGGCCTGGGTGTGTACTAACAGTAGGCCTGGGTGTGTACTAACAGTAGGCCTGGGTGTGTACTAACAGTAGGCCTGGGTGTGTACTAACAGTAGGCCTGGGTGTGTAGTCCCTGACACAGTAATATGTAACTCTGGTGGCAGGAAATACTGGATGAGTATTGTGCAGCACTACAGTGGTTCAGGAAGGTATTAGGGTGAAACAAAGGTGCCAGGAGTTACACCAGCAGTGGCAAGACTTACCTTCGTGCCTTCGTCCAAGTTACCCTTGAGAGTGATAAAGCTGTCGAAGGCAGCAGCCAAGTCTTTGAGTTTCTGCTCCCGTGTTGCAGCCGACTGGTTCTGTGACCTCGCTTGACCAAAGTCATTGTTGACGCTCTGAAAGAAACGTTGCATATAGTCTATATGAGATCAACAGTCTACTTGACATGACTTGTTGCTGAAGGCTGGTGGTGATAATCCAGAACTGAAAAAATGAATAGTGCGGCTTGTCTTTATTGATGCTGATGTGTGATGAGAAGGTATGAACACACTGGTGACAGTTGCACATTGGTGACAGATGCACATAGGTGACATGTCAATGTATGTACAAGTTTTTTGTACAAGTATGTCAACAGATGTTCGATTTTCCAAAGAGTCCGAGGCTTCTTGTTTCAGCCCCCAGACTTCTAGACCGTCCTTGGTAGGAGTCCATGTAACTCCCTACTTTAGAAGATGCTAAATCCAGTATTAGACTGGCCGATTTAAAATGTGTGTGGACACCCGCCATCTTGAATCACCTACACACCTTTTCTGATCAAAAACACCTGTGAGCATGGTGCAGCTAGCATGTTTAACATTCTTCGAATAATATATTTCAGTGCTAACTAACTAAAACACTAAGAAAACTATTCCATGGTTTGGCCTGCACCACTCTTATTGTCTTTCCTGTGCATGGTGCCTCTGTGGGATGATATGATTTATCTATTTTAAGTTTTTAATTTTAATTGTTCATAATAATAATTACTGTTTTACTTTATGTGCAATTCTATTATATTAAATGTCTTTTACATTGTAACATGCACTGAGGTGCCATAAGCACGATTTTAGCGTGACATAAGAATAAAATTATTATTATTATTATGATTTGGGAACCTTGATTATTGGACACCATACATAATATTACAGACTGTGGACTCGACCTGTTTCCCATGGAAATCAAAGCCTGTTTGTACACTGGCAATGCAATCTGTTTGTACACTGGCAATGCAATCTGTTTGTACACTGGCAATGCAATCTGTTTGTACACTGGCAATGCAATCTGTTTGTAAACTGGCAATGCAATCTGTTTGTACACTGGCAATGCAATCTGTTTGTACACTGGCAATGCAATCTGTTTGTACACTGGCAATGCAATCTGTTTGTACACTGGCAATGCAATCTGTTTGTAAACTGGCAATGCAATCTGTTTGTACACTGGCAATGCAATCTGTTTGTACACTGGCAATGCAATCTGTTTGTACACTGGCAATGCAATCTGTTTGTACACTGGCAATGCAATCTGTTTGTACACTGGCAATGCAATCTGTTTGTAAACTGGCAATGCATCAATACGTGTACACTTGTATTACCAAATGTCCTAGGAACAAGTCTAACTGTAAAACAGCTTCACATGGAACGTAAAATTTACACTAAACCACCAGACCCACAAACCGCTGATCAGGTCATGTCAGCAAGATGCACAAGATCATACCTGTATTTTTGAAAGGAGCAATTCTTGTCTATGCAAACTATCTGAGACTTGTTCTCGCAGTGGACTGTATAAGTTATCTAGCTCTTGCGTCGATAACGTCTCCTCATCCACGGCGCCATCTTGTGCTAACGATCGCATAAACTTTGAACCTAGAAGGACAAGAGCAAACAAATAATTACATATCCTCAAAAACAACATTTTACCTTTCATAATCCCCTGAGCACACTCTGTGGGAACAGGTACCCTTGGCAAGATCACATATCATCTTGTGTCACTTACGATATGTCACATCCATAAGACGATAATTAGTCAATCAAGTAAAAAGTCACTTTGGCTGTTAGCATTTTTACCTGCAAAAAAATAGACTCTGGACGCATGTTTAGCCAATTATGACAAGATGTGGTATTTTCACTTACTCAGATCTGACTTTGCTTCTTTGATTTCTCTCTCGATGACTTCGCGTTCAGCCTTGATTGTCTCCACCTCCTCTACAAGTTTCGTCAGTTCCTGGACAACCGGCGACCCCTTGAGGGAGGCAACAGGACTAGAAGACGGCAGCGCTTTCTCAATTTCAGCCTGGAAGAAATCCACACTTGGCAGAAAGGATGGAACGTGTATTTAAATGTCGACACACAAACAGCTTAGCCACAATGCAGTGGACAGTTACAGCATGTTTACTGTTCGTCTATTGTACTCACATGGCATGCTGGTAACCAGCACAGGAAAGGTCACTGATGGAGCTAACTGACATAGTGAGGTCACCAATTGATATGTGATAATCGTTGCACTATACAGACTTAACTAGGCTGCAAACTAAGAGTTGAGAATAGTGAATGTGTACGTATGCGTGGATGCGTGTGCACACGTGTGTGCATGCGTTAGATAGGGAGGGTCTACCCCGAGCACACTCACGTTGGACTTGCTGAGCAGGTCGTAGCCAGCCGAGTGTTCGTTGAAGCGCTGTTTGATGACTTTGTCTGCCGTCATTGCGTTATTGAGTATTGTACGATATTTCTGTGCCTCACTGCGTATGGGGGCCGTGAGCGTGCCTGATGGAGTGCGAGTCCAGCGTTCCTTGAACTGCTCCTTCAACTGACGGTCCGACGACTCCTCCTCATTCAACATCCGATCAGCCTGCAACAACACAGCTCATGTACTCCACTCAGCCGGCAACAACCAACACTGCTCATGTACTTCAATCTGCCTGCAACAACTACACAACTCATGTCCTTCACTCCACCTGCAACAACTGACGTAGCTCATGTATTTCACTCTGCCTGCAACAACCAACACTGTTCACGTATTTCACTCTGTCTGCAACAACCAACACTGTTCACGTACTTCACTCTGTCTGCAACAACCAACACAGCTCATGTACATCACAATGTCTGCAACAACCAACACTGCTTATGTACTTCACTCTGTCTGCAACAACCAACACAGCTCATGTACTTCATTATGTCTGCAACAACCAACACCGTTCATGTACTTCACTCTGTCTACAAAAACCAACACTGCTTGCGTACTTCACAGTGCCTGCAACAATCAACACTACTCATATACTTCACTCTGCCTGCAACAATCAGCACTACTCATGTACTTCACTCTGCCTGCAACAATCAACACTACTCTTGTACTTCACTCTGCCTGCAACAATCAACACTACTCTTGTACTTCACTCTGCCTACAACAATCAACACTACTCGTGTACTTCACTCTGCCTGCAACAATCAACACTACTCTTGTACTTCACTCTGCCTACAACAATCAACACTACTCGTGTACTTCACTCTGCCTGCAACAATCAACACTACTCATGTACTTCACTCTGCCTGCAACAACCAACACTACTCATGTACTTCACTCTGCCTGCAACAATCAACACTACTCATGTACTTCACTCTGCCTGCAACAATCAACACTACTCATGTACTTCACTCTGCCTGCAACAATCAACACTACTCTTGTACTTCACTCTGCCTGCAACAATCAACACTACTCTTGTACTTCACTCTGCCTGCAACAATCAACACTACTCATGTACTTCACTCTGCCTGCAACAATCAACACTACTCTTGTACTTCACTCTGCCTACAACAATCAACACTACTCGTGTACTTCACTCTGCCTGCAACAATCAACACTACTCATGTACTTCACTCTGCCTGCAACAACCAACACTACTCATGTACTTCACTCTGCCTGCAACAATCAACACTACTCATGTACTTCACTCTGCCTGCAACAATCAACACTACTCATGTACTTCACTCTGCCTGCAACAATCAACACTACTCATGTACTTCACTCTGCCTGCAACAATCAACACTACTCATGTACTTCACTCTGCCTGCAACAACCAACACTACTCATGTACTTCACTCTGCCTGCAACAACCAACACTACTCATGTACTTCACTCTGCCTGCAACAATCAACACTACTCATGTACTTCACTCTGCCTGCAACAATCAACACTACTCTTGTACTTCACTCTGCTTGCAACAATCAACACTACTCTTGTACTTCACTCTGCCTGCAACAATCAACACTACTCATGTACTTCACTCTGCCTGCAACAATCAACACTACTCTTGTACTTCACTCTGCCTACAACAATCAACACTACTCGTGTACTTCACTCTGCCTGCAACAATCAACACTACTCATGTACTTCACTCTGCCTGCAACAACCAACACTACTCATGTACTTCACTCTGCCTGCAACAATCAACACTACTCATGTACTTCACTCTGCCTGCAACAACCAACACTACTCATGTACTTCACTCTGCCTGCAACAATCAACACTACTCATGTACTTCACTCTGCCTGCAACAACCAACACTACTCATGTACTTCACTCTGCCTGCAACAATCAACACTACTCATGTACTTCACTCTGCCTGCAACAATCAACACTACTCATGTACTTCACTCTGCCTGCAACAATCAACACTACTCATGTACTTCACTCTGCCTGCAACAACCAACACTACTCTTGTACTTCACTCTGCCTGCAACAATCAACACTACTCATGTACTTCACTCTGCCTGCAACAATCAACACTACTCATGTACTTCACTCTGCCTGCAACAACCAACACTACTCATGTATTTCACTCTGCCTGCAACAATCATACAGCTCATGTACTTCACTCTGCCTGCAACAATCAACACTACTCATGTACTTCACTCTGCCTGCAACAACCAACACTACTCATGTATTTCACTCTGCCTGCAACAATCATACAGCTCATGTACTTCACTCTGGCCAGTATTAATTATGAATAAACACATCTGTTTACATAACTTAACATTTCTGGTTCAGAGCACTTGTAGTTACACATATATCTCGCTGACCTCATCTAGAATTTCCTTGTTTCTCTGCAGCAGATCTGGCAGGTTAGTCATCTTTTGTTTAAGGTTCCCTAAACCTCCCAACTGTCGGATCTGCTCCGCTTTCTCCAGCAGTGACGGAGGCACCGCTGCACCACCGAGGTCCTCCAATGCCGCCGGCAGATTCAGGGACGCAAGGATGCTGGAAACAGAAGAGTTTTACTTACATCAGGATACTCCAGTGACATAAGGACAATCGGAATAGAAACACAGCAACATCAGGATATTTTTAATAGAAATAGTTTCAGTGATATCAGGATATTTGAAATAGAAGTGCAGTTCCACTGACATCAAGATATTTGTAATACATCTCCAGTAATATCAGGGTATTTGAAATAGGAACACAGCTCTAGTGACATCAGGTTACATGGAATAGAAACAAATACAGTGATATCAGGATATATGAAATACAGCTCCAGTAACATCTGCACACTTGGAATAGAAATACAGCTCCAGTAACATCAGCATACTTGGAATAGAAATACAGCTCCAGTAACATCTGCACACATGGAATAGAAATACAGCTCCAGTAACATCTGCATACTTGGAATAGAAATACAGCTCCAGTAACATCTGCATACTTGGAATAGAAATACAGCTCCAGTAACATCTGCATACTTGGAATAGAAATACAGCTCCAGTAACATCTGCATACTTGGAATAGAAATACAGCTCCAGTAACATCTGCATACTTGGAATAGAAATACAGCTCCAGTAACATCTGCATACTTGGAATAGAAATACAGCTCCAGTAACATCTGCATACTTGGAATAGAAATACAGCTCCAGTAACATCTGCATACTTGGAATAGAAATACAGCTCCAGTAACATCTGCACACATGGAATAGAAATACAGCTCCAGTAACATCTGCATACTTGGAATAGAAATACAGCTCCAGTAACATCTGCATACTTGGAATAGAAATACAGCTCCAGTAACATCTGCATACTTGGAATAGAAATACAGCTCCAGTAACATCTGCACACTTGGAATAGAAATACAGCTCCAGTAACATCTGCATACTTGGAATAGAAATACAGCTCCAGTAACATCTGCATACTTGGAATAGAAATACAGCTCCAGTAACATCTGCACACATGGAATAGAAATACAGCTCCAGTAACATCTGCACACATGGAATAGAAATACAGCTCCAGTAACATCTGCATACTTGGAATAGAAATACAGCTCCAGTAACATCTGCATACTTGGAATAGAAATACAGCTCCAGTAACATCTGCATACTTGGAATAGAAATACAGCTCCAGTAACATCTGCACACTTGGAATAGAAATACAGCTCCAGTAACATCTGCACACATGGAATAGAAATACAGCTCCAGTAACATCTGCACACTTGGAATAGAAATACAGCTCCAGTAACATCTGCATACTTGGAATAGAAATACAGCTCCAGTAACATCTGCATACTTGGAATAGAAATACAGCTCCAGTAACATCTGCATACTTGGAATAGAAATACAGCTCCAGTAACATCTGCACACTTGGAATAAAAATACAGCTCCAGTAACATCTGCACACTTGGAATAGAAATACAGCTCCAGTAACATCTGCATACTTGGAATAGAAATACAGCTCCAGTAACATCTGCATACTTGGAATAGAAATACAGCTCCAGTAACATCTGCACACTTGGAATAAAAATACAGCTCCAGTAACATCTGCATACTTGGAATAGAAATACAGCTCCAGTAACATCTGCATACTTGGAATATAAATACAGCTCCAGTAACATCTGCACACATGGAATAGAAATACAGCTCCAGTAACATCTGCATACTTGGAATAGAAATACAGCTCCAGTAACATCTGCATACTTGGAATAGAAATACAGCTCCAGTAACATCTGCACACATGGAATAGAAATACAGCTCCAGTAACATCTGCATACTTGGAATAGAAATACAGCTCCAGTAACATCTGCATACTTGGAATAGAAATACAGCTCCAGTAACATCTGCACACTTGGAATAAAAATACAGCTCCAGTAACATCTGCATACTTGGAATAGAAATACAGCTCCAGTAACATCTGCATACTTGGAATATAAATACAGCTCCAGTAACATCTGCACACATGGAATAGAAATACAGCTCCAGTAACATCTGCATACTTGGAATAGAAATACAGCTCCAGTAACATCTGCATACTTGGAATAGAAATACAGCTCCAGTAACATCTGCACACATGGAATAGAAATACAGCTCCAGTAACATCTGCATACTTGGAATAGAAATACAGCTCCAGTAACATCTGCATACTTGGAATAGAAATACAGCTCCAGTAACATCTGCACACATGGAATAGAAATACAGCTCCAGTAACATCTGCATACTTGGAATAGAAATACAGCTCCAGTAACATCTGCACACATGGAATAGAAATACAGCTCCAGTAACATCTGCACACTTGGAATAGAAATACAGCTCCAGTAACATCTGCATACTTGGAATAGAAATACAGCTCCAGTAACATCTGCACACTTGGAATAGAAATACAGCTCCAGTAACATCTGCACACTTGGAATAGAAATACAGCTCCAGTAACATCTGCATACTTGGAATAGAAATACAGCTCCAGTAACATCTGCATACTTGGAATAGAAATACAGCTCCAGTAACATCTGCACACATGGAATAGAAATACAGCTCCAGTAACATCTGCACACTTGGAATAGAAATACAGCTCCAGTAACATCTGCATACTTGGAATAGAAATACAGCTCCAGTAACATCTGCACACTTGGAATAGAAATACAGCTCCAGTAACATCTGCACACTTGGAATAGAAATACAGCTCCAGTAACATCTGCATACTTGGAATAGAAATACAGCTCTAGCAACACCAGGACACTTGAAATAGAAACACAATTCCGGTGACATCAGGATACTTGGAGTAGATATACAGCTGTAGTGACATCAGGATACATGGAATAGAAATACAGCTGTAGTGACATCAGGATACTTAGAATAGAAATACAGCTGTAGTGATATCAGGATACTTGGAATAGCAATACAGCTGTAGTGATATCAGGATACTTGGAATAGAAATACAGCTGTAGTTACATCAGGATACATGGAATAGAAATACAACTCCAGTGACATCAGGATACATGCGAAAGAAATACAGCTCTAGTGACATCACCTGGGATATTTGATAAACACCCATCATGTCATCAGGACAGTGGGAACAAAAACATGGTTTCAGTAATGCCAGGCCGGGAATAGAAACATACCTGTTCATCAACTGGGTGGCCTCCCGTAGTCGCCCCACCTCTGTATTGACAACAGCAGACTTGTTGTTCTCGAAGGCACTCAAGGCCTGGTGCACCGACAGAGGCATTATCTTCTCAAACAGATCTGTGGAGAGAGATCAACAATCTCTGTAGTAACCCACGCATGCAGACATCGTATCATAGGGTAACTAGGTTTTAGAAAGAAAAAGTCATGGACTGGTTTGTGCTATACCATAATTGCCATTCATATTGCTGCTGCTATATCTTAAAACTCCATCCTCAACTGATTAAGCCTATCGCAAATCTGGTTCGTCGATGTCCAAATATGTAGTGTGTGAATAGATTCACAAATATGCCTCGCGTAAGAATCAGATAAACAGTCTTAAAAGCAATTTAGTATGCAATACCAATATAACACTGGGGTGAAATGGCATGCTTCCATTGTATCGTAAATCTAATTGTTTTCGTGTGTCACGTGAAACCAACATGCCAAATACCCCACCCACGGCGCTACCAGTGCACGAAAATACGAATTCATCATCCGCACATGAAACGATGAATCGATGTTAAGTAGTGCGTCAAAATTGTATGCTTCGGTTGAGATCGGATGAAAGACGAAGTGAAACAATTATTTATTCTACCTATTGTCATTTGCTATGTTTAATCAGCTTACATACTACGTGTGTCAAATCATATACGTTTTCGGCTGCTGAGATCCATGTTATTATTTTCGATTCGTAGGCCTATTGGTCCAGTACATCATCATTGTAGCAGATCTATTCCATAACAGTATACAAACAAGCACTTTATTCAGTTCAAGATTCAACAGGGAGTGACATTTAAAAATAATACACGTTGACTCGTTTAATAAGCTCCATAAACTGCGTATTGGCTTATAAGACAGTGCTGCAAACACACAGTGGCTTCGACAGCGTTCATGGACTTGGTGCAGCGGTCGGTGATCGCTGTTGTTTAGTAGCTCCCTGGTGGCACATATGGGAACACCTAACACGCCTCGCGTACACCACGGTCTGAAATCGTGGACCCCGACCACCGCGTTATAACGAGGCTCGACTGTACTAGAGGTGGTGAGTACGGCACAGACCCACCTGGTTCACTCACCTTTGAAGCTAAAACTTAGAGGTGGCAAATATGGCACAGACCCACACGGTTCACTCACCTTTGAAGCTACTACTTAGAGGTGGCGAGTATGGCAGTGGCTTTGCTATGGCCAACTTGCTGACAGGAGACAGCGCGCTACGTTCAGGCACCATGGCGTGGTAGATGAAGTCGTTATCTTTGACAGCCTCAGCAAGACTGCGCTTTATTCGGTTTGCATCTTCCATGAAGAGGAAACAAACACCACTCCGGGTCTCTGATGCCTGGATCAGTTCCTTGGCATACTGAAAGGTGGGCAATCATTAAACACAATGATATTTTAGGATCACTAAATGGAGCGCAGTGCACAGTGCTTAGAAGCTAGGGCAATTTTATTCACTCCACATCGCCTCAGTTCACCGCATGAGTACTTGGCTATATATATATATAGTGGTGGAATTATGCATAGGAATAGTCTTTGAGTAGAAATTGCAGTGTGGTGAATGCTTCCCAGATAAAGCAAGTTGGTGTTGGAATGAACAGGTCAGCCAGGGGTGAAGTTTGAAGAGCTTTGACTGGCTACGGCGTAGCATAAGTTACCTTTATTTTACTAAATAATTAGAACCAACTGTAAGCATAATCCCAATTAAAGTGTATCGTTATAGTGTAGTGAAAGAAGCAGCCAGGATGTCTTACAATGTTTCCTTCACGTACAATCTCTGTGAAAAGGAACTTACAGTGTGGCTCTGTGGGTTTACTTCACCACACTTGATGGCCCTAGAGAAGCGTGCATATTTTCTGGAACGAGATTTAATGCAGAATTGCGTGGAGTGGGTGCTCGATATAGAGAGATGTCACTGGCATTTGTAGATAGATAATACTACTTACTTACTTACTTATCCTCTTCATGCCGTGTGGCACATAAGGCTCGCACAAGATGCCGCCAGACCCCTCTGTCTTGGGCTCTCCTTGCTGCTGTGCCCCATGTTAACCCAACATCCTTCAGGTCTTCTTCCATTGTTTGTCGCCACGTTGTTTTTGGCCTGCCTCTTTTTCTGTTTCCTTCTGGTGTCCAGGCTAGTGCTGTTTTTGCTGGCAGGTCGTTGCTCATCCTGTAGATATGACCAAGCTGTGTCCACCTTCTCTTTTTCAGGATGAGGCAGATATGTTGTTGTTTTGTTGTTTGATGGAGTCTGGTATTGGAGATGGTCTCAGGCCAGCACATTTTCAGTATCTTCCATAGGCAGGTGTTGTGGAAGCTGGAATGTCTATTGGTGTCTTGTTGTGTCATGCGCCAGCACTCTGAGCCGTAGAGGAGCACAGAGAGGACATTGCTCTGGTAGATTCTGAGTTTGGTCTTTTGGGAGTATACTGAGCATCTCCAGAGCAGCTGTAGATTTGCAAATGCTGACCTGGCTTTTCCCAATCGTGCTTTGATGTCTTCTTCTGCACCTCCTTAGAGACTGATGATACTGCCCAGGTAAGTGAACTTGTTGACGTACTCGAGTAGATGATCGTTGATCACGATAGGTTGCTGTTTGTTAATACTTTTGTCTTGTTTGCATTGACTCAGAGACCAGTGGAACTGGCTTGTTGTTCTAGGTTGCTCATTTTCCTTTGTACCTGGTCTCGAGTGTGAGAAGGTCATCTGCATAAATTAGACCTTCGAGTGAAGAGCAAAGGTTCCATCTGATGCCCAGTCGATGGCTAGGGTGAATAGAAATGATGACGTGACACATCCTTGTCGGATGCTGGATTTCACAGTGAATTTGGTTGTTGAGTTTCCAACACCAGCTTTTCTGGAATTCCATAGTGCCTGATTTTCCAAAGGCTCTCCTTGTGCACACTGTCGAATGCTTTTTCAAAATCTATGATGAAGTTAACACAGATTTTTCTTTGCCATTCATTGCATTGCTCTAGAATGTTCTGCAAAGTGAAGATGTGTTCGGTTGTTCCTCTCCCTTTTCTGAAGTCTGCTTGTGGGCAGGGAAGCTTGTCTACTGTTGTTTTCATTCGGGTCATGGTGATTTTTGAGAACATTTTACTTGGTATGGAGAGTAGAGTAATTCCCCTCCAATTGCTGCCGTCAGCTAAGTTCCCTTTCTTCAGTAATTTGATTATTCTCCCGTGTGTCCAGTCATCAGGCAGTTTTTCTTTTTCCCATATCTCCACAAAGAGCGGGTGTAGGATCTCGGCTGCCATTTCTGGGTCAGTCTTGAAAACGTCTGTGCATAATGAGTCTGTTCCTGGAGCTTTGTTGTTTCCCAGAGAGGCTGTTGCTGCTTTAATCTCTGCTTTCTCTGGTGGGAACGTTTCTATCTCCAGGTCTCTTTCTGCAGGTTGGATGTCTGCTGGGTGTTGTGGACCCGGTCTGTTTAGCACTTCAATGAAGTGTTCTGTCCATCGTCGTTCTTGTTCCTCTTCATTGATCAGCAGCATTCCATCTTTGTCCATGACTGGGGGGTTGATCTTGTAGTTGGTGCTTCCACAAATCTGTTTTGTTATTTTGTACACAGTGCTCATCTCTTGCCTGGAAGCGACTGTTTCAGCTTTGTTTGCAAGTTCCTCTAAATGCTTCCTTTTGTCACTTCTGGCTGATTTCTTAACAAGTTTATTAAACTCACTGTATTATATTTGCAATCTTTCTTTCAATCTTTCAGATTCGGTTTGGCCGATTACTGTTTTCAGTTGTTTTCTCTCTTGTATGTGCTCCCATGTTACAGCACTGATCCACTCTTTATGTTGCAGAGTTTTAGTGCCCAGTGTCTCTTTGCTGGTTTGATAGTATGCTTTCTTGATGATTTCCCACTTCTCTTGTACTTGATCAGAAGTGTCTGTTTCTTCTTCAAATGCTTCAAATCTGTTATGTAGCTTAACTGTGAACGTTCTAGCTTGTGTTGCATCTTTCAGCAGGTGTACATTAAATCATTCTTGATCTTGGAGTAGATGGTGATCACTGCCAACTTCGGCACCTCTTCTATCACGGACATCCAATAATGATCTCCGCCACTTGCTGTTGATCATAATGTGGTCGATTTGTTTTGGTCCCGTGCATTTGGGGAAATCCAGGTCAGTTTGTGGATGTCTTTGTGTGTGAACAGGGTTCCTCCTATCATCGTGTTGTTCAAGATACATAATGGCATAATACAATTACATATAGATTAAGGTATGTGTTAGGCTCATGGAACGACACTGAACAATGACTGATTGATGACCGGCGGCCATCTACCGAACAAACACTTACTAGCACCATTGTTCCATAAGTCCAAAACATACTTAATCTACATGCAGTTGTTTTTCATTTGGTGAAAAGTTGCATTATGCCATTATCTATCTACAGATACCAACAATATCTTTATATCAAGCACACGCTCTATGCTAGTCACCACTAAATCTCGTTCTGAGTCCGTTCTGGAAAATATGCACGCCCACCCTAGAGTTACATGTGTTGTGTTCAGTGTTGGTCTGAGTAGGATTAGCTCACCTGTAGTCTTGCGATCTCCTCTCCGAACTCCTTCTGTTCCTTGCACTTTAGGGCCTCGTAGTACTCAGACAGGGCGTGGAAGGCTGCCTGCTTGCCAGCCACACTCATGATCCACTCCTAGTGGGGAGAAAACAGTGAACACTGTTGCAATGTCTCATGGGACATGGACTCATGGAAGACAGGATGCAGACATTATATTACAAGTGACAAATTATGCAATAAAAATATCTTAAGGTAAAAAGAACATTTGAATTAGAGTTTAAATTCTGAATTACAGTCGCGCCTCGTTATAACGCGCCCCGTTATTACGCGGATTCGGATATAACGCGGTCGGTCGTGGACCCCGAATTTCTGCCGCCAGGGGAAAATGTCAAATGGGCCCGCTTAAACCTACTTAGAATTGCTTTGACAATTCTCAAGAAACTTTAGGTGAACAATGTCAATGAACGAGTATCAACGTGTTGTTTGTTTTGCGCTGCCGGCGACATCAATCGCTGTCGCTGGCTTCACTTCGACGGTTTGTAAATTGCAATCGAGATTCACAAATATGCCTCCCGTAAGAATCAGATCAACCGTTTTAAATGCATTTAACAAGCAGTACCAATATAACACTTGGGTGAAATTACATGCTTCCGTTACATCGTAAATTTAATCGTTTTCGCGACGCAAAACCAACATGCAAAATTCCTAACCCAAGGCGCTACCGGTGGAGAAAATACGAATTCGTCATCCACATATGAAATGATGAATCGATGTTAAGTGGTGCGTAATAAATTTATGCTTCGGTCGAGATCGGTTGAAAGACGAAGTGAAACAATTATTAATTCTACCTATTGTGTTTTTCTGTGTTTTATCAGCTTGCATACTACGTTTGTCAAATCATATACGTTTTCGGCTGCTCAGGTCCAGGTTATTATTTTCGATTCGTAGGCCTGTTGGTCCAGTACATCATCATCGTAGTAGATCTATTCCATAACGGTATACGTACATGTGTTTTATTCAGTTCAAGAGTCAAGAGGGTGTGACATTTAAAAATAATACACGTTGATGCTAGTATACGCATTTAATAAGTTCCATAAACTGCATATTGCCGTATAAGACAATGCTGCAAGCACACTGGGCTTCGACAGGGTTCATGGACTTGGTGAAGCGGGTGGCGGTCGCTGTTGTTTAGTGGCTCCCTGGTGGCAGATATGAGAACACCTAAAGCGCCTCGCTTACAACGCGGTCCGAAGTCGTGGACCCCGACTACCGCGTTATAACGAGGCGCGACTGTACATGAGATAATGAGGTCTTACCAAGTGGCACGACGGTGTACTTTAGGTCACAACTGCACAGGAATAATAGAAAAATAATAGCTCAATTACTATTACAGTGCTTTCTATTACTATTACATTGTGTTCTGTTTCATCTATTACTTACTATTACTTGAATAGTTGTAATAATTACTGTTACTATTACACATTATTATTACCCCAGGCCTGAGAGATAGACATGTCTTACCTTGGGTCACAGTGGCCGGAGGGTCTCTAACTGCACAAGGCCTTACCTAGGGTCACAATGGCCGGAGGGTCTCTAACTGCACAAGGCCTTACCTTGGTAACAGAGGACAGAATGTCTTCAACTGTACAAAGTCTTACCTAGGGTCACAGCAGCCAGAGGATCTCCAAATGCACAAGGACTTACCTTGGGTCACAGTGGCCGGAGTGTCTCCAACTGCACAAGGCATTACTTTGGGTTAGAGTGGCCGGAGTGTCTCCAACTGTACAAGACCTTACCTTGATTCACAGTAGCCAGAGGGCCTCAAATGCACAAGGCATGGGTCACAGTGTCTCCAACTGCACATGTCCTTACCTCAGGCCAGTGTCTCCAACTGTACAAGGACTGACCTTGGGCCAGTGTCTCCAACCGCACAAAACCTTGGGCCACAGTGGCCATAGTCTTCAACTGCACAAGGTCTTACCTTGGGCCACAGTGGCCGGAGAGACTCCAGCTGCAACAGCTTCATGGCATCTGCGTAGAAGTCTGAGCATTGCATACACAGACGGGCCACATTGGCTGGCTTCATCTTGTCTGCAACATACACAGCGTACCTGTATCTCCTGACAGTAAGTGAATGTAGAGTAGTCAGCAGTGTCAGTGTCTGGGGATCAACACATACTGTCAGCTGCGTTGTTGTGCTGTCACATGTCACCTGCGTTGCTGTGCTGTCACACTGTCACCTGCATTGCTGTGCTGTCACACTGTCACCCGCATTGCTGTGCTGTCACGCTGTTGCCTGCATTGCTGTGCTGTCACGTTGTCACCTGCATTGCCGTGCTGCCACACTGTCACCTGCGTTGCTGTGCTGTCGCCTGCATTGCCGTGCTGTCACATGTCACCTGCGTTGCTGTGCTGTCGCCTGCATTGCCATGCTGCCACACTGTCACCTGCGTTGCTGTGCTGTTGCCTGCATTGCTGTGCTGTCACATGTCACCTGCGTTGCTGTGCTGTCACATGTCACCTGCGTTGCTGTGCTGTCACACTGTCACCTGCGTTGCTGTGCTGTCACATGTCACCTGCGTTGCTGTGCTGTCACACTGTCACCCGCATTGCTGTGCTGTCACGCTGTTGCCTGCATTGCTGTGCTGTCACGTTGTCACCTGCATTGCCGTGCTGTCGCCTGCATTGCCGTGCTGCCACACTGTCACCTGCGTTGCTGTGCTGTCGCCTGCATTGCCGTGCTGCCACACTGTCACCTGCGTTGCTGTGCTGCCGCCTGCATTGCCGTGCTGTCACATGTCACCTGCGTTGCTGTGCTGTCGCCTGCATTGTCGTGCTGCCACACTGTCACCTGCGTTGCTGTGCTGTCGCCTGCATTGCCGTGCTGTCACATGTCACCTGCATTGCCGTGCTGCCACACTGTCACCTGTGTTGCTGTGCTGTCGCCTGCATTGCCGTGCTGTCACATGTCACCTGCGTTGCTGTGCTGTCGCCTGCATTGCCGTGCTATCACACTGTCACCTGCATTGCTGTGCTGTCACATGTCACCTGCGTTGCTGTGCTGTCACATGTCACCTGCGTTGCTGTGCTGTCACATGTCACCTGCATTGCCGTGCTGTCACATGTCACCTGCATTGCCGTGCTGTCACATGTCACCTGCGTTGCTGTGCTATCACACTGTCACCTGCATTGCTGTGCTGTCACATGTCACCTGCATTGCTGTGCTGTCACATGTCACCTGCGTTGCTGTGCTGTCACACTGTCACCTGCATTGCTGTGCTGTCACACTGTCACCTGCATTGCTGTGCTGTCACATGTCACCTGCATTGCCGTGCTATCACACTGTCGCCTGCATTGCTGTGCTGTCACATGTCACCTGCGTTGCTGTGCTATCACACTGTCGCCTGCATTGCCGTGCTGTCACACTGTCACCTGCGTTGCTGTGCTATCACACTGTCGCCTGCATTGCCGTGCTGTCACACTGTCACCTGCGTTGCTGTGCTGTCACATGTCACCTGCGTTGCTGTGCTATCACACTGTCACCTGCATTGCTGTGCTGTCACACTGTCACCTGCATTGCTGTGCTGTCACATGCGTTGCTGTGCTATCACACTGTCACCTGCGTTGCTGCGCTGCCACACTGTCACCTGCATTGCTGTGCTGTCACATGTCACCTGCGTTGCTGTGCTGTCACACTGTCACCTGTGTTGCTGTGCTGGCACACTGTCACCAGCTGTGCTGTCACATGTCACCTGCATTGCTGTGCTGTCACACTGTCACCTGCGTAGCTGTGCTGCCACACTGTCACCAGCTGTGCTGTCACATGTCACCTGCATTGCTGTGTTGTCACATTCTACTGATTCTACAGGTGTTCTACAACATGATTATGGTATCAGAATGTTTGGTAGGTCTACTGACATTAATGCAACATGATTATGGTATCAGAATGTTTGGTAGGCCTATTGACATTAACGATGGTTATTATACGTTTTCAATACTGGAGTGATTTTGGTGGTTCAGTTTAGAACTGACCTGACATGAATGTCGCAGTAAAGGACATTACATTACAATTATGTTATAATTTGATAGAACATATATGTTAGATACAGTTGAGATAAAATTGTGCACACCAGTGCAATATTCCCTTTGTGAAGATTAAATTAAACTGTAATTTACATAAAAGATGGACACCAAAACGGGACAATCAAAAGTGCACCACAGGGGAATTAGAATACTCCGTTGGGAGGCAGATGAAACAAACAACCTCTTCATGGAAACTATTTGGTAAGAGTGTAGCCAATGACTATGTGAAAAAGTTTGGATATGTCACAAAGGACTGGCAGGATACAAGACTAGCAAAACCATTGTAATGGTCGTTGCGAATGGTGTCCTTGAGAATAATTACCGTTACCGGGTCCGGTTAGACGTGAAAGTGAATACACGACTTCCTATTTATTTTTCTTTTGAAGTACACTGTGGGTCACTGTGGGTCACCCGTTCGATAGCATTTTTATTCAGATGCTTCTAATGGGATATGAGTTAATTTAATTTTGTTTCCAATTTTTTCCAAGGTGTCCTGAATGTCATGACCGTGTCCCTTACATTAATTTAACATTTTCATTGCACATTTTAAGGTAAATTTTTGATAATTCGAGTTAAGAATCAAAGTTCTATGTAATCATTAAACTGGCAGAGCAAATTCACCAGTGAATGTCAGCGCATACACTTATTGCATGCAATGAAATTTGGTGTCTACCATTTTGCGGTAACGAACGTTGTCGTAACGACCGTTACACGCAAGTGTACTTCGTGCTTAAATCATCGAAAACAGAACATAATTTTCAGCAATCTTTCACAATATCGAGAAAAAAATGCTAATATATGCCAATATTATGAAATATGTTAGTTTCATGGACGATTTGTGTCAAGGTGGTATTATTATCAGTTTCGTCGCCATCAACAGACTGGGATCAACGAACACAAGAAAGATGTCGACCAAAAGCTGTTACAATGCTTATGCGAATATTGTAAAATTGTGCAATTTATTCTTCAAACTCATGGCACATTGTCAAAGAGATTTAGTTTTCTCATCTGAAACACTTTTTTGATGAAGAAATTGGTGTTGTAAAAACGACTGCCTTGGCAGCTGCTAAGACCACACACGTCATTGGTGGTAATGCACAAGACATCTATACATGCACTAAATATATCTTAGCCATCTCACGACAAGACGAACACACACAACAACAAAATTTTATCGTTGAGGAAGGGACAACTCCCAGAGAAAGGAGAGACAGAACACTCAGCCTGAAGGCAATCAATGACACGAGAGGGGAGCAGTTTCATATGTATGGAACCTGCTTCTGTGCATCCTGTATTAGAGGAATAAGAGCACGTCCCAACATTTTTCTGAGAATTTAAGAGAATTGCACTTATTTACAAGTTTTGGTGTCCATGCGAAGGACGTTACATGTACTAGATAAAGAATTTGGAGATGTTTAACAGTTGGTGATTTTTATCTTCTTAAATACTGAGATAAAGAAAGCTGTTTTGAATGTAAGAAATGATTGTTCCCATTAAATGAACAGAAAATAGTTGTATACTCAATGTCTCCATCACTGGGGTAACGCATGTCGCTGTGTCCTTTTTTAGATGTTGATTTAACATGTTCAAATTATATGAAGGGAATTATAATTATACAATTAGTGCTATGGCTCCAAAGAGCATTCTATCAGTATAGAGGACTTTAAAAAAATATGATTTTTTTACTAATAAGGTCACTGAACGACACAAAGTCACGACCATTACATAATGCATTTTGAACCTCTTTGTCCCACTTTTGTGTACCAGTATTTTGTGTGCCAACCTACCGGCCATCGCCTTGCGACAGAAGCAGTCCTGTGCCTGGGCCAGCATAAGTGCACTGAGCGTGTTCAATGTGTCTGGCTGCAGGTCAGGGGTCGGTTCCTGCCGAATGTTTGATAGAACACTGTCTTTGAGATGATTGAAGATCCCACTGCTGAGCTGTAAACGAGCAGCAAAGACTGACAACCACTGTGATGGCAATAACACAAGGGCGTAGGTCAAACTGGAATGACTTTAGGATTATGCAGAAAAAACACAATTAAATGATAAACAGTGTATGACACAGTCAGGGGGTTCATAGCAATTAAACAATTCCAGCATGTATTACTTTTGGTCCTAGCACAATTTTGACTTACTGAATTCGTCCTATTAAGAGTACATGCTCTAATGAGCATACACCCCCATTTTTTTTCAAGGTTCAATGACGGGAGAAGTCTGAGAAATTCAAAAGTTTCACCTAAATAAGCTCTGGTATATTTTTGACATGTGAAAGTATAAAAGGCTGGTAACACCAACCCAGTCCCATCGTTGAATATCTTGACAGTCACTTTCATTTAGTCTTGATGTGTCCTGTCTAAATTGTTATGGTCCCACACAGAGTATGGTTGATCATAACTGGCTCAATGTCTGTACGACACCCAGCATTTGACTAAGCTTTAGTATAAATACTGCACCTTTGTCATTCTGAATGCTTGACACTGCTAACTTTCTCATACTTAGTTTTAAATACAAGGTAACCACAGATAGTTGTTCAAAATGTGTAAGTTTCCAACTCAGAGCAATACACATGTCTCAACGGACCCCATTTGCAAGGTTTTGTTGCGGTGCCAACCATGGTGCCATCTGGTGGATTAATAAAAACCAGTGGTGCCTTTTTTGAAATTTTTTCAGCACTTGTTTTAAAAAGATTTTGGTTAAAATACAATTTGTGATTTTTTGTATCTCAAAAATTTGTCAAGCGTACTGTATGCTTAATAGGACGAATATGGTAGTTGTGAAACTACTTTCTGAGTACTCCTTCCCTAATTATATCAAACGCACTGAGGATGGGAGAGAGTAAGAGATGGAAGCAGTGATAGAGGGGGAGAGAGAGCAAGGAGGTGGCAGGGAGAAGGTGGCAGAGACAGAGAGGGCAAGACTGACGGACAGGCGTACAGATAGGCGTACAGACAGACAGCCGAACAGACACAGACAGTAAGACTTTGTGCATGAAACTCGCACACATTCAGATGTGTGTCCTGTAATGCGTGTCAGCGCGTGTGGTGTTACGGCTGTGTACCTGAAAGAGTTTGGCTGCGAGTTTGAGTCCGTCGTCACTCCTCAGATTCTGAGACTCGGCAATCTGACTCTGTAGCGCAGCGGTGTTGAAGAGCACACACACCTTCTCGAATCTACCAGATGCAATCGCTGCACACACAAATACTACATCAGGCATAACAAGCTCAACAGTAAATGACTGGGTGTATTCTTTGAAAAACATCATCTTTCATTTAAAAAGTTACTATGACTCACAAGAAATCTCCATAATAAAAAATAAAAATAACATTAGTGAATTTTTTATTTATTTTGCTTTGTGGTATGGAACAGTGTTTTATGATGGCAAATACATTCATATGTTATTGACTGAATTTTTTTCAAGATTAATAAGGAAATTAGTAAACCACATTTAAAAAACTTATTGTTAATAATGAAATCATGTACTAATTAATAAAAAAATATTTCAGACATTGGCCGGCAAATATTACACGATTGCAAAAAAACTTGCAACGCAGAATTGTGGTAACAAAACTACAATACTTTATATAAGGTATTGAATATGCAAAGTTATTTCCAAATTACAGGTTTTGCTCGAGATAAACAAGGTGGATGGAGATAACATTAACCAGCAATTTGCAGTGGCTTCAGCTATTGAAAATGTTACTGCAATATTCTGCGAATATGATACAATTATTAATTACTGTTGACATACATATTCTTTTACAGGTTTCAAATAACTGATCCTGGCTGACTGCATTTTTACATAGAACAATTAAAAGAAAGGCTATGGCTGGAATGTGTAAGACTGATTAATATTGTGATCACCTAAATGGGTCATTCCACATGAAATCAACCAACAAAATGCTTGACCCCCTCCGATTTTTAATTAAATTTGGCAACTATGACATGTTGTGAAACTTGTGAGTCAAATTTGATCAAAATCGGGGTTTACACATTTCGGGTACAGGTGTACATCAAAGCAAAAGTTAAGTTACCTTCACAGCAAAAATCTTCTCAACTGCCACGTGATGCCTATCGGGGCAATGTCTTGGTTTTATTTTAGAAACAAAACCAGCACTTTAGGACAATTAGGAGCAAAGTTATATCTATGTATGTGTTAAGAGGCAACAAGAAATTGTTGGCATTTTCTCTGTCTCATTAATATGCAAAAACTCTAAAACTATTTCAATCACAAGTTTTTGGCATAAGTTAATTTCAGTACAGATCCAACATGTGTGCCAAATTTAACTAAAATTGGAGAACATTTTGACCTTTTTTGTTGATTTCATATGGAATGACCGAAATGTAACTGTAGCCAAACCAACTGTATGTGAGTATGGACCAATTTCTTGTAGGTCCCCGAGAACAGGAACATTCCACAGCAGAGTGTAGGGGTGAGATAAGAGTACTCACTCATGGTTCGCTTCCCGGTGAAAAATGACTCCTTGTCAAATGTATTCTGCCACTTGAAGTTTATCCGGATCTAGACACACACAACAAAACCATTATTAGTAATCTGTCAGTACAGAAAGCCAAGTGTCATTTTAATTGATCCAGTAATATGTGGGTTTCGATATTTACCAGAAAATAAGACCCACAAATTTTAACTCTATTAAAATATTACATGAAAATAAAATCTGGTATCCATAAAATATGTTTCCAGGTATTTAATAGTAGCAGACAATCTGGGCTTACATATAATTATCATTATTCTGTGACACACAAGAAACTGAACTTGCCTGGTTTTCTTCGATTGGGAACTTTGCCTCTATTGCTTCAAGCTGGTCGTGGTATCTACAAAAATACAAACAAAAATATGTTAAAAAGACTGTGATTTTTTATTTCCAATCTGAATTGAATACACTAACAATATTTCCTGCTATTCAAATATTTTTATTTAAAATCCTCTCAATCACCCAGCTCAAGGCTCTTTTAGTCAAGCTTTTGCACACAAAACGTCCCAGTTCGAGGCGACATATATCAAGTTAACAACTGCTGGCGGTGTCCGTGACAAGTATAGCCAACCAGGCCAGTTTTCAACAAAATGTCGGAATAAAATGAAGAATTAAATTTATTGAAGAATCAGATAATTAGAATATTTCAAAACAGCCTGATTTTGAAATTTGCGAGATTTCTACAGCATGATGAGGCATAAGCTGTGCTTTTCGACATTGTCGGTGCTACAAAAAATGCCAAATTGTCAATACAACGGCGATGCTACAGAACTGAAGCGGTTTTTTTTTTAATAGAATAATATAGAGTAAGTACAACAAACATGATTCATGAGTAGATACACATCTGTAAGTACAGCAAACATGATTCATAAGTAGATATATGGATGCAAGTTGAAGGTAGACAAAGCTGCTATGGATTCTCTCCGGTCTGACGTATCTGAGTAGATACACATCTGTAAGTACAGCAAACATGATTCATAAGTAGATATATGGATGCAAGTTGAAGGTAGACAAAGCTGCTATGGATTCTCTCCGGTCTGACGTAGGTCATATATTGGAATTGGTGCTGCTTCTTGACATCCCTGTTTAAAATTAACTGCATAGTTCATTTCTAATACATCACTGAAGATATTACAATATACATCAAAACATCTTATATAACTGAAAGTGGGGATAACCAGCTGAGAAAATATCATAAGTAGGGCTCTCAAATATACGCAAGTCAAAATTATTAGAATAAGTACGGTTGTTTCGGCCAACACAGCCCAGTGGCACCAGTTGCATAAATGGTGGGTTTGGCCTATGCAAACATACAGCGAAAACTGTTTGCTCGGCCTGCGGGCCAAACCTGTTATGGTCCGACACACACTAGTACTATTATACTAATCTGTGTTTGAATGTATTTGATGGGAATCCTGAGGTTGAACACCACATTCCTAAATGAGTGGAAATAATACAACTTCGAAAATAATAATAATAATAGTGAGCTGATAAAGCAGGCATGTCACACTAATGCAGGTGTATATGTCACACTAACGCAGGTGTATATGTCACATTAATGCAGATGTATATGTCAAATAAATGAAAGATGAATACCCAAGAAACTGTTTTCGTTTGATCGACACTCTCCAAACTTTTGTTTGCTCTGGGAAAACAGTCACTCGCCATGTGATTAGTCAGCGCCATAACTATAACTATCAAATGACTGCCTCAAAGCGCATAGATCTAGCCATATATCTAAGTATAATTATGTAATAAAATAATAATTTTATTTCTGACTGGTTTGGTACTTTTACTGCTGCGAGTTCACAACGTATAGTGTGCTGGCACTATTCTTTCATAGCTTTGTTGTCTGTCGTTTTCTAAGTGATGATGTAAACAACAAATCTGACATGCCCACTGACATGGGAGTCTGGCAGCTTGACTTTGTCATCGCATGCATCATTTCATAAGCGATAGCCACATCATGACATCAATGACAAGTTCTGTCCGTATCATGAGCGTTCCATATGGCATTGCATATTGCACCATCATATCACATGGCTCATATTGGACACGTGTGTAATAATTTACAAAATTCATTTTGATTATTAACTGCGCTCGTCACTATGTAGCACCTATACTTACTTAGTTGGTATAATTAGTTGTATAGTCTCTTTTAGCCGGTGGCTAGAGACCTCAATTTCTTCTTAAAGGTGTTCAGGGAAGAAGCTGTTACATCTTCAGGAAGTTTATTCCAGTGATTGACGACACAATTTGTGAAAAAGTGTTTACGGATCTCTGTGCAGGAGTATGTCTTTCTTAGCTTTAAGCTATGGCCCCTCAGATTGCTGCTACATTGGTAGAAAAAATGCTCCTATTTAGGCCAGTGAGATATTTGTATACCTCACAGAGGTCCGCCTCAAGTCGTCTCTGTTCCAAGGGAACTGATTCGATAGGTGTTATGCTGAGTTTCAGATCCGATCTACTTTCAAAGCATTGTTTAATTAGTCCTATGCGTTGATTTGCCTTAGTTGTAATATATTTTATGTGGGTGCTTGGCTTTAGGTTGTCGCATATGGTAATTCCGAGATCTTTTTGTTCTCCAACAACTTCTAAGATTTCTCCATTTAATGTGTATGCATAGTTGAGTTGAAGCTTTGTCTTATTTTGAGAACTACACATTTAGTGGCATTGAAGTTTAATAGCCAATTTTTTTTACCAAACTGCAAGTTTGTTAAGATCATTTTGGAGAGCTTCACAGTCACAGGGCATCATTTTTGAGGCGAGCGATCGCTCTCGCTCCCTATCACTCGCGCAAATCAATAATCTAGGGAGCAATTTATCGCTCACGTCAATTGCTAAAATCGCTCACTGCCTGCAAGTGTTCGTCTTGACAAGGAGTTTCTTGAGTATTAGATTCACTAGGAAAGTCTACTCTCTTTATAACGAAGTGTTCAGACTCCAATAGTCAGAGTTCACGTATCATCCGTCACCGGGGATGGCGATCGCAACCCGCTGCACCAAGATCGCAAAACTGCCATTGAAGCCACGATGTGCTGGCCGCGCGGTTTATAAAGAAGTTATCAAATGAGTGGACCAGCGTCAATGTGTATTATCTTTAAATGTCACATACTGTTGTATGTCGAACTGAATAAAATACATATATACATGTACAGTTATGGAATAGATAAGGAATCAACATTATTTCGTTACGATCTGATTGTAATGGGAATCGAAAATAATAACCTGAATCCGAGCTACTGAACATGCATATGAGTTGACAAGGAGTGTAAAAGTTGATTAAACATTGAAAACGACAATTTTAATAATTGTTCCACTTCATCTTTCAACCGCTCTGAACACATGAATTCACGATGCACATATCCGGTACCGCTTAACATTGATTCACTGTTTCATGTGCGGATGACGAATTCATATTTTTGCGCACCAAGTTTGAGTTGTGCCTTTAGCATTATGATGCAATGGAAGTGCCATTTCACCCCAGTTTATATTGGTGTTCCCTACTAAGCTGCATTTATGACTACATTTGATTCTTAAATGTGGCATATTTGTGAATCTCAATTGCAATTTGCAAACCGCCAAAGCGAAGTCGCACGGTAGTGGCAGTGCCGCATGGTGGACGTGGTCACTGCCACAACCACGGGGCACGGACACAGCACACGGCTAATGCACTGGTGATCGATGACATGTTGCAATTCAAAACCGTTTCACCAATTGCAATGAATGGGGTTTACTAAAGCAAGCATGTATTTCACTGTACAAAAGTCATAGCGCCAGCAAGTACCAATTAAAATTTCATGGCGATAACGACAGAATCCGAATGGGAAATGGTGGCGCCAGCACACGGTAAAAAAAACAACTAACAAATCGCTCGCCTAAATTAATTTTGCATATTTAGGCGAGCGATTTATCGCTCGCCTGTTGTTTTCAAACATGAAACCCTGCAGTCAGCTAATGTAGAAATATTTGAGTAGAGTTTTGTGTCATCAGCAAACATTTTGGCCATAGCCTTGACTGAGTTTGGTAGATCATTTACATAAAAAAATAGTAATGGCCCTAAAAATTACCTTGTGGAACCCCACTTCTGACATTTTTCCATGATGAATTACCATTTCTTAGGACCACCCTCTGCCTTCTACCTGCTAGGAAAGATTGGGTCCATAATAGCACTTTGCCTTTAATATCATATTGTCTTAATTTATAAATCAATCAGTATCAAAGGTCTTTGAAAAATCTAAGTAATTTACATCAGTTTCAGCACCGTTATCTGTATTTGTTGTCCAGTCTTGTAGACATTCTAACAGTTGAGTAGTGCATGACAATTTTTTTGGAAACCATGTTGGTCACAACTGATAGTATTGTTTGTGTCAGCTAGTTTAAGTATTGTTTGTGTCAGCTAGTTTAAGTATTGTTTGTGTCAGCTAGTTTAAGTATTGTTTTTGTCAGCTAGTTTAAGTATTGTTTGTGTCAGCTAGTTTAAGTATTGTTTGTGTCAGCTAGTTTAAGTATTGTTTGTGTCAGCTAGTTTAAGTATTGTTTGTGTCAGCTAGTTTAAGTATTGTTTGTGTCAGCTAGTTTAAGTATTGTTTGTGTCAGCTAGTTTAGGCAAATTGTCTTGTATTATTCTTTCAAGCAGTTTAATCACTTGGCTGGTGAGTGACACTGGTCTGTAATTACTTCACTTGTTTCGTGGACTTTTTTGTTACATTAGCATCTCTGCAATCCTGTGGTATTTGGCTTGTTTGTATGGATTTATTAAATATATAGGCTAGAGGAATATCAAAATCTAAGCAATTTCTTAAAACATTTACATTTAGTAGGTCTGGACCACTAGCTTTGTCTGGTTTCAGTTTTGTTAACTTCGTCCTTACTTCGGTTGGTAAACTTTCTAAATTATACAGTGTATAGTTTACATCGGTATCTAAAGTTGGTGGAGAGTGCAGTAATTCTGGCTCATCTGTAAGAACAGATATGAAATAATTGTTTAGTATGTTTGGTGTGTGTGTCTAGTGTAGTTCCAGAATCTTTTATCGTTAACATTTATTTGGTCGATAAATTTTTCTTCATAGTGCAATTTTGCTTCCTTTAAGACAGTCTGTAGTTTTCTTTTTCTAATTCATATATTATAAGATCGGCTGAAAGCCCACTTTTGTTTGCCACTACTTGTTTACTTTTTTGCCTTTTGCACAGACTTGTATCTTACCCATGGAGGCATGCATTAGTCTTGAACCCTGCTTTATCTGTTTGAAAGGGACATTCACTAGTTGGGTATAACACACCCATCATGACATAAATAAACGTGTATCATATTAGTGTACAATCGATAATTCTTAAATTTAAAGCAACAATTCTAATGTAGCAATGTAACTCTGTTGTCATTGTCCAAATGTTGTCTGTTGATGACTCATAATCATCATGTCTTAGACTTAGACATGATTCATGACAATAACTATTGGCGGTATTGTATTGATTTCCGGCCCATGACAATGAGTCATTGCTACTTATCCAGTATAATTGAAGTAATACATTATTGTTTTAAATGCTAGATGGTAACAACAGTCTTAACAATGCCCAGATGTTACAAAGATAAACACTCGGAGGCGTGACGACGGACTGACACTTTCACCGAGACTGTCAGTGACAGTGACAGGCCGAATAACTAGTTACCTGTACAACACTTCCAACGCCGATTCATGTTTGTCAGCTGACTTGATGATCATCGACGAACGTAATTTCTGGAATTCTAAAAGCCCATGTCGGTATTCTTCCGGGCTAGCATCACTGAAAGTGTTTGCAATGAATGTTTGTAAAGGTTTAACAAAATCAACATCCCATGTTTTCTTTAACGGAACTGCCAGGTACGTCGCCATCTTTGAATGTAGCTTGATCATATGACCCCGTGTTGCTTCTATTGGCCAATAAAAGCGGTCAAAACTAAGTCACAAATTTGTGTTATCCACACACTCCTGTAGATGGCGTAACATGTATAATATGCACAATGTTCAACAGGTGGCGTGTTGGTAAAACATAGCCTCGGTTATCCAGGCTCCTCGCTGTGGCGCCACCGTTTGTCGCAGAGTGGGGTTCTCATTGTGACCGAAATTATGTATACACCCAGATTCTGGGCGCATACATAATTAATTAATTAAAATATCATCCGAGCATTTGGCTAATTCATAAAATAAAATAAGAGTGAACTTTTATCAGTTTATACAATGCAATTCACTTTAAACTTTGATTATGTTGACACAACTGAAAAGTTAAATCAGGCAAAAAAAATGTTTAGTGTAGCATCTCGATAATGACGTCGATTGGCAACTGCCGCTACACAGGAAAGCCTACACAAAATAGAGTGGTGAAAGTGGCAACAACGAAACCACGCCTCTGCATCTGGACTCTCTTCTCGGCGAATTCACGAAGCCAAACTAGAGTCAGATAAGCGAGACTAGATAAAATCCAGATCGTAGCCTACTGACCACAGACCACAAATAGGATCCTCCCGCCGTTAATTACCGCCATTACATAAAGAGTCCCTAGGAAAGTGAAGAGTGATTTTTTTTCCGAGCAGACATGCAGACGCGCACCGCTCGAGTATCACTACACTGATTATTCTGCAGAACGCACCAACATTTCAAAATCAGCCACCGGGCTGGGCCGAGATTGAGGGGTATCAGATTTGGGTGCGATTTTCTAAAAAAACGAGGTATGTAATTTTCAAGAGTTTCATACACTATGTGTAGAGGATACGTGTGCTGTGAATTTTTTTTAGAAAATCGTAGGATCAAATTTAGCTGGAATCCAAAGAAACGTTATAATGTCGACCAATCGAAAATCAAACGTGGTCTGTTCCCTACTTTGATTTAAGCATTTGATTTAAGCAGTATTTGGCTCTTAGTAGCTCTCAAGTAGCTTGAGTGGTTGCTGACAACAGATGATATAACATGTTTATGGGTGTATGACATAAATCATTGCAATTTCACATCGGGCCCAATACTTAGTTCTCAGGGAAGAATAAATCACAAACGATGAGGATGTCTTGCTGTGCAACCATTATTTTATTTATACATGGCACAATTTGAGTATGTTAAGCAAATTTCGAAAACAATGGACTCAGAATGATATGGAATTGAATGTGCGTCAAATCGTTGAGTTTTATTTCGTCGATACTGAAATATTGCATGGTAGCAACTAAATTTCGTAAATTGGTATTATCGAACGAAATAGACAAACATCGTAACTTAGTTAAACACACATCTCGTGACGTCTTGTCTTCGTTGTAACGGCTACATTCAATACTATTTCAGTTTATATAATGTTTTACTGTCTTGTATGTAAAATGTATAATTTTTCGCATTAAAACGTTTACCGGTACCTGTAAGACTAAAACTTTGGGGTATTCCATGAACACATCTAGTATTTTGCGAAATAAGGCCTAGTAAAAAGAAACGTATTTCTCGTCCGGACTGTTTTAAAGGAAGAGAGAGGCCCTTAATTATTATTTACTAGTGATGGATTTTTTTGCTATTAGTTTCGAAGATGGCTGCCAAGTCTTAGATGCCCACTCGATTAAAAGACGAACTGTAGTTTTTTCGATACAATATGGAACATGCCAGTGATGTATATTACATATTACATATAGCCTGCCATTCCATTTGCAAATTAGCAAATACATTACTTTTTAGTGGGAATGGCAGACATATATATATATATATATATATATATATATATATATATATATATATATATATATATATATATATATATATATATATATATATGTCTGCCATTCCCACTAAAAAGTAATGTATTTGCTAATTTGCAAATGGAATGGCAGGCTATATGTAATATGTAATATACATCACTGGCATGTTCCATATATATATATATATATATATATATATATATATATATATATATATATATACATACATACATACATACATACATACATACATACATACATACATACATACATACATACATACATACATACATACATACATACATACATACATACATACATACATATATATATATATGTCTATATATATATATATGTATGTATGTATGTATGTATGTATGTATGTATGTATGTATGTATGTATGTATGTATGTATGTATGTATGTATGTATGTATGTATGTATGTATGTATGTATATATATATGTATATATATATATATATATATATATATATATATATATATATATATATATATATATATATATATATATATATATATATATGTTGGCATTTACACTGTAACTGGCAAACATTTTGGTTTTTAGGATATCATTTTCAGTGTTCATTTGATTTGATTTGATCAGTAGCCATTTGATATGCGCATAAGAAGCAATGCCATTCCTACATACACAATACTTGACTTCAAATGGCAATCTTTCGACAAACGATCCTTGAAATGCAGTTGGTACGATCGTTTTATTTGCTGGTTTTTTTCGTTCAGGCGATCAATTACACAACTAATCATCGGAATTTGCTACGACTCCAATCAGTCAGCTCGCAGCAAGTACACATGGCTTTACTGCTGATGTATTGTGTGTGCCACGTGCCGTGATCTTTTCATGCGACTAGCGACAGTCCGCTTTACGGATAAGCAGCACGATTCACAAATAATAAACGGGAAATAGTAAACAAATGTCTTCACATGTCCATTGAACATCAAATGACGGAGATTGTTTGGCTGTGTCAAAATGACGGAGACTCGTCAAAACCAAAGAGTTGGGCAATCTCAAAATCGGTGTTGTGATGTACCGTCAAGAACTTCTGGTGACGTCCTCGATGAGCTGCTTCCAACCATTCAGGTGTCTTGTTACTTCTCTCAATCGTCCATCGTCAGCTTTGTTGTATCTCTGGTCTCATCCATCTCGTGTGTGGTCTTTCTCTCTTCTGTCCACCTTCAGGCATTCCAAAAATCAGTATACAATGTTAAAGTTGTTAACATATGGATAAATTAGCTAATGAGCTAATGCCAATGAGCTTTCAAGATGAATTTTTTTCTTTTTAATCTTGCTCATCGGCATTAGCTCATTAGCTAATTTATCCATATGTTCACAACTTGAACATTGTATACTGATTTTTGGAATATATATATATATATATATATATATATATATATATATATATATATATATATATATATATATATATATATATATATATATATATATATATATATATATATATATATATATATATATATATATATATATATATATATATATATATATATATATATATATATATATATATATATATATATATATATATATATATTGATTAACGATATTGTCAATTTAGATTTAATTCACGTTCGACGATCTTTTTTATAACTGGTCATTGGACGTGAACCGACGCAGGTTGGAATTGGCCTATGCGTAGTTGGCGCGACATCGCAGCTGTGCATTGACGTAAGCATCGGCGTGCTCAAACAATTTGGGATGACGTCATCACGTGACGAGCCTGACAACCAGTTGTACGTACGACGTCGATGAGGAGGGACGTGTTTCTTATCGCTCCTTCCTAAGCGGCTGCAAAGCGACCGACAGGAAGGATCGTTGGCGAACTTCTTCTACGGAAAGAGGCAATACGTCGGACACGTTCAATTTGACGGAGCAACCGCTATTAGAACTCTGACTTTATTCTCAATTATTAGACTTTAAAAATCGCGTAATTAAGATACTTAAATGTTTGTATCGCTGTAATTTAGTTTAGGTATACATGATTCCTTTCACTGTTAAATATTTGGTAAATCACGCCACCTCCTGATCTTAAATGGTTTTGAGGTTGGGTGGTCGGCTAGCAGATTCCTTCCATGGTTTACCCGCCATGTTCAACAGTTTTTAAAGTTCGGTTTATTGACCACCCCAACCAATGCCGACTAAGAAAAGGACAGGTTGATTGTCGACGGTGTCTTTTTCATCTTTCGATGTACCATTTCATGAGAAATAAAACTGGAAAAAACTGTGTTATTGCATTGTTTGTAACACACGTGAAACATGTCGATGAGTTGTGTGGTCAAAGGAGGGGGCAGATAACTTAGACTAACGAAGCCAGCTTTGGAAAACGTGTGTTAAGTAATAGAGCGACCGTCTGTAAACCAAGCAACGTTGTTAAGGTAGCATCCTGGTCAACATCACTGGCCTCTATTCACGTGTCCAACATTTCCCGAAATGCTCCCTTGTCTGAACCGGCGGAAGTGGGCTGCAACATTTAGAAGTTTACGATCTAGGTTCCGCTGTTGTAGCGCCATAGCTTTCGTTACTGGTCACGGACGTGATGGCTGTGGTAAGGCAGATCGACCTCCCCGACTGTTCGTGCGCCGCTGTTACCCCAGAGCAATCACCCCGATTATATAATTAGGAGATGGACCTGTATGCTATGAATTATGATTCCCGTTATCAAAGAATGGGGCTAGTCCGTGTACTGCTACACCAATTTCGCCCTATACGCAGCCTTCTCCCACCACTTGTCATCACCCCCGCTTTTCTTACATCCCACTTCACGCAGCCTTCCTACCTTAGACATTGTATGTCCTTCTCCTGCGGCCTCGCTGTTGCATCGCCTCTGCTCTCTATGGTAGTTGACCCGCCTCCATCCGCACCAAGTGACCTGCCCACATCATTCGGCTTGTTACTATTCTTCCCATTAAGCTGAACTGCACCCCAATCTCTTTATTGAGGTCACCCATCCTCCTTCTATCCATCCTCCTTCTACCCATCCTCTTTCTATCCATCCTCTTGCTCCTGCATTTCTCTAAATCCAGTTGTTCTCACAGCATATGTTGTTCTGTCAGTGTCACCGTCTCAAGATTTGTTTAGGCGTTACATACGCATTCATAACTTTTCACGCAACTTCGTTGATGTTTGTTTCGGTCCGAAGGCCAATAAATGAATGTGTTTGTATGTACACGCTCGTTTGGAACGTGAACCAAAACAGAAATAGTGGTGTGTAATGCTGCGTATTCAGTGAGCCTCGTGTAGGATGACAACAGGTGGTGCACCGTCTGTGTTTGGAAGAGTCAACGGAGTTATATCACCGATGGAAAATATTCGGGCACATGCAGGTGCCATTATGCAGTTCTTCAGGTTCGTAGTGCCACAACTGCGAACAGGAAAAAGACAGGAACATATTTTGTGAACACGACTAGTCATGTAGTAAACTGTCACATTGTGCAACTTGGTCACATGCTTCAATAACCCTGGTCCTGGAGCGAAATTTCTATACTGAAGACACGCACAGCCATAAGCATAGGCATAGGTGACTTCAAAACGTGTTTGACAACTTGTGTATCGTAAGCTTGTCTGATGCACTACGATTGTCACGATTGAAAAACACAAGCTCAACAGCACTTTGAAAATCACAAAAAAAGATAAAATGTCGAAAGTCCATAACATGTCCTATACCTAGGATATATATATATATATATATATATATATATATATATATATATATATATATATATATATATATATATATATATATATATATATATATATATATATATATATATATATATATATATATATATCATAGGGTCTAACTGTAAAGTTTCGACGATTAGCTAATAATCTGTTTTAATCATGCATATATGTCATTACGATGACGATGAACTGTGAACACAATTTGCCAACATACACTTACTTACACTTATCCGTTACGGCTAGGCTAGTTGCCTCTTAGTCGATCTTCACGTACATTTGTGTGCATGGGAGGGAAGTTCGTGTTTTGTTCATACCAGTATGCGCACCAGTTCTTGTCTTGTCAAGTCTGGTTTTGAAGGAGTTTAGATATGGAGCTGATACTACAGTCTCCGACAGTGTTCCGTCGATATACAATCTTGTGTCTAAAGAAGTTTCGTCGCTGTCTATTTGTACATCTCTCTTTCTTGAGGTTTTTTGCTGTGGCATCTTGTATTTGTTTACATCTCAAGTTCGAGTGGCATATGGTCCACATTGTAGAGCCCGGCGATAAAATGGACTTGGCAGTTTTAGCACTCTCGGTCTGTCAGTGTAGCTGAGGTATTTTATCTTTGGTACCAGTTTTAGCACTCTCAGCCTGTCAGTGTAGCTGAGGTATTTTATCTTTGGTACCAGTTTTAGCACTCTCAGCCTGTCAGTGTAGCTTCGGTGTTTTATCTTTGGTACCAGTTTTAGCACTCTCAGCCTGTCAGTGTAGCTGAGGTGTTTTATCTTTGGTACCAGTTTTAGCACTCTCAGCCTGTCAGTGTAGCTGAGGTGTTTTATCTTTGGTACCAGTTTTAGCACTCTCGGTCTGTCAGTGTAGCTGAGGTATTTTATCTTTGGTACCAGTTTTAGCACTCTCAGCCTGTCAGTGTAGCTGAGGTATTTTATCTTTGGTACCAGTTTTAGCACTCTCAGCCTGTCAGTGTAGCTTCGGTGTTTTATCTTTGGTACCAGTTTTAGCACTCTCAGCCTGTCAGTGTAGCTTCGGTGTTTTATCTTTGGTACCAGTTTTAGCACTCTCAGCTGTCAGTGTAGCTGAGGTATTTTATCTTTGGTACCAGTTTTAGCACTCTCAGCCTGTCAGTGTAGCTGAGGTATTTTATCTTTGGTACCAGTTTTAGCACTCTCAGCCTGTCAGTGTAGCTGAGGTGTTTTATCTTTGGTACCAGTTTTAGCACTCTCAGCCTGTCAGTGTAGCTGAGGTGTTTTATCTTTGGTACCAGTTTTAGCACTCTCAGCCTGTCAGTGTAGCTGAGGTGTTTTATCTTTGGTACCAGTTTTAGCACTCTCAGCCTGTCAGTGTAGCTGAGGTGTTTTAACTTTGGTACCAGTTTTAGCACTCTCGGTCTGTCAGTGTAGCTGAGGTATTTTATATTTGGTACCAGTTTTAGCACTCTCAGCCTGTCAGTGTAGCTGAGGTATTTTATCTTTGGTACCAGTTTTAGCACTCTCAGCCTGTCAGTGTAGCTGAGGTGTTTTATCTTTGGTACCAGTTTTAGCACTCTCAGCCTGTCAGTGTAGCTGAGGTGTTTTATCTTTGGTACCAGTTTTAGCACTCTCAGCCTGTCAGTGTAGCTGAGGTGTTTTATCTTTGGTACCAGTTTTAGCACTCTCAGCCTGTCAGTGTAGCTGAGGTGTTTTATCTTTGGTACCAGTTTTAGCACTCTCAGCCTGTCAGTGTAGCTGAGGTGTGTTATCTTTGGTACCAGTTTTAGCACTCTCAGCCTGTCAGTGTAGCTGAGGTGTTTTATCTTTGGTACCAGTTTTAGCACTCTCAGCCTGTCAGTGTAGCTGAGGTGTTTTATCTTTGGTACCAGTTTTAGCACTCTCGGTCTGTCAGTGTAGCTGAGGTATTTTATCTTTGGTACCAGTTTTAGCACTCTCAGCCTCTCAGTGTAGCTGAGGTATTTTATCTTTGGTACCAGTTTTAGCACTCTCAGCCTGTCAGTGTAGCTTCGGTGTTTTATCTTTGGTACCAGTTTTAGCACTCTCAGCCTGTCAGTGTAGCTGAGGTGTTTTATCTTTGGTACCAGTTTTAGCACTCTCAGCCTGTCAGTGTAGCTGAGGTGTTTTAACTTTGGTACCAGTTTTAGCACTCTCGGTCTGTCAGTGTAGCTGAGGTATTTTATATTTGGTACCAGTTTTAGCACTCTCAGCCTGTCAGTGTAGCTTCGGTGTTTTATCTTTGGTACCAGTTTTAGCACTCTCAGCCTGTCAGTGTAGCTGAGGTGTTTTATCTTTGGTACCAGTTTTGTCGCTCTGCGCTGTACATTTTCTAGAAGTTCTTGATCATGTTTCAGTATTGGTGGCCAAGCAACATTAGTGTATTCAAGTATTGGTCTGATCAGACCGGTGAACGATTTCACAAGACTGTTGTCGTCCATGTATGTGTACGCACGTCTGATCAGACCAAATCGGTTTGCTTTGTTAACTGCCGGTTCGACATGTTTGTTGAAGATTAAACCAGGATCCACATGGACACCAAGGTCTCTTTCATTGACAATGACCTCAAGAGGTATGTATGTGTCTTTTTTCAGTGAGTAGTCCATGTGGGCCTGGTTCTTGCCGATATGCATTATCTTGCACTTTGTTGGGTTAAAATGGAGCTGCCAAGTGTCAGACCATTTCAACACGTGTAAATGGAATAACTGAATTGTAGTGTGTGATGCGGTGTCAGGTTCCCGCTAGTTTATTCTTTCGACGACACGTACTGGATGCCGTCGCACACTTTCTCATGGTTTACCTGCTTATTTTATATACCCGCGGCCCGCAGCCGGCACGCGGCCAGCCCGCAGCCGGCACGCGGCTAGCCCGCAGTCGGCACGCGGCCAGCCCGCAGCCGGCCCTACTGCGCAGGTTGCTGACCACCAGGGTTGGTGGTTAAATTTAATCAGTTCCAATTAAAAATCTTATTCCTTTTAATTAAATTTAATCAATTCCAATTCAAATATTGTTTTTAAATTAATAAAAAAATCCAATTCCAGCTCAAATCTTTCAATTAAATTCCAATTCCGAATTAATTCTGTGGGAGTTTTTCCAAAGCAAATGCATGGGATAATAGTAACATGCAATTGTAATAGGTAACATACGTTTTTTAATAGTAATAGAGGAACTTTTTTCTAAAGTAATAGAAATAGATCCTAAGGCAATATATAATAGTTTTTTTTCTGTAATAGTAATACAGGAACTTATTTCAGAAGTAATATAAATAGATTCTAAAACAATATATAATAGTCTACTTTTCTATTACATCTATTGCTGCAAACTTACAAAATATCACGTTTGTTTGCATGTTATTCAAACTGCTAATAATTGTAAAAGTGTACAGACAATGGCTGAGCCGTTATTCAAACAACGTAAAAAGACCAGTAGGCTAATAATGTTATGGTTTCAGAAATATCTGCTCAATGAAACAATGCAGGAGTAGCAAGCCAATTACTAATTGTTACGAAGCCAAATTGGGGTGGCTATGGCTTCACACAAGACACACATTCCTAGCACACAAAAAGGGCATGGTTTCATATATGTGCAGGCAGACAACATATATTATCTTAAAGCAGGAGCTTCAACCTGTATTGAATTCAAAGTAAACTCATCACACCCCACCATAGTTTGATTTGAGCAGAACTTCTGAGTTTTTTTTTAAATTGCCAATTGCTATATAGTAACATTGTCACGCAGACCCTTTGTATGTATGTTTAGCTGCTACAAAAACGTTGAGTTGATATGCAATTCTAGGGTTGGATTGAGGACCACATTGTAAATAAAACCAGATTGCACCAGCACAAGAAAATTATGTTCAATTAATTTTCTTTCAATTTTAATTCCAATTCCAATTCAACTTACTCAAAACCTATCAATTAAAATTAAAATTTTGCTTGGTGAAAATCTTTCAATTCAAATTCAGGAATAGAATTGAATAATTCCAATTAATTTTTTAATTCACCCAAGCCCTGCCGACCACCATGATTTTACAACAAAAACGATAAGACTTTGTAGAAGAGACTTGTGCTAGTTGTAGCAAAACAGCATATTTCAGGATAGTGGTTGGATTTGTTATCCAATCAAAACTGTTTTCATGCCAACGAAACCACTAAATATCTCCTGCTATCTGCAAAATGGAGCACACCAAAAGACTCACGTTGATCTCGGCCCCTGGCGATCTCGGCCCGTGTTGACGTCGATGTCGGCCTACCTATTGCCCGGCCCACCTATTTAGTTGCTGATTAGATAGTTGTTCCCCCGTTGTTCGTGGTGTTGGGGGATATGTGTAAAGATATATGTATATTATTTACAAAGAAATAAAATGTTACACGGATGTTTACCTGTTTTTACGCTTCACCACGTCGATGTCGGCTCACGTCGATCGGCCCACATATTTTAATGAAGTTATTCGCACAGTCGTCATTCTTATAGTAAATTAACTGGAACTTATTTTATAGGCATTTAAAATTGAATTAGAATAATCAAAACCATTTTTAAAAAAGTCAAAGGCCCTATAGTAATCAGCTTGGTGCTCTTGCATTGTTTCGTTGAGCAGATCCTTTCATGCGATGTGTCCTTGATTTGTGTGGAGTACAAATGTGTTGAGGCCTTAGTAATTTCCCTGCTGCTCTGGCATTGTTTCGTTGAGCACATATGTTTGTGTTGTTTGTCTTTGATTTGTGTGTGGTAACAACGTGTGGAGTCGGCAGCTTGGATTAATTACTTACAGATTATTTCCTTTTTTTGTCTTTGATTTGTGTATGATAAGAAACTATGCAGGCCATATAGTAATCGGCTTGCTGATTCAGCATTTTTTCATTGAGCAAGTCTTTGTTTGAATAACGGCATAGCCGTTATACGGTCTGCTTGTTTACTGCACCCAGGCTGTAATTAAAACCTGAATTTGTGTATATATGTTTTCAAAAGGGAAATATTTTACACCGGAGACTGGTCCCCTTTTGAACAAGTTGAATGTAATACAAAAAGCTTCAGACATCTGCAGTATCTAACTGGTAATTTAGGTAGAGGTAAATAACACCAGCCCTGAATCCTGATTAACACCAGTACATGTGCACCTTTGAAGTACAGATGCACCAGTGAGCAGTCCAATGAGTACATCTTGAAGACAATTTTAAAATATCCTCTCACAATACTCAGAGTGCCTCCCTCGCAAACAATAATATCCACATATAATTTTATAACCCGTTCCCGACTCCCTATTGCATTATACAAATGGATCCACCAAAAGTACTTGTTCTTAAGTACATTTTTCAATGTATTCACACTGCAAATACCACCAATAATGTAGGGACCTACAGTAAAATAATGCTGCAGTAGGTTTTTACAACAAATAGGGAATAGATGTGTGATTTTGTTGGGAAAGCTGCATTGTCTTTTTATCTTGCATTAATTTGGTGATCTAACTGCATTTTCTTGGAATGTAACCACCGTTTCTAGAATCCGCCAACCCCGTCACGGGAATTTCCAGACATGAGCTTAAACTTTTCTAGGTGTTCATGATAGCCAATCAGAACGTTAAACGGGGTGTGACTGTTTGAGTAGATGATTACGGTAGCCAATCATGGCTTGGTGCGGGTGTTATGTTTCTATAAATAGTGTGTTACTGTAGTAGAAAGGCTATTCACAACTCATTAGCAATGCCGCCGTTACACCCATGCGTAGAATGCCACAGAAGAGTACAGACAAATTCCAAAGCCGTACAGTGCGAATCGTGCGAGAAGTGGTGCCACATAAGATGTGGAACCAGAATAGATGTCACCACATACCAACTGATGGTAGAAGGTAATATTGAGTTACTTTCGTCATATATTGATTGACATAATAAAACCTGTGTGACTCTGGCCCGTCCCTGTTCACGATTTTGCTTAATGATTCTTGTATGTAGCGCCTCTGAGCTCGGATTCACAACAAGGTGTGTGTGTGTGTGTGTGTGTGTGTGTGCGTGTGCGTGTGCGTGTGCGTGTGCGTGTGCGTGTGCGTGTGCGTGCGCGTGCGCGTGCGCGTGCGCGTGCGCGTGTGTATGTGTGTAATGATTAAACCCAACGCTTTGTTGAAGTTTCCTGTGGTTAGGGTCTACTGCCCACAAAACCACTTTTGTGGTTTCCATTAAAAAATTATTTGTGCACAATAAAAGTTCTCATATAATATGTATACCATTTGTCGCTTTAAGGTCGCGTTGAGCTTCACTGGCGGTGTCAGTCGTGTGTGGCTGCGTCGCCCGAGATTTCGTCCACGCTGGTGGAGCCTCCGTCTTCGCCGACTGAGCTTCCTTCATCCAGATCGCCAACTCGACCCAGATCGCCGACTTCACCCATATCGCCAACTCCGCCACTGAACGTTACGTACGTCGTGCCACCAAACACTCCACCATCAGGGGATCGGTCAGCCACGCCCGTTCCAATGGACACTGATGACGTCTTTGTGGATCTGGATTTCCCAGCGCCACCAAGACCAGACGATCTCCAGGAATCATCAATCGCCGACCCAAATCCAGTGGATGTGAGTGCCCGTGCCAATGTCGTGAACTACAAGATCGTCAATGAGACATCGATCAGAGGAAGAGATAAACTTTTCGACACGGTAGGGTATTCCTATACAGTCAAACGACGTACAAGACAATGTAGTACTACCTGGCGTTGTACACTTCGATCGAAGACAGTGAACTGTCCAGCAAACATCCGCCAAGAAGGAGTGACTTTCTGGCCAGGACCGAGAGAACACGTCCACCAACCAAGTCTTGGCCAGGATATTGTTGCGGCAATTTCTCACGTGTCCAAGAAACAAGCAGACGAACATCCTTTTAGATCAGCTAGGGAGATTGTCGGTGATCTGGTGTCTGAGTACGGCACGGACACACAGCCATGTCCAGCACTACCAGCCCTGGAAAGAATCGCCGCCAATGCAAACTACCACCGTCGTCGGAATCGCCCGCAGCATCCGCAGGACTTGGCATTCCAACTGAACAACAACCACATCCCAGATGAATTTCTTCGCCGGGACATCCACGTCGATGGGGCACGACACCTCCTCTTCGCCACGGACGTCCAGTTGGATCTTTTGAACAAGGCGAGGACATGGTACGTGGACGCGACCTTCTACGTCGTGCGGCAGCCGTTTTATCAGCTGTTCACGGTCAACGCGTTTGTTCGCCACGATGACTGCACGAAGCAACTTCCACTTGCTGCACGACGAGTCAAGAATGATCCCTGTCCAGGTGCGGCTGGTGTCCGAGGGAAAGTTGCGGAGGCACCAGAGGAAGGTCTTCGTCGACTTGCAGCGAAGGATCTTTGGGTACTGGGAAGAATATGAGGGTGGCGACCGCTCTGCCATCCAACTCCTCAGAGCATGTGCCCGTCTCTACGGCCCACGAGTTAGCGTATAGACACCGAGTCGGTTCATCGTCATTAACATTCTCTGCAGTACTGAGTGTATATTTAGTGAACTTTATCGCATTTTGTGCAGTTGTTCTGCAGTAGTTGATAGTTTTTTAGCAGTGGTGTTTTGGTATTATCAGATATGACATTTGTGAAGCGTGTGTGAACAATATATACCGAATATAATACACACACACACACACACACACACACACACACACACACACACACACACACACACACACACACACACACACACACACACACACACACACACACACACACACACACACACACACACACACACACACACACACACACACACACACACACACACACACACACACACACACACACACACACACACACACACACACACACACACACACACACACACACAGAATGTAATGATAAGTTGTACATGTGTATAATTGACAATTTGTACGTTTTTATTCATAATAAACCACTTGGTATTATGGCATGATTACGTTGTGATTCCTATATAATTACACGTGTACGAAATTCCACGGAACCGATGAACCATAGCAGTGGTGTGAATAATTCACGCATTCACCTCATCCCGTACGAATAACGTCATCCTAAAAATGGGGTGGGCCGATCGAGATCGACGTTGTTAGTAGGCCTAAAATCACAACATCCGTGCAGCAATTCTTTACACATACCTTTCTCCAAGAAACTAATTTACAATAAATAGTTTACACTTCGCATGAATCCACTTATCATAAAATTGGTGGAATGGGTGGGCTGAGATTGACGTGGGCCGAGATCGCCAGGGGCCGAGATCGACGGGCCGAGATCGCCGGGGGCCGAGATCGACGGGCCGAGTTCGCCAGGGGCCGAGATCGACGGACCCCCACCAAAATAATTAATTAATGACTTTCAATTGGTTTAGTACAATGATACATCTAGGATATATGACTAGCTCATAAGACTCAATAGGCCTTATGAAATAATTTGTAATAGTAGTTTTGTCTATGGTAAATTTATTACAACTTACTCCTGTGCAACCAGCCCCGGTCTCCCCTACATATCCGGTCTACTTCAATTATATATCTGTTTGCCGACAGATGGCGACTAAGTTAGAAGCCAGAATGTCGTAAAAGTAATTTGCCAATTTTCGGTGTCCGAAATTTGTTAAAATATGGCAGACGAAGAAGTGGTCGATTATTCGCCGGAATTAAATAAAAATTGTGCTGAAAGCATAGCAGAGAATGAATTAGCACAGAAACGGGTAGGAGGCGATATATGTAAACGTACGAATGCACTCACCGGCATACTTATTTCGTATTGCGCTGCCTTGTTTCCATACCTAAACTGACAGTGTCAGGGAGTGAGCCCGTGACAGTGACTACGCTGGCACTTTAGACCCTCCCACTTTTTCATCATTGCTCATTAATAGACTAATTACACTGCAGGTTTCCGTGCCTGGTGATCATTCGTAGAGTTGTTTTTAATATTGTTTGATTTCCCGTTTATACCTCAGTATTGCCATGTTTATCTGTGTCCCTAGCCTAGCGAGGCTTAGGCTAAGCAAGACTTAGTTAATACTAATAAGCCTGACAAAGAGGGTCGCCTTTCTCTTCCAGTTAATGAAAGGCGAGGATGCAGGCCCCTGAAAACTAACTATTCTAGGCTATTTGGAATATTATTAAATTGCAATAAACGTTCGAAATAAACACTCATAAATATAAAATCAAGATGTTTTAACAAGATTTGCCATCCAAGCCAAAGGCCCAGATGGCAAATGGACAAGGAAGCCATTGGCTTATCGAGAGTCCATCAATGTTCATCTACTTATAACCCGCCCTCCTGAGATATGTGGCAACCTTGTTTTTAAACATATTCACGCTGCTAACAGTTACACAATCTGTAGACAATTTGTTCCATTCATTTATTGTCCTCTGTGAGAACGAGTGCTTCCTGATGTCCAATCTACATTGATCCTTTACTAATTTTACCTCGTCCTCTAGTTCTGCTATCCTTCTTGAGTGAGAAAAACATATTTCTATCAATATTTTCATACCCATTCAATATCTTAAAAACTTCAATCTGATCTCCTCTTAACCTCCTTGTCTCTAGAGTTGTTAAACCACATTCTTTCAGGCGTTCTTCATAACTAAGGTCTCTAAGTTCTGGAATCATTTTAGTTGCTCTCCTTTGTATGCGTTCAAGCGTATCTATATCCTTCTTACGATATGGTCTCCATGCTTGTATACAGTATTCTAAATGAGGTCTAACTATTGCTTTATAAAGAGGTATAATTAACTTTTTTCCCTTGTATGTTATGTTTCTTCTAATCAATCCAAGAATTTGATTACCCTTTGAAGCTGCAATACCACACTGCTCTGAAACTTTCATATCAGCGCTTATTGTAACTCCTAAGTCCTTTTCTTTTACAGTAGTACCCAGAACAGTATCTCCCATTTTATAGTTTACATTCAAGTTCCCATGTCCTGTATGTAGGCATTTACATTTCCCAAAATTGAACAGCATCTGCCATTTCTCAGACCATTTCACTAATCTGTCTAGATCATTTTGTAAATGTTGTTTATCACCATCAGTATTAACCTTTCTAAACAGTTTTGTGTCATCCGCAAATTTCAGTACGTTACTTGTTATACTGTCGTCCAAGTCATTGATATAAATTAAGAATAATATAGGTCCTAATACTGATCCTTGAGGTACCCCACTCAAAACCGATTTCCAATTTGAAACTTCTCCATCTACTACAACTCGTTGTCTTCTGTCAGTCAGCCATTGTTCTATCCAGTCAGTTATGCTATCCCCGATACCATGGGCTTTTAATTTAAGTAGTAATCTTTGATGTGGCACTTTGTCAAAAGCTTTCTGAAAATCCAAGTAGATAATATCTACTGGCGATCCCACGTCTATCCACTTAGTGATTTCTTCCAAAAAACATAGCATATTTGTTAAGCATGACCTCGCTTTAAGGAATCCATGTTGAGATGAATTTAATAATTTATGCTTAACGAGGAAGTCCACCATATGGTCTTTAATTAACCTTTCTAATAATTTACAAATCACTGACGTTAAACTCACTGGTCTGTAATTCTCTGACTTATTTCTCGAACCCTTTTTAAATAATGGTATGATGTTTGCTTCTTTCCATTCAAACGGAACAACTCCCTCTTTTAATGACAAGTTGAATACTCTTGCAAGTGGTATACTGATTTGTTCTACTGTTTCCATTAGTAATTTTGGAGGAATCCCATCCACTCCCGGTGATTTGTTATCCTTCATTGCCTTTATTTTCTTAGCTACCAATTCTGGAGTTACAACTAACGGACCTAAATAGTCAGAGATTTAGCCCCCTGAAATTTAGCATCAGTAACTGGTAATGAACTAATATCTTCTTTGGTAAACACTGAATTGAAGTAACCATTTAGGTCTTCCGCCATTAAAAACCCCTGTGATATTATATTTCCAGCACTGTCTTCTAGAGGTCCAACCTTGTCTTGTACGTTTTGTTTACTCCTGACATATGCATAAAAACTCTTGCTGTCATTTTTTATGTTACATGCTAGTTTTTGCTCATAGCTTCTTTTAGATTGTCTGATTTCAGTTGTAGCTGCATTAAGTGCCTCTTTGTATTTTGCATAGTCTTCTTCCTTTCTGGTACGCCTATAAACCCTCCACATAGTTTGTTTTAGCATTATTTTTCTAATAGCCTCTCTTGACAAGTGTTTCTTTCTACACCGTTTTCCTTGTTTTTGGAAGGGAACAAATTTATCGATGATACTCTCAATTTCATATTTTAGAATATTCCAACATTCAATTGCGGTCTTATTCATCAGCATGTTATTCCAATCTAACTTTGCTAAGTATTTTCTCATATCTTTGTAGTTACCTTTGTGGAAGTTTCTCTTGTACGTTTTCTTATTTTTACTTTCTGATTTTACATTGATGTCAAAATGTATTTGATTATGGTCACTATTACCCAATGGTTCAAATATTTTTACATTGTCCACTAATTCTTTCTGTGATGACAAAACTATATCTAATACATTTTCTCCCCTGGTTGGTTCTAGTACGGGCTGAGTAAGAAAGCTATCCTGGATTAAAAATAGAAATTGTTGGTCATCAATCCCTGTTGTGATGAACACGGAAATATCACATTACACTGTGCACGCATTGATTTCAAACAATATCGCCCATTATTAGACAAGCATTGCAAGTGGGAAATATATGAGTTGGTTTTAAATAGAACGGAACTATGCCCTTACTATGGTGTTTGACCATGCCAACTGTGATAGCCATGATGTTCTTATTTCAGTTATTGATTACAACCAGTTGTGTTTACTGTATGTTGTGCTTACTGAAATGCTGGTACTTGTCTAGAATACCCCCCTCATTTTCGCCATTATATAGATCTATGCAATATGTAAAAAATGCATTGTTATATGTCGAATGAATAAGTTATAAACACATTTGTGTAAAAATAGGCACCTGATATTGTCTGTCTTGTTAGGACCACTGGCTAATGATCATTGACCTGATGTTATCTGTTATTAGGACCACTTGCTACAATGGATGGAGGTATCAGTGACAGAGCCAGAGAAACGGACAGGCACATCATCAGTAGCCATGCAAGACACCTACACTGTCTACCTCGTAGAAACCAAGTATGTCTTTCTCATGCACCACCTGTTATGCTTCAGTTATTAAAAAAGTATTCCATCAAGCTTGTGTATCTAAAATGTAAGTAAAAAGACCTGCAGCAAACTACTGCTCTTTATAGAGTCACCATAGTAAAATTGTGGCATAAGTTCAATTTTGTTCACTGCTTGACTATCATGGATATATACATGTACCGGCAAGACAGCCTCAACCCTGTCTACATTTGTAGGGTGACTGATCGAGAGATGCCTGGCTATGGCGATCCTCCAAGTTCTATCTGGCGTCGCTACAATGAGTTTGAGCTGCTACGGACCTACCTAGAAGTGATGTATCCTGCAACTGTTGTGCCACCTCTGCCAGAGAAACGAGTATGTCACGTAACACTATGGAACTGGTGGATTGCCTGCAATCATTTACCGTATTTGTTGTGTTAAGCTAACATGACCTAATTACAGGCCTGAGGTAATAGTAATATGCACTAGTAATAGTAATGATTACAATTGTTCAAGTAATAGTAATAGATGGAACATAATGTTGTGTAATAGTAATAGAAAGCAAAGTAATAGTAATTGAGCTATTGCTTTGCTATTACAATGGAACATTTCATATTTGAGACAATAATTAACTGTCCACCAAGCAGCAGCCGAGCAGTATGGGTCTACAATGGGATAATGTGTTATGTGACAGGGACATTGACAGTGACATTGACAGTGACATTGACAGTGACATTGACAGTGACATTGACAGTGACATTGCTTATTTGTTTCATTCCAGTGAATATATGAAACCTCTACATCCGACTGGAATTGTGTGAGGTTAATTTAATTGGGAAATTTATGAGTTAATTGAAATTTATGAGCATACACCCCCTTTTTAGTCAGCAGGATCCATAATTATTGTAAATTGACTAGTGTGCAACAAAAGTTAAACAGTTGGCACCACTTTTCAGTCACCAAATGACACCACTAGTCTAGAGAGAAAAAATTTGGTGTACGCTTATTGGCCCAATTTTTTTTAAAGCCTATGTGCTTATTAGGTCGAATACGATAAATTATATCTTGAACCAGGATTGTTATGTTAAGCATCCAGGCTGCTAATTTACCCTGGAACACTGACATTGTCCAACACAATGTGTGGTGTGTACGAGAGAGAGAAAGAAAGAGATAGCGATATTACCTGTCTTCCTCGTGCAGTATGCAACAGTGGTTCAGCTGTAACTCCTACATCTTTTCCCTCTGAACAGTTGGTTTCTGTGTGTTGTTGACAAATATCTGCATATGATTGTACTTTTACTTTAAAATTTAAAAGCAAAAAACATCAGTTGTTTATAATGTACATAATGCTGTTCTCTTGTTTATTACAGGTCAGTCATGGTTGGCACAAATTGCCAACAGATCGCTTTGATCCTGACTTCATTGAGCGGAGGCGCATTGGTCTTGAGGTAGGACACTCTGTCCTTCTCTTCAGTACAGTTGTTGACTGCACAGTTTATATCAGTGCAACAGAGAAACTTGATTTATGCATTTTTATGTGCGTAACACATTATCACTGTCGATGGCCGGCGATGCTGTACTGAAGTTGGTTGTAGCTGACCAGGTCCATCTGGGGAACAGTTAATGTGCTAATCCACCACAGACTCAAAAGAGCGAATAATGGGTATTTTTAGTATTTCCTTGCTTAGTTTTTGGTACGTTCTCCGGGCATAATTTTTGGGCAACAACCCATACAACAATATATCTGGTACCAGGGTTCGCACAGATCCCTGAATGTTCTTAAATTTGACTTTGTGACTCAAGTACCATTAAATGTTTTTGAATTCATAGCAGTGTTCTTGAATGTTCCTGAAAACATATTTTATGTGTTGCTATGTGAATGCACCAATCCACCTCTCGTCAACAACCACCCCTAAAATGTGTATAAGGGTCAGGTTAATTTGAATTGTATCCATGACGAGTTGATTACCCACAATTTATAGCCACAGCCCAATTATATTCAGTTTGGCCAAAGCGATCATTATGATTATGAAAATCAAACCAATTCCCAACAGTAGTGGTAATGGGTTCAAATTGTTTTAGTGTCAGAAAAGCTGCAGACTAAGCTAAGCTATAATTCAGTGTAGTAGTTTCATACAGAATATACTGTGTGTGCATAGCGTTAATCTGTGTCGACTACTGCACCGTGTGACGTTGGTTTCAGAACTTCCTCCTACGAGTGGCATCACATTCCATCCTTTCCAAGGACAAAATCTTCCATGGCTTTCTCAAGCAGGTATTACAACTATTAGTTGAATGCAAAACATCTAAGGTTTGAATTTGAAGGCTGGTGAAGTGACAGACACTTTACTACAATATGAAAGAAACACAAATTTAGATATAGTTTGAGTCTACATAATGCAAAAAGTTGAAAAACACTAATGTGAGCATTTGGTGAAATTTTGCACATACATTGAAATGTGGGCATTACCTTTTCTCAGTCCAAGACAGCATATGCCGAAAAAGAGAAGTTAGCAAGAAAACTAGAATTTCACTAAGTTTATGTTTGTTTTTCCACAGGATGACGACTGGACTAAAACTGTTTACTCAACAGACTTCCAGAGCAAGGTTTGCAACCACAGACATTTAATGTCAATGTTACATAGGCTGTAACCTGTGAATTTGTCAATAGTAATTGTAGTATTCTTACTATAATTGACCTATCGTATGTTTGTATGTCATGATACTCCTTTTTTTCATCTCGGGCGGCAAACGTACAGGGGTTCATCTATGACACCGGGAAGGAGACGTAACATTATTACTTTTTCGAAATTCATCACACTTACCTTTTCTACAAACAATCAAATTACCCTTTGTAGTTATTATGTACAATTGCTGTATGATGGATAAATGTTACAAAGACAAAAGTTTTGAAGATAGTGAAAGTCATGGGATGGAAAGTGAAAGTCATGGGAGGGAATGTTAATAATAATGATAGCATGATATCGTGAACAGGGATGTAAAAAACACATCATCAGGGGGAGGGAACGAAAAGCAATTGGGGTGGAAATGCAATATAAAAAAATACTTGAGATTTTTGCAGAAAGTAGCTGTACTTTCATTTAATTTTAAGGTTAACATTGGAGAATATGTGTGGGGGGTACATGGAGAGTATCTGGCAAGAAGATGGTCGATACGATAGAGATATTAGGACACAAATAGCTTTGGAGAAAGTATTCAAATGCTCTTAACAAATGAATTTAGTAGAAAGTCAAAGAAAAGACAAGTAAGCTGTTGATATGGAGTACTGTATGTAGCGGAGACATTGACAAGCATCATACACTTGAGCTTGTTGTTAGTGTGAGTCCTGTGCTGTTTCCAGGCTGACTGGAAGTTGAAGGCATTGAGTGCCTCATTCCGACTGAAGAAACCTGACCGGAGGTTTGAAGAAGTGAAAACTTACAGCACCGAGCTCCAGACACATATCAACAACATTCTCAAGATCCGCACGGTCAGTGGTTGTAGTGGTCAGCTGTTCCCACCTTGGTCAGTAGTTCTCATTGGTCCCTGATACTCAGTGTTCTCTGATTCTCAGTGGTCTCTAATTCTCAGTGATCTCTGATTCTCATTGGTCCCTGAATCTCAGTGGTCTCTGATTCTCAGTGGTCCCTGATTCTCAATGGTCTCTGATTCTCAGTGGTCTCTGATTCTCAGTGGTCCCTGATTCTCATTGGTTCCTGATTCTCAGTGGTCTCTGATTCTCAGTGATCCCTGATTCTCATTGGTCCCTGATTCTCATTGGTCCTTGATTCTCAGTGATCACTGATTCTCATTGGTCCCTGATTCTCATTGGTCCCTGATTCTCATTGGTTCCTGATTCTCAGTGGTCCCTGATTCACATTGGTCCCTGATTCTCAGTGGTCCCTGATTTTCAGTGGTCCCTGATTCTCAGTGGTCTGTAATGTTTGACTGGTACTGTATACGTAAAAACAAATGATTACATTACAGTTTTATGGTTAATTGAATAACATGCCTTTCCCTTTTCTTTAAGTGTTTGCCAGTTCTGTTTGTCAGCAATGCCCTTAGAACTATCTTGACGGAATAATACCTATTCTGAATCATTAAACAGAGCACTCCTGTCGGCGTAGTAAACATAGTAATGTACTCCGTTGCCATTCCTCAGAAACTGGTTGACCGACTGTACGGCGTGCACAAGATCCACAACAACTACGGCCGCGTGTTCAGTGAGTGGAGTGCCATTGAGAAAGAGATGGCAGACAGTCTTCAGACTGCTGGACACTACATGGACGTGTAAGTCATGCCAACATCTAGCCACATTTCATAATGATAGACTCTTAAGTGAAAATTAAGAAATATTGAAGTTTTTAGATTTGTCCATATGTGTTATGTCACACAAAACTGCGATACACAACGTCTAGGCTACTAATACCTTTATACGTAAATGTGTCCCATGATATTGTCATCTAGATGTTCCGTAACTTGGAACTGGTGTCTTAATATCACACAATGAAAACTCAGCTGCTGCATTTGCTTAAATATTCAGGCCACTCAATGGCTAACATTTTGTAGGCGTGCCCAGGGCCACGGTGGTGGTTCGTATATTTAAAAAAAGTAAAATTCCCCCCCAATTCCTCCGGGGGTGGGGATATTACGAAGGATTCTATGTGGACGTTTTGACATACAGATAACATACGTACAATTGTTAGCGACGCTATGCGTGTTTCGATGATTGTTACGTGATCTACATCAGATGTCCACATGAGTTCCTTAGCATGATATGAACCTATAACATGTTTAGTGTTATGATGAAATGTATTAATAGTTCAGGAGACCTGCCTGAAGAAGTGTTGTTTTTGGGTTGAATGCTGATGAGAGAGATGTTGTTGTAGATATGCGTCGTCCATAGACAGTCTACTGGAGGAAGAGGAACAGTTTGCCGACCAACTCAAGGAATACTATGGCTTTGGCGACTCTCTCAGGTACAAACTAGGCAACACTGCAATAATCTCACACCAGGGTCAGTCCATCGCAAATCAACAAATCGACAAATGCCCCACGCACTTCAGTCTCGGATTCACTTGAAATTTTTACCAAATATTCCGCAGTCATCTACATGAACAGATCCAGCAGAATTCTACACTACCATTCCTACCCCCTATCCTACCCCCTGGGCCCTGGTAGTAAAATGGCAATTTCTCAGAAACTCCTTGGAGCCCAAACTTCAGATTTGTTCATATAGATGATTGTGGAATATTTGGCCAAACAATTCAACTGAATGTAGGAATGAAGTGCTTGAGCCACCCCAAGTATTTGTTGATTTCAAATGGAGTGACCCACCATTGTGTCACCCACCACACTGCTGACATCACTACTTGGTGATGTTAGTGACGCGGAGAATGGGGTAAATGATGGAGTTGGGCAGAGGGAAGGTACAGCCAGGGATGTTTACATAAACCTGAACTACCATGGTCTTCTATGGATATGAGTTATCTATCGATATTTATCTAGTTATCTAGTAGCACTTACTAATACACTGTTGTTTGTGGGTTGCACAGGAGCGTATGTAGGAAGCAGGAGTTACTGCAACTTGACCTTGAGAAGGTCGAGGAGGACCTCGCATCAAAAGCAGCATACAGGGAACAATTGGTAAGTAGTGTCCGTGGCTTCCGATTTTATTAGGAGTTGTATAGCAGAATTGGCATTGTTGAATTAAACAAATTGTATCTGTAGAAATCACAACTGAATGCATTCGTTACTGCAACACAACAGGAAGTATTTTTTCAGTCAATAATCAAACAATCATCAAACAATCATCACAATATGTTGTTGATGCCTAAAATGGCCTTGTGCTGGAATAATAGACCATCATCCGCATTCATGCTTGGTGTATCAACATTAATGATTCAAACAATGCGGCAATATGTATGTTTCATGCAATAGGATAAGACGGCAGGCTTCTCTCTCAATGGTGTGTTTAATGCAACAGGGTAAGATGGCAGGCTTCTCTCTCAGTGGTGTGTTTCATGCAACAGGTGCAGGGTAAGACAGTAGGCTCCTCTCTCAATGGTGTGTTTAATGCAACAGGTGCAGGGTAAGACAGTAGGCTTCTCTCTCAATGGTGTGTTTCATACAACAGGCGCAGGGTAAGACGACAGGCTTCTCTCTCAATGGTATGTTTCATGCAACAGGGTAAGATGGCAGGCTTGTCTCTCAGTGGTGTGTTTCATGCAACAGGTGTAGGGTAAGACAGCAGACTTCTCTCTCAATGGTGTGTTTCATATAACAGGTGCAGGGTAAGACGGCATGCTTCTCTCTCAATGGTGTGTTTTATACATAATATACAGCAGGTGCAGGGTAAGATGGCAGGCTTCTCTCTTAGTGGTGTGTTTCATGCAACAGGTGCAGGGTAAGACAGCAGGCTTCTCTCTCAGTGGCATGAAGTCGAAGTTGTTTGGCAGTGACACGCCAGAACAACGTGACCAGAAGATTAAGCAACTGGATGACCAGATCAAGGAAGCGGAAGAGCAGTTGGAGACTTCCACGAGTGAAGCACAGTAAGAGTCTTAAAGCAACTATTTATTTCTATATAATAAAGTAGTTTGTGACTCTGTCGGACTGTTCCCTCATATCCTTGCATGTATTGAAATTTTGTAGGTGTGCCCGAGGGCCCATGGTAATGGTTCGTACATTAAAAAATAAATTTGCTGGGGTGGGGTGGGGGGGACGGGGTATTATGTCGAAGGAACCAATGTGGACATTTGACGTAAATTACGTAACTCAGAACAATAGTTATGTGCAATTGTTAGCAAGGCTATGCATGTTTCAACCATTGTTACATGATCTATTGGCAGTTGTATATGATTTTTGTGGTGGGAAGATGTCATTGGCATTGCACTACAAAAACTTGACTGGATTGTGCAAGCTCTTGCCTTTTCTTGCTTGCAACACTGGGTAACTGGGCTAGCATCTCATAAAACATCAATTACTTCCTGACACTGAAGTTAGAAATGTTATATTGATGTGTTTATATCACAGATTAAAAAAATAATATTGTTAACAGTGATTTTATAGAGGTGACCTTTATACATCTGCCTTTAGCAATAATTGTACAACGTCTATTTGTTGTCATTCAGCATCAGTTCCTCCAGTATTGACTTGTTGAATAATGACTTCCTGCCTGCCAAACATACAATACCCTTCCTCTATTCCCGTTGTGATCTCCCTGTTTCTGTGGAGTGTGGTGGCGATATGGTTAGAACGCCAGACTCTCAATTGAGAGAACCCAGGTTCGAATCCTCTTGCTGCCGTTTTGAAACTTAGACAATTTTGTTCACTCCACGTTGCCAGAGTTCACTCAGCTGTATAAATGAGTACCTGGCTATAAACAGATGTAGAGTTATTGCAGCATGGCTGAATGCTTCCCAGAGAAATCGAGATGGTTTTGGAATGAACAGGTCTGCCACTTGAGCAGTCTCAAGGACTGGATAATGCACAATATAAGAATGTACCTTTACCTTTCTCTCATTAAGTCAATCCTTAATAGTTTTACTTTGGAGCATTTATCATGTTCATCTTGAACAACCATCTGTTCCATAGAATGTTGCTCTCTGATGACAATGGCACTTTCTGAAAATTGGTAAAAGTCAGTTTGCACAAGCCAAACACATCCCTGCAGTTTGCACAAGCCTATGTGCTCACACTTCCCTGCCGTTTGCACAAGCCTATGTGCTCACACATCGCTGCCGTTTGCACAAGCCTATGTACTCACACTTCCCTGCTGTTTGCACAAGCCTATGTGCTCACACATCGCTGCCGTTTGCACAAGCCTATGTGCTCACACATCCCTGTGGTTTGCACAAGCCTATGTACTCACACATCCCTGTGGTTTGCACAAGCCTATCTACTCACACATCCCTGCCGTTTGCACAAGCCTATGTGCTCACACATCCCTGCAGTTTCATGCATTATATCTGTATGAGACTTGCCTTCTTGCTCGAAGAATTTTTGAGAACTTCTGATAATCTTAAGATTGTGCTATTTGCACACCTCTTAAAGCTATCTGAACCCCAATAAACCTGTGCAATGTGACAACCTTATTTTTGGTGTTATTTATGCACCTGTCAATTGCATGATGCATCCCATGACCAGGTAATGTACGTCAAAGGTGTGTCATGTCCATAAAATAATGAAGCAATAGTAAGCCTAATTACAACTTCGAGTGGTGTGTCAAGGTCCGTCAATGTTATATGACGTAATCGATAATGACTTTCGATAAAATATCAGTCATTGGTCGAAAATGGTCTGTTAAAATGTCTCCAGGTGTGCATCAACAACATGCAGTGATACGTAATTGTGTTGACGAAGGGGTACGTCAAGGAACCTATATGTCTGACATACATATGGCACGCATAGACTGGGAGTCCTGGAGTGCATCATGCAATTGAATTGACAAGTGTATTAACTGCTATTTTAGAATTTTTTTTTATAAAATGTTGCATAGATCAGTATCACACCAACAGTCTATAACATTTTACAAGTGTGATCAAAATGCCTCCTTTCTCAATCGTGATTTAAGTGGCTGACTACCCTAAAATCAAGCTATCTGCACATCTGTGTTCACAGATGAATAAAAGATGTTACTTCATTATGATATAACATTCATGCATCCTATTTATTATATTGTACATTATCCTACAGGGAATTTGTCTCCCTTGCACTGAGGGACATTGATCGTTTCAAGAGGCAAAAAGCAAAGGACATGAAAGATGTCTTTACAAACTATGCCATCATGCAGATAGACCGGTGTAAAAAGGTAAGACACATATAAACAAACTATGCCATCATGCAGATAAACCGGTGTAAAAAGGTAAGACACATATAAACAAACTATGCCATCATGCAGATAGACCGGTGTAAAAAGGTAAGACACATATAAACAAACTATGCCATCATGCAGATAAAATGGTGTAAAAAGGTAAGACGTAGTAGTTTCACAAACTATGTCACTTTGCAGATAGAATGGTGTAAAAAAGTAAGAAACATGTCCAGAAACTATGTAGTCATGCATATAGAATAATGCTACATCAATCCTGTGATAACTTTGTGTTAGTTATGTGTAAAAAGACAATGATCAGTCTAAACCTGGAAGTGATACTTTAATTTAAATTACATTACAAACAATAGAGCAGTAATTGGCATGGCATTGGCCTACATTTGAAGTGTGCTTACAGCAGTATCACAAGAAGTGCAGCTGTAGATAAATATACACAGCAGTTTGGCTAGCTCTGGAAGTCAGCTCCCAACTGTTGGCCACACTTGTGGTTAATGTACACTAGCAGTATACACTCTATGTGTGACTTCAGGGAATTGCAGTATGGCAGAATGCAAGAGACGTTGCGTTCGCGAAGTTGTGAACACCCATGTGTGGGCACAAGGACTTTCTACCGGGGCCATTCTACAGGAGGCGTCCAGCAGATCATCCATCTTACAAAGCTGTTTGTACAGGACTGTCACATACTGAGAGTGTCCACCAATGTGTGTATGCCAGCCCTCTGGGAAGGCTGCAGTGTCATTGCCATTCCACAGTATGTTTTGTGCATTCTTCATACACACACTTGTGTTAGAAATGATCACGATGTTTTGACCATTGGGCTGATGTTGGTGAGGATATGATGAAACTGACGGTTACATTAGAACCAACTTGACCTTGCCATTGGGACTGTCAGTAGACTTGCCACCGTATCGTGGCTGTTTCATAGTAAGTCAACACTTACTGGGATGTTGAGTAAACCATGGACTTTCTTTGTATCCTCTGGTTAATACCGCTTGTGTCTTTCTGTTCATTGTCAGACACACTCTTGCTTGCCGTCTCTCCTCTCTCAAATTGCCCAATGTTTCTGACTGTTTCAATTTATCTTATCCATGACTCAATCCTCCATGTACAGGTGTTTTATCTTCCTGGAAGGGTGAAGTTCCTGGAAGTCCGCCAGCCTATGGACCTCAGTGAATGTCAAAATGTGAAGAACATTTTTATTCCAAAAGTAAAGTAAAAGTCATGTTCATCGTGTGTTGTCCACTGCTTTCCATCGGACAATATTATTGGTTGATGCTCAGCTGTTGACCAATCATTGACCATGTTTCACACATTATTCGGTAAAAGATGGATATTACTGGTAACATTAACTGAGGCCTTTGCTTGCAACACACGCAAATAGATTCTCTATCTCGTTTTTGCAAAAAGAGGAGAAATTTGTGTTCATTATTATTTTTACTGCTAAGGATCATGAAAATATGTGTGAGATTTCAGACCTTTGCCATAAAACTGTGGCATTTAATGCAAAACCGGCAGTCTCAAGGTTTATGCATGAGAGTATGGTATGAATATGTTGATTACTAAGCTAATAGGTTTTGTTAACTTTACAAAAACTAATATTATCACTTACCACTGTCACTGAGCCCTATTGCAAAATGGAAAGACATTCATATATATCACATTCTTGCCAACTATCTCACTTTTTACTCAATTTCATGTTTCCCTTGCTGATTCTTAAATTTCCTACTTCCTCAAAATGTGAAACTGCCAGCATGTGCGTTTTACCACACAAATGGTCAAGATGTGATTATGCTAATTGGTGATACAATGATGATAATAAAAAATTGAAACAATTGCAACATACACTGAGATAATAATTATACATGTAAATCCAAAGACATTAAATTTTGTGGAGGCCTTTTATAATACTGGTGGTGCCATCTGCTGAGCAAAGTTGTAGGATAAAATACAAACAAATATGATTAACAATTTCCCTCTTTTCATGTGAATAGGTTATTATGATATGTTGGAAATTAAAGGCAGTGAGCAGAATGTGATGAAATGTTTTGTGAGAAATTTCACAGTAATTGAATATTAATACTGAATTACATGGAACGGAACGAATCCACTCAAGCTGTCTAACTGACCTCACAATCTACCTATAGGTGGCCCTATGTAATACATAAAAAGCAGGATATAACATCATCATTGTTAATCGGGCCTTACATGTTTATTAACATAGCTTTGTATCTACAAAGCTAACCGATTGTTGTTGAAACGTCTTTGAACAATTAGGTATTTAAAAGAAAGTTTGATAAGGAAGCAGTTTGTCAGTTTGTCGCAACAGTACAAACAGTTTTGCAGTATTATGTGGATCTAATAATGAAATTTGTATCATTTCATAAATATAACTGAAAAAGTATGTTATCGTAGTTTAAACTTCAATTTTGTTAATGTTATACAAAATGGTAAGCTTATTTTGAGTTTAATGCCGATTACAGAACTGAGATAATGCTGGTGGATGAACATTGAAAAGTTTGTCAAACGTGGAAATGCTTATTATTCTAGGTACCCTGGTAGTTGATAGTGTATCATGATAACATTAAATACAGAGCATCGTAAAAGATGTTACAATTATGGTAATTAATTGAAGGTCAATTACATTGTTTTATTTTATTATAAAAAGAAAATTACATGTACCAGTACTGTGCATTGTTAAACAGGGGTTTGGTGAGTACACATGTTCTTGCTTCCAGGGCTGGGTTCAGTTATAACGGTCAGATATAATTACACTGCATTATAAAATTACATGTACCAGTACTGTGCATTGTTAAACAGGGGTTTGGTGAGTACACATGTTCTTGCTTCCAGGGCTGGGTTCAGTTATAACGGTCAGATATAATTACACTGCATTATAAAATCACAACTACAATGATATCATTGAACATTGTTTAAACTTTGTCCAAGTGTAGTTCTCATACACTGGAAAGTCTCAGTCATTGGAGCATTTTACTTGGTCATTTGGAATTTGAGTTAAGAATAATTTATTGTATTTGTTGTGCTTAGGTGTGTGTATATTTATTAAATTACTACTGTGTTGTGTAGAATGGAGAACTTTGTTGATAGGTGATGGATAAAAGACATTGCTATTTAGGCAATGTTAGATACAGTCGCTGAATCCATGTTATCTGCAGTCAGAGACTTGTGATGTTGTCATTGGCTGGTCATGTTTCATTCTGACTATACATCTCTTGGTTCATCATTTGTAAATGATGCTGAATTGTCAGTTGTTAGTATTCAGTGTGTCGATGTCCCAGTATGTTTGTATATGTGAGTATTTATTTCAGGACTTGTACAATTCAGTTACATTCATGTAAGTATATAATTATACCCAACCACTGCGGGTTTATATGTACATTATGCATGAAAATAAAAATGGCTATTTTGTTCTCTTTTACAACTGACTTTATAGTTAAGTAATTTACACACTGTAATAACATATATTAGGGCAATTGTGATACTTAGGCCTTTTAAATTTACTTTTCAGTTACACAGGATGGGTAGGCCTTGTTCAGTTATATTATAGAGGGTAGGGCTTTTTCAGTTATATTATATAGGGTAGGGCTTGTTCAGTGATATTGGAGAGGGTAAGGCTTGTTCAGTTATAATATTGGAGGGGGTTGTTCTTTGGATTATAAGTTATACATCAACTTCGTACACAATGCTCTTTAAACTGGCAGCAATTCGTGTCCAAAGCTGTAAGACCTTCAGAAGTTCCTGGAGCAGATACATAGTGTATCTGTATCTTTTGTATCTAGATACATTTTTCGAAGTATCTGTATCTAGATACTTTTATTAAAAATGAAAAGTATCTGTATTTGTATCTAGATACAGTGGCGATGTATCTGAATTTTCAGATACTTTTTAGATACATTTAAGATACAATGTATATTACAGATTTTGCTGGAAATATTTCATTGGTGAATTGTAATAAGATAGAGAAGCCAGTAATTACTCACAGTCTGGAGTAGTTCAAGAATGTTGATGAAGGAATATTGCCTCATTGATGATTAGATAATTAGTAATTATATTTGTTTCATGTTTTTAAAAGCAATTAGCGAAGTTATTTGGAACACTCAGTCATTCATATGTAAATCTTGAGCAGATCATGAAGTGACACATGTCAACCATCAAATACCATCATAGCAATTGAGTTCACTTTGATGCTTGCCATGTGAATCATATAAAAGGTGAGCTGTTCATGTCAGTGTCTGTGTTACTAGTTGACACTGATCAAACCATCTCTCTGATATTGACTTGATCAATTTATTCCTCCCAGCGAACACTGATGGCAACTTTAAAGCCAAGTGTAAATGCATTAGAAAGTTTATCTGAGAGATTGATGATTATACTATGTATATTACCTGAATAAACGTTAGATACATATTCAGTGTGTTTTCCCTGACAGTGTTCAAAGCGGTATCGAAAATGTATCTGTATCTAGATACATTTAAAATTCATGTATCTGTGTCTGTATTTGATACATTTCCAATGTATCTGTGTCTTATCTAGATACATTGGTGATGTATCTGCCCCAGGTCCACAAGAAATGTAAAATATATGTTGCTATAAATACATGTACAAATGAGTTATGTGGAAATAAACATTTATTCATTCATTCACATGAATTTCCGTCCATGCAACGTAGTCTGTAATCCTCTCATGTTTGTCGTATGCCAAGAGATAACATCGTTAGTCAAGCATGCAAGCAAGATTTCAAAGGACAGCGGAAGAGAGGAAGGCAACTGAATAGGTGGTGTGACCAGATCAGGATAGTCCAGTAGAAATCAGCACATTTTGTACCTTAAATGGCGAGTAGGGTTTCCTGGACTTGCAGAAAAAATGCAACCAAAATCAACCCTGGTGAACATATGTAGTGGGGTGCGGTAGTGGGGTGCGTAGCTGTTAGAAGTCGGGCTCTCAATCAAGAGAACCCGGGTACAAATCCTCTTGTCGTTTCGAAGTTTTGGCAATTTCGTTCATCCCACGTTGCCACAGTTCACTCAGCTGTATAAATGAGAACCTGGCTATAGACGGGTGGATATCTGAATGAATAGTCTTTGCGCAGTAATTGTAGCATGGCTGAATGCTTTCTAGAGAAGTCGAGATGGTGCTGGAATGAACAGGTCTGCCAGGGGTGAAGTGTGAAGCTTTGAACTCTGTCTGATTAATTAAACATATTAAAGTCATTATACTGTTAATGAAACTATCATGAATTTAGTGCAGACACATATTACAAAGAGAGCATGAGCCAGGTAAGCAAAATTTGACCGATCAGTACCAGTATTGGGGGGCAAATTTTAATATGCCTTTTTGTTTTGTATAATATCCCTAGTTAATATTTATGTATGATAGACTTGCACAAGTGGTAGCTTCTAGTGTTATATCATATTTTTCGAGACCGACCGAGAGCAAAAACCAAGGCCGAATAACATCATAATTAATGTTATTCACATGTTATTGCCCTCCTCTTTATCCCTGAAGTCTGGGTGAGGGTGGTACCACACACATACACACGCACGCACGCACGCACACACACACACACACACACACACACACACACACACACACACACACACACACACACACACACACACACACACACAGTGTAGATAATATTATTTTCATAAACGTGAACCCCATTTTCAAAAATGTGAACCCCCTCTCAAAAGCGCAAACCCCCTTCTAAAAAATTTAACCACCTCTAATATGAAGATAATATTATTTTCATAAATGTGAACCCCCTATTTTTTTTAAATGTTAACCCCCTTCTCAAAAGCATAAAACCTCCTCTCTGAAGCATGAACCCACCAATAATATAAAAATAATATTATTTTTATATTATTATGAAAATAATATTATTATTTTCATATTATTGGAGGTTCACATTTTTGAGAGGGGGGGGGGTGGCTTCACGATAAAGGGTTCACAATTTTTTAAAAAGGGGGTTCATATTTTTGGAAAAGGGCGTTCACTTGGGATTTCCTCGGTGCTTTGTGTGTGGAAAACGCAGGTATAAGAAGAGTCCAACATGTCTGACAAAATCGACATTTAAAATTTCCAATGGGCAAACATAAAACACATAAATGAGCATATTTACTTCAGTTGATGCCTGTTGAGTCTTCGACAACAAACTGTGGAGAAGACGTCGCCCGTTAGCACTTAAGATACAGCTAAGCACACACGAAATGCAGAACAATTACAAAGTTTCTCCTTCAACAATATAAAAGTCGTAAATCGTCATATTATCGCATTTCTAAATCTTCTTCAAAGCCTTGTCGCAACTGGAATCTGCCCGTAACACGGGATGGCATCCCGCGAACTACTGCTGCCGTCGCACATGCGCGCTGGATGCAACTGCGAAACACTGCGGCCAACTCGCCCCGGAAGTGAGCTCCCGTCAGGCTGTACAAGAAGACGTTGACTGCGTAGTTGACGTATTGCAGGAGAAACAGCGAGTTGAACACACCGTACCCTGCTGGTTGTGTCATAGGCCAGAAGCGGATGACGACGGCGAATACGTAATACGGAACGACGCAGGTGACGAACGCGAGCGACACGCATAGACACATGGATGTCGTGCGCCTCACGGAGTCTCGCACGGCCGTCGGCATCAACCCCCGTCGCAGCTGCCTTATAATGGACAGGTTGCAGAAAAGCACGGTGCACGCCGGCAATAGGCCAGTGACGACGATGTTTATCCACGGTCGGTAGTACGCCATGTAATACAGGTATCGCAACGGGACATGGCAAAAGACGCCGCCCGAAAGGGTCGAAGAAGTCGTGGACATGAAGACAAGGTCGATATTTGTGACGCAGGCAACCACCAACAGCGCCACGCAGCATAACCCTGCGCTACGCGGGGTGTGCATGCGCGCCTTGAGTAGCACGGAGCGGGTGGCGACGCAGCGCTCGACAGTGAACGCTGCAATTATCCAAATGGACGCTGTTGTTAATGTGTAGTGTACTGGCCTGATGGTGCGACACGCGCATGTACTCGTGCCTTCGAGCCAGTACCCCCAAGCGAGACCTGGGTAGAACGCCACCGACGCCATCATGAGTACTAGGCTGTCCCCGACGGCCAGGGCGGTCAAGTAGACGTTCGCCGAGGTCCGCACGAGTCCGTCCCGCCTCAACACAAGCACCACGAGCGTGTTCCCGACGAGTCCCGTCACGCAGAGCAGCGGCCAGACCCACCTCCATAGGCTGGCGGTGAGATCGTCACGCAAGAAGCTTTCCATTAAATCACTCGAGTTGTTTTCGTTAGACGTAACCTCGTCCGCTAAATACGTTGACGTCGTCAACAACAGAGTCATGTCGTTCACCATTGTGCACCTAAAAACTAATAAAACGTCGACGCCGTCAACAATAGAGTCATGTCGTTCACCATTGTCCAACTCAAAACTAATAAAACGTCGACTCCGTCAACAATAGAGTCATGTCGTTCACCATTGTCCAACTCAAAACTAATAAAACGTCGCCGCAAATATTAACACCCGCACTGGTCAACAAAATCGGAAATATGTTCAATAACTACACGAATGTCAGCTTTATAGTAAAAGTAAGTTGACTCTGACCCTCGACGAAGTTGACTTTGTCACTTGACTTTGAGAGCTGAACTGTCAACGTTAACAATAATTATTCAAAGGCGTATTTATTTGATGTCATTCTGTGTTGTCTTATTAGGCGGACTCGTAATCCGCTATCCACCATTGACGCACGAACGCGCGCGTGCGTGTGTGTTTGCGAGCAGGCGCGTAGATAGCCGTACGCACGTGCGCACGCGCTTACACATCAATATGGCAAAGAATGTGTTTCCACTTCAGTGTTAAGACATCCACTCCACCTCGAATGGTCTACTCCTCATCTGCATATACCCCGCATTCAAGATCCTCTTCAGGAAAGGCTTCCTTGTCCGCTCAACCAATGGCAGCCTCCCAATCATTGAACGCTGTGCTTATATTGTGTAGTAGCCACGCAACGGCGATGGAAAATGGATGTTGTTGACGTCGATGAACCGTTACCAGTTGCCGAGCAAGTGGGTGACGTGATGGTCAAGGTGAAGTACCTCCTGACATTCGACCGGAAGGTATGCCCTACCTAGACCAAGCTGTGGAACCCGGAAGTGGCCGACAGCACAAGTGGTGGCACTGCATGGCCACAGTTTATAGCTAACTGGGAAGAAATGAGATTGTGGTGGCAAAGATGTGCAGGCATTGATTTGATGGTGTTGCCAACATGGTTGGCACCCACCGCGGAGTCCAAGCACTGCAATGGTCAACATGTTAACATGGCAATTGTGCATGTCAGCATAGAGCCATCAGTGAGAAGAATGATGGACACAGTCCAGCAGATCGCCTTCTCCTTCAACTACTCAACCTAAAGGCTGAGCTTCAGTTAGACGAGGATGCACAATCTGGTTTGAACAAAGAAACTAATATGTTATCCTTCGGTAAGACAAGATCCAGTCATGCGAATGTTCTGTACACATTCAAGTCTATATTCACTGTTGTAGTCACTGCCCAGGAATATTTGGAAGAATATTTGAACAGTAAATCCAGACGCAATTTGCTGTCCATCATCATAACACTAGTGGCCATTGAACATATCCTCCAAAGTCTGCTTCCTCTGACCACATTCCTACAGTGTGACATAGCAGGCAGTCGATGAGGCAACCACTACACTCGCCCAGCTGCAGCAGGAGAGGGCCGACACCAGAAGTATATGACAATACTGTTGAGCTAGCAGGAAGATTTTAGATTGAGGCGAGCAAGCCGCGCAATGCTGGTAGACGTAGGCACCGCGAGAATAGGCATAGTTAACACGTCCAGCCAGTACTGGACGAGGACAGTGTGCCTGTAGTTAACACGTCCAGCCAGTACTGGACGAGGACAGTGTGCCTGTAGTTAACACGTCCAGCCAGTACTGGACGAGGACAGTGTGCCTGTAGTTAACACGTCCAGCCAGTACTGGACGAGGACAGTGTGCCTGTAGTTAACACGTCCAGCCAGTACTGGACGAGGACAGTGTGCATGTAGTCAACACGTCCAGCCAGTACTGGACGAGGACAGTGTGCCTGTAGTTAACACGTCCAGCCAGTACTGGACGAGGACAGTGTGCATGTAGTCAACACGTCCAGCCAGTACTGGACGAGGACAGTGTGCCTGTAGTTAACACGTCCAGCCAGTACTGGACGAGGACAGTGTGCATGTAGTCAACACGTCCAGCCAGTACTGGACGAGGACAGTGTGCCTGTAGTTAACACGTCCAGCCAGTACTGGACGAGGACAGTGTGCCTGTAGTTAACACGTCCAGCCAGTACTGGACGAGGACAGTGTGCCTGTAGTTAACACGTCCAGCCAGTACTGGACGAGGACAGTGTGCATGTAGTTAACACGTCCAGCCAGTACTGGACGAGGACAGTGTGCCTGTAGTTAACACGTCCAGCCAGTACTGGACGAGGACAGTGTGCATGTAGTTAACACGTCCAGCCAGTACTGGACGAGGACAGTGTGCATGTAGTTAACACGTCCAGCCAGTACTGGACGAGGACAGTGTGCCTGTAGTTAACACGTCCAGCCAGTACTGGACGAGGACAGTGTGCCTGTAGTTCATGGGTCACTTGTACAGGAAATGGACACACCTCTATTAGTAGCCCAGGATCGCTATGTGGCACAATATATCAACATCTTCGCACCTTAAAACTACGTGTGTGTGTGTGTGTGTGTGTGTGTGTGTGTGCGCGCGTGTGCGCGTGTGTGCGTGTGTGCATGTGTGACTACACTCGTTATGAGCAAACTCACGACAACAGATATACACTGAAAAAAGGAAACGCGAATATTTACACATTTCAACATCAGTTTTTGTCACGACACAATGATCTCGCCGAACTTTTGTCAACGCAGTCTCCCCGCGTGACTGTTTAACGCTTACGGCAAACAATCGCGGAACATATTATCACCACCCACTAGAAACAATGCCCGTCCTCCAGACGGTATAACTTGATAGTTCGTGACTGTTCTGAGAACAATATAAATTTTTTTCAGGAAACAACATTATCACAGAAATACCCATCTATGCATTGGCTTCTTGAAATCCAACTCTCGAAATTGCGACGTTATAGTAACGTCTAGCGACGCATCGCTCTTTCTTGTATACGTATTACACCCGTGTAACAAGCAGTGCTACCGTTAAATTTTGAGTTGTTATGGTGCTAATTCTGTACACTTGTAAGATATTAACACAATTCTACAACGGAGGTAGCCGACTCCGACTGCTACATGGGGGGGGGGGTCAATCGTACTTGGTATCTCTGCGCATGTAATCGGTAGAATAACATAATCTGTCTATATGTAAACTTGAGCGTAACCGGCTGCACACTTCCACGACACTAAACGAATGTTATAGCACGCACAGTGAAAAAGAAGAAAACACAAATTTATTGCCACACGTATAATAAGCACACACACGCACGCACGCACGCACGCACGCACGCGCGCGCGCACGCAGGCACACACGCACGCACGCACGCACGCACGCACGCACGCACGCACACACACACACACACACACACACACACACACACACACACACACACACACACACACACACACACACACACACACACACACACACACACACACACACACACACACACACACACACACACACACATGCTATGTACAACGCATTTATGCAAATGAGTAAAATGTTGAAAAACGTATATTAATAATTAACAATATTACACGCTTTGGAAACGCGAAAACGAAAATAAATGGCGATAATAGTTATCACAGTTATGGCAACATATATACGTAGCGTTTGTAACTGATGCTGGTGCTAGTTCTTTACACTGGTAAGATATTAACATAATTCTACAACGGAGATAGCCGACTTCGTTTTATATCCAGCCACTGCTACAGCAACATTAGCGATAAGAACGTAGACGAAGTATAGGTATCAATCTAGATAATAGTTTAATGAAACCAACGCAAAGGCCCTACATCCAAAAACGAAGCGAACCTGTTTAACGTTTTCTTACGTCTTTCAATAATCTGTCAGACCGATATATTCGCACGCGATGAGAACAGCGGAAGCGCAGTTGAATGCAATCATTCCGTTGTAGCGCTGAATCTGCATTACGATAGCAATGAGTCCTGTGAACAGTCCAAGATAATACCTGGTAGCGTTCGTCCGCTCGGCCATCAGACACACGTAGAGAAAGGCCACAGAAAAGAGAACGAAGTTCGCTAGTTTGCCCGCCAAGAACAAGACGGCTCCGAGGAGAAGGACGGCAAGGAGGGTGTACGGCACACCAGTAAGCAGCAAATAGTTCTTCCGTTCCGCTTCGAAACGATGACGGCATTCGGCAAGTTCCGCCTGCAGCGCTCGGTGTTCTCCGTCAATCTTCGCCAGTTCTCGTCGGTATTTCTCGAGCGTCTGCACAGCAGGATGAAACTTGTCGACAACGTGACATATATAAACAATCTCCTGCATTAGTGATTCTAAAGATAAACTGCTATCGTTTAATCTTTGCATTTGTTTCTCTGCTAGCGGAACAACTGATAACTAAATAGCACGCACGCACGCACGCACGCACGCACGCACGCACGCACGCACGCACGCACGCACGCACGCACGCACGCACGCACGCACGCACGCACGCACGCACGCACGCACGCACGCACGCACGCACGCACGCACGCACGCACGCACGCACGCACGCACGCACGCACGCACGCACGCACGCACGCACGCACGCACGCACGCACGCACGCACGCACGCACGCACGCACGCACGCACGCACGCACGCACGCACGCACGCACGCACGCACGCACATATATTGTTCTCGTTTCTAGCTGCTGGCTTAGATCGTACAGTAAAACGCGGTGTAATGCGAGGGAAATTCCGTTATTGCGGGATGCACAGTTTGACGTCATTAAAGGTGACGAAGCGACAGGGAATCGGAACCGTGGAGTCGGAGTCTGGGAGCTTACCTGTGCTGAATGTCTGGACGCTGTGGCGGCTGCTATACACGCCGCACCGACCGGCACGCTGCCTGTGGCTGAGAGCGCTACAACACACGGACGCCCGTCATTAGTGGCTCTCTAGTTACACCAAGCCCGGAGCGAGACCTGTGCATAGAGCTGCTGGACCGGTCAGACTTATTTACGCATCGGTCCTCATCCGTCGGTCAACTGTTTTTACAGTTATGCTCAGCTACCAAAACTGGTTGGGTCAGTGAAATATCAATGCGCCATACCTTCTCCATTAGCCATCATTGGCCCAATTAGCCATCATTGGCCCAATCAAGTTTTGTTAGCCGGGTGAGTCAAACAGGTTATATTGCACTGTTATAAAACGAGTGTTTCGAAGCAGGTCGTCGTTGCTCAAACAATGTTCAGAGTAATTAATTAAGTTAACCTTCATTTAAGTCTGACTGCTTGCCGGTTGTCACCTTTACGAGAACAAAGCAGTCGTTGTGCCGTGTTATTAATATGGTCATATCAATTCGAAAGGTCACGATTAAAAAAACATTTCAACAAGGCACAACAGGGTGAATGTGTTAGCGATGCCTTTAAGCGTCGAATGCTAACGAGCAAAGTGGTCAAGCACCTGCTTAGTAATAAGTAGTAGGCATATAGGCGCTTTGGCAAATACGCTCGCATAGACTGATTTTATTAAAAAAAAGAACGATCGCACAATTGTCACGACAGATTAGGTCCTAGTTCACATTACTGATATCCGAATTAATTCGCTTTTTCTGCAAAATTCGAACGTTTTCACACCATTGAACATTCCTGAATTTGTCTCACCGATTCCAGTAATCAGACTGACGTAGTAGAGGAGATGTGCCAGGAAGGACTTCCCCGCCACGTGTTGGTCTATCTCGACCAGCAGCACGCGTGCGCGGTCGAGGTGATCCTCGCACGTGCGGATCTCTGCTGAGATCCGGTTCATGCGGAAGGCGAGACGACACGTGACAAACCATCCAATCGCCTGCCGCCGTTCGATGACGCCCTGGCGGCAACAACAACGACCACTAGGATGTGATGTTAGACTACTGCACATTCACAAAACATCGTCGGCTTATGTCGTATATCTCATACAGGTGCACACGCACACGCACACGCACACCCACACACACAAGCACAAGCACACGCACAAGCACAAACATTTTATGTCAAAACGAAAGTTGCAAAAAGCAATTCATATGTAATCTTCCATATCATTTTCAGAAAAAAATATCACGAATGACAGCTGAACCATATTCCCCTTCAGTTATTACGTAACTACTTTCCTGTGAGTCGGACATATTCCCCTTCAGTTATTATGTGAGTGAGTCGGACGTACCTCCAGAAGATCGTCAATTGTCCGACCAAGATCTTCGATGTTTTTGTGAACCCATTTGATCTTTGCTCTGACCTCTTGCATGAACTCGACGAGATTCTCGCGGGCTGTGTCGTCGACGAGAAAGTGTTGCGTGATCGTCTGTGTGATCTCGTACGTGTTCGTTAAGTTGGTGTACTTCTCGACGCTCGATATGGCTCGCTGTAAGACAGATTTACATCATCTGCCAGTGCATCCACAAAGCAGGCGCCATATTGGGTCACATGTTGCATGGTTAATAACTAGCTTACACCCGATATTTTTTTGGTAAATAACGGTAAAGCCACTGTGACGCCCTCTGGAGAGTGGCTCAGCACTCAATTCGCCAACTGTTTCCATCTTTAATAATATTTAGCAAGATTTAACAAGACTGCCATCCAAGGCATAGTCCCAGATGGCAAGTGGACAAGATTTTTCATCTATGGGTAACCCGCCCTCCTGACATATGTGTCAACCTTGTTTTTAAACATATTCACGCTGCTAGTGTAAAAACAAATACACCGCCAATTGGTAGATAACAGGCCAATGGTTGTTTTTGCACAATTGACGCCAGTGACCTAAACGTGCACGCACTGGTGGAGCACACCGAGGATGGGCCTCTCCTGGTGGATCACACCGTGGGCGGGCCTCTCCTGGTGGATCACACCGTGGACGGGCCTCTCCTGGTGGAGCACACCGTGGACGGGCCTCTCCTGGTGGAGCACACCGTGGACGGGCCTCTCCTGGTGGATCACATCGTGGACGGGCCTCTCCTGGTGAAGCACACCGTGGACGGGCCTCTCCTGGTGGAGCACACCGTGGACGGGCCTCTCCTGGTGGAGCACACCGTGGACGGGCCTCTCCTGGTGGAGCACACCATGGGCGGGCCTCTCCTGGTGGATCACACCGTGGACGGGCCTCTCCTGGTGGAGCACACCGAGGATGGGCCTCTCCTGGTGGATCACACCGTGGACGGGCCTCTCCTGGTGGAGCACACCATTGACGGGCCTCTCCTGGTGGATCACACCGTGGGCGGGCCTCTCCTGGTGGAGCACACCATTGACGGGCCTCTCCTGGTGGATCACACCGTGGACGGGCCTCTCCTGGTGGAGCACACCGTGGACGGGCCTCTCCTGGTGGATCACACCGTGGGCGGGCCTCTCCTGGTGGATCACACCGTGGGCGGGCCTCTCCTGGTGGATCACACCGTGGGCGGGCCTCTCCTGGTGGAGCACACCGTGGACGGGTCTCTCCTGGTAGAGCACACCGTGGACGGGCCTCTCCTGGTGGATCACACCGTGGACGGGCCTCTCCTGGTGGAGCACACCATTGACGGGCCTCTCCTGGTGGATCACACCGTGGACGGGCCTCTCCTGGTGGAGCACACCGTGGACGGGCCTCTCCTGGTGGAGCACACCGTGGGCGGGCCTCTCCTGGTGGATCACACCGTGGACGGGCCTCTCCTGGTGGAGCACACCGAGGAAGGGCCTCTCCTGGTGGATCACACCGTGGACGGGCCTCTCCTGGTGGAGCACACCATTGACGGGCATCTCCTGGTGGATCACACCGTGGGCGGGCCTCTCCTGGTGGATCACACCGTGGGCGGGCCTCTCCTGGTGGAGCACACCGTGGACGGGCCTCTCCTGGTGGAGCACACCGTGGACGGGCCTCTCCTGGTGGAGCACACCGTGGACGGGCCTCTCCTGGTGGAGCACACCGTGGACGGGCCTCTCCTGGTGGAGCACACCGTGGACGGGTCTCTCCTGGTAGAGCACACCGTGGACGGGCCTCTCCTGGTGGATCACACCGTGGACGGGCCTCTCCTGGTGGAGCACACCGTGGACGGGCCTCTCCTGGTGGAGCACACCGTGGACGGGCCTCTCCTGGTGGAGCACACCGTGGATGGGCCTCTCCTGGTGGAGCACACCGTGGACGGGCCTCTCCTGGTGGATCACACCATGGACGGGCCTCTCCTGGTGGATCACACCGTGGACGGGCCTCTCCTGGTAGAGCACACCGTGGACGGGCCTCTCCTGGTGGATCACACCGTGGACGGGCCTCTCCTGGTGGAGCACACCGTGGACGAGCCTCTCCTGGTGGATCACACCGTGGACGGGCCTCTCCTGGTGGAGCACACCGTGGACGGGCCTCTCCTGGTGGAGCACACCGTGGACGGGTCTCTCCTGGTGGAGCACACCGTGGACGGGCCTCTCCTGGTGGAACACACCGTGGGCGGGCCTCTCCCGGTGGAGCACACCGTGGGCGGGCCTCTCCTGGTGGAGCACACCGTGGACGGGCCTCTCCTGGTGGAGGAAACTGTGGATGGGCCTCTCCTGGTGGAGCACACCGTGGGCGGGCCTCTCCTTGTGGATCACACCGTGGACGGGCCTCTCCTGGTGGAGCACACCGTGGACGGGCCTCTCCTGGTGGAGCACACCGTGGGCGGGCCTCTCCTGGTGGAGCACACCGTGGACGGGCCTCTCCTTGTCTCGGCTGTAATCACATTGCACACAAGACTTGCGTCAAGTTAGTCAAAATTTATGTTCAGGAAAATGCTTAATTCATATTCTTATTGACAGTCACTGAGAACATCTTGCAATGGAAATATTGGAGGATACCAGGGCATACAAAAGTAAGTAATGAACATCGCTACCTGTACGTATGGTAATATTTGGCCGAACCCTTTTATGCCAGCGGCTATATCTCCCTTCCTCAGCAGACGCGATGTGTTCTTGAGAAAATGACGTATGGTGAGCCACTCGTCGTTTTCCGGAACCTTCTCAAGCACCGTATCGGACACTCCGGCCAGCTGACCCGCCCACTGGACCACCCACGTCGCCGCCACAGCCGCCATTTTCTCCTGTCAACGATGTCTTCGATTGGCGAAGTTTTGGCTGCCTACATGCGGTGTCTTTGGCCTGGTAACAATGATGTTTTGGCCGGCTACAAGCGGTGTCTTTGATCGGGTGTCGGCTATATTTCAGCTTGCTATGAGCGGTGTCTTCTGGTGGGTGTCGGCGATGTTTTGGCCGCCTTAAACAGACAATAAGTTACACAAATAAAACGAACAATTCTTAAACGTGTGACTGAATTATTCCCGGTTTTCATGTAGACTCCATGTCCTGTAGGGGCTAACTGTAGGGGTTAACTGAAGGGGCTAACTGTAGGGGCTAACTGTAGGGGCTAACTGTAGGGGCTAACTGTAGGGGCTAACTGTCGGGGCTAACTGTCGGGGCTAACTGTCGGGGCTAACTGTCGGGGCTAACTGTCGGGGCTAACTGTAGGGGCTAACTGTCGGGGCTAACTGGGACACCGAAGAAGACAAAGAAAGCTGGCAATGTTGACCTTCCTGAAGATGAAACCAGTGAGGAAGAGCTGGTGATTCTCATGATGAACTGGATGAACAGGCATACACAGATCACGTCAAACCATGCACACATATTGTAGTCAGGCACGCATCTAAGAAGAAAAGTTCCCACTTTGTTGGAGTGATTTAATTTTTACTAGGACATCGTTAAAGTCAAGTACGTCAAAGGTCAAGCTCTGGTGCTGAAACACTCGCCTTTGTCTTCCCAGACCCAGAGGACACCGACTAGGTAGATGTTGAAGACATTTTCTTATTGCTGCCGTAACCAACCTATACTGTCGGAACAAAGCGTGCTTCCAAGAAGATGGTGTTCAATTGAACAGATCTGAGCAGCAACTTCTGATTCAGAAGGATATCTAAAATATCATGTGCTTCAATAGAAGTAAAAGGTATGCAGTTATATAGATCTGCCAGTTTTTTAAATAGTACAACCAATCCTTCTTAGAAAGCGTTTTCAATAGAGCTGAGCAACTATTTCTGACTCCGGACATGGTACAAACGCTTACCTAGTGCATAAAAGACGAAGATCGAGACGCGTGGAAGTAATCCCCGTACTCACCCAAGTGTGCGTTTCGTTGACACCGATTTTCATTATTATTTAGACACGCAGTGTATTGCGGTAACAAATGGATAGACGTAAATCACCAAATGATAGGTTATACGAAAACAACTTTAATAAGATGTACGTAAAGACTTCGTCACACGATAAGGCGCGCAAAGTGAATGGATCGTCACAGCGCCGGAAGCATCACGAGTAACATAAAATTAAAACGCTAGATGGCGTTACTAATATAGTTCCGTCAAAAATTTCACATCCGTATTTTTTGACGTTCTCTTTAACCTGTTCGTCTCTCGCTCGGCTTTGTGAATCCGCCGAGATGAGAGTCTGGCAGCAGAGGCGTGGTCTCGTTGTTATCCACTGCCACCACTCCATTTTGTGTAGGCGTTCCTGTGATGCGCCAGCAGCCAATCACCGAGAATCGAGATGCTACACTAAACACTTTTTTGTCTGATTTAACTTTTCAGTCGGAGAGTTGTGTCACTATAATCACAGTTTAAACTTAATTCGAACCGCATCTTATCACCTGATAAAAGTTGTTACTCTTGTTTTATAAATTAGTCAAATGCCCGGGTGACATTGTAATTAGCTAATTATGTATGCGCCCAGAATCTGGGCGAATACATAATTTCCAATGAATACCCAACTCTACATGCAGGCGAAGATGTGGCCGACGGTGGCGCCACAGCTCAGATCCTGGATAACCAAGGCTACGTTCGGTCTACGTCAAATTGAGGCGGTGTCACACGCACGAATATAGCGCAAAAGTCGGAGGTCGGAGCGAAGCGAAGAGAGATTCTAAGGCTAATCAAAATAATGGATTACGATTGATTTCGTGGGGCCCCTTTTTGTGGGGGCCTGATACTAGCATACCATTTGTACCATGGTTAATACGGCACTGCATTTAACTAGTTGACTCATTTGTCCACCAACCTTCTCCGGACAGCGACCGTGCAGCATCGAAATTAACGAAGATGGCGTGTTCGACGCGACTTGCTATTATTGCTTTTACTCCCGGCCTGCGTGTCGGGCAAGTTATTGGACATTATTTTAGGAAACATCCTTCACCTTAGTGCGGGTCGTCACGTACCGTAAACACTCGAGTAGGGCCTACTCGGCTACTGCTTTCGTTCAATAGCGTTTACTGTCCAATTGCTTAAGCATATGCCGCTGAAAAGACGATATGCCTCATATTAGTTAGCATTCTTCACTGAAACGGTCTAGCGTGGAATGATCAACATATTCAACTGAAACATAACTCGCACCTATTCACATCATAATCAATAGGTGGTTCAATTGACGTCAATAAAGCAAAGACAATAGTAGGTTGTTAACATGGCAATACATGAATAAATTTATTGGATTGCTGGACGCTCACGCAACTATAGTGGTGAGCACATGGCTAATTGTACCGAAATTACTGTAAATGTACAAGTATATACAAAACAGTACAATCTCTGTCTGAACTTACCACCAGTGTCTTCTAACAGTTATATTGTGTCCTTTCCCAGCCAGGCTGCTAGACCACCAAGGTTGTTAATTCTCTATCGACCTATGTTTCATTTCCTCTCGATCTTTCCCGCTGTCACTAGATATTCTACTTTTCTCTTCTCTGGCCAAAGAAAGGTGTCTTTTCCCGATTGTGCGCAGGATCTTCCTTTTATCGTTAGCTGGTATCTTCATTACTTTTCTTTTCTGCCCACGGTACTCTAAGAACAACGGTACTCAAACAACATATTTATGTTGCTTCTAGCAGTACGGGTTCTATAGAGCTTGTTTTCCCACTTCAAGTGATAAACCTTTATTGGTTAAAATGCTTTTCATGTTCTGGTTGTTGTTGTTTTGGCCTGTGCAATTCGTCTGTTGGTCTCATCAGTGCATCGGCTGCAAAATTGCTATTTACATATTTGAGCATTTAATTTCGCTTGAATTGTGATTCTATAGACATGGACGAAAACGACGAATGCGTGGTATGGCACACCGACAAGTTAGTCATCTTTACTATATATCTCTGGGTTATTACGCACGTAGTCGAAACAAATTACGGCAACAACAGAACGGCTGCTCGCTGATGTCCATCGCTGTCTTCGTCTTACACGGAAACGAGTAAACTGGGTTTACACGAGGCGACACCGTCACCACGACGAGGTGATGGCCACGTCATTAGAACACCTCACAGCCGTTTAATTAATATAGCACGCGACGTCGCCTCAAAACGGGATCACTTCTAGTGCGAGCGACGTCGTAGCGATGTGATGTGGCGACGTACGGTTTACGCGGGACGATCAAGTTGCAATCTGGCTGCCATGCAACGGCGTCGCCTCGTGTAGCCCTAGCTGTGAGTGCTCGCTTGAAAGACACTATATACATAGGACATCTCAGTTTGATAAGCAGGCAGGCAGGCAGGCTATGTTTGATAGGCAGGCAGGCAGGCAGGCAGGCAGGCAGGCAGGCAGGCAGGCAGGCAGGCAGGCAGGCAGGCACACTACAGTAATTAAATGTACTAAAATGAAGATCGCAACTGAACGATCGTTATTCCTACTACACATTCGTGTGTGCTATATCAGCACCGATACGGTACTTTGGAAGACAGCCCGATTCTGCATGCCAACAACTGCATTGACGTGGCACTGACTCATAGGCCTGGGTCTGCCGTAGTCTATGGTCTATCTAATAACATTAGCATCAGGCGAGCCAAAAGCATAAGAAGAAATTGTGTACATAATTGACTTTACACTACAATATGATATTTTGCTGACCTAACTTATTCAATATTGTAATGTGACATTTGAATAATTACAGGTATTAGTGGCTTGATTACGTATAATTAAGTAACATATGAAACAAGCAAATTCTTGCATGGTGAAATAATTGTTTGGAGAAAAAAACACAATATCACTGCATAAAAGGCAACTGATTATACATTGAGAGGGCTTTGGAATTTAATGCGTGTATAATTCATCAATATTTATAGTTCACTGTGTAAAAACTGGCTCACAGTACACTGCAGGCGCGACACATCATCATGAAATAATGTCCTGCATTTCAGCATGAAGTAATGTTTATACATTATTGTTGACAGTAGGCTGATAGGGAGACATGGAAAAGGACAACATCCAAAGCAATGCAGCAGTACAAGAAGCAGTCGGCTTCACCCTGTTATAAAATACTAAACAATATAATTAAGACCATATAATAGGGCCTACACTGCAGGCTCATTACAGCAATATTCACAGTTCACTGTTTAATGATCCATGCCAGTGTATGCGTCAATGTTCACAAACAGGGCAATGCATGCTTAATGCAGAAATGCTCATATTCCAATGTCTCATAAATCAATGTCAACATGGTAGGAGATGGGAAGTTGAGATCCTTGCCACGCACCGTCAATATAGCGGAACTGTGTAATAGGAATCGCGGTTGAAGTGTATTTAAACTTGCCTATATAACTGTATTATAACACGCATTCGATCTATAAACCAACGCAGTCAACTGATAATCAGTCCCTTTTGTTGACATTTTGTCATTATTTCTTGCGACGCTATGCCTATGGCTGTGCATTGGTAAGGCTTTGCTCTGGTTGCCGTTTTCAAAACACGTCAGATGCAAGTACAGTACAGTAGTACTGTAAAACTTGACAGAATGTTTAATTAACATTTTCACGACGTCGTAACATTCGGTTGCGGCGAAATCGTCGTCTGAATCCAGGGCTAAGAACTTACGAAAAAGTTACGCCACTCCTTGCACCCATTGTACGCCATATTCGTATCTTAAATGTCTCGAAAATATAGTCACCGGCGTCAAATTCAACCCATTCCTAAATTCAACCCACTGAAATCTCGCTTGATCTCGCGTTAGATATGTCACAGCCTATGTTTACAACAATAACGATAGAGAGTCTTGTCTGAGCAAAACATATTTTGATGCATAATACAGCACGGAACACTATAATGATATTCGTACTCAGATAAAAAAAAACAACTTAGCATGCTTACCAGACATTATTATTGAGCGTCTGCTGGTGCGTGTCTCGTTCTTGGCCACGTGACAGCTATTGCCCTTTTGTGGAAGATATGTGGCAAGCCAGTGTTGTTATTAATATATGAATGATTAAAATGTGTTAAATATACGAAAAACAATTAACTACAATGGTGTTATATATATATATTCAATACAAGTATCTGTGTATGTGTTTTATAAAGCGTGTGGAAGAGTCTTGACAAGCCTGACATGTTATAACAGTTGAAATAATTGGAACAATGTGGTAACATGAAAAAAGATTGTCAGTACGGCTTGTCGTAGATATAGGTTGAATTTTAACTGGTATCTTTGACTCGCGCGACATGGTTCGGACGTTCAATATTCGTAAGTTTTTCACTCAAAACAACTTTTCTAATCATTTATTTGCATCGAATTGATGAAGTAGTTGTTAGTGGTATATTGATCTCTTGCACAAAACGTTTCTTCAGATTTTAGTGAAAACGGCACATTCTATTAAGTATAGTGGATTTGACGCCGACCAGTATAGCAATTGGCGAACATTTCGTAAAGTAACGCTATTTTGCCGCCATATTTGCGAAAAACTGGAGTTACGATTTCGTAGGTCGTTCGAGAATGCGGGACCAGTGCCCATATTTTCGTAGCAGCGTAAATTCGTAAGTCGTTCGAGAATACGAACTTTCGAAGTTTCGTGGCTACGACATTTATCTCATTATTATCTGCCTATTTGCGCAACTTTTGTACGATAACATTTCTTCCCAGGCAGTGTATTAGCGTTTGCTGCAGCGGATCCAGGGGGTCTTAGGGGTCTCAAGACCCCCCTAGACCAGTAAGGGGGTGTTTGACCCCCTGTGTGCTTGGCAAATATTAGGTAAAGGACAACGTATACAGGCCTATATCGGAACTAATGTCAATGTAAAAACTGAACTATTAGCAGCCGGCTAATATTAACCCTTCTGTAAGTATAACGACACATGTGTCGTTCCCACCACCCCATTTCGTAAGTAACGACATATGACTACGACTGACTGAGACCCCCCTGCCAACAAGCCTAGATCCGCTCCTGGCGTTTGTCTCGTCACAGTCCATTCTAATGGATAATATTATTGGATGCAACAAAATAAAAGAGTAGCATACGCCATAGCCACTTTGAAATTATCAAACATTAGTTTATGTTGAAGTACTCGAGACACAGCACAACGCTAGCATTTCCCCACTGCACTAGAAACATGCTAGTCAATTCTTGTTGTGCATTTTCTCACGCAGTTATGATTTTGAAAGCTAATTCCGTTCGATAACCAAGCAAGACATTCGATTACATAAACTATGACATGAATACTGGATAGGGATATGCCCCAAAGTTTTTTGGGGCAAATAAAAAATTGTGCCAAATCAAACATTGCCGATGCCTTCAAAATCCAATGAAACTTGTTAAGCAAGAAAAAAACGACTGGAAGGAGTCCGTTTACTCCGTTGGGTAAATTTTTTTGGCGTCGTTTACATAAATAAAAGCTCTTGGCTCCAACTCTATAACCCTCTAATCCCTGCATCCGCCACGGCACGAGCCAGTAGCGCAGCCACGCTGACGTCGAGTGGCAACAAGTGTAGTAGCACTGGCGGCGGCTGTTGACCCGGCTACTCACACCCAGCACACCAGAAGCTGTTCGGTATTCAAACTCCTATCAATCAATCAATCAATCAATCAATCAATCAATCAATCAATCAATCAATCAATCAATCAATCAATCAATCAATCAATCAACCAATCAACCAATCAATCAACCAATCAATCAATCAATCAGTCAATAAATCAAAACGTTTATTCAAACAAGTCAGGTTGTAGTACAAATGTAGATAGACAAAGCATGTAAATGAAAATTTTTAAAGGAGTAACACAGAAGAAAACTGATAAGGTCGTGTTACTCCAGTGCAGATCTGCTCCAGTGTATACAACATTCAAAACAACTAAGTATATCTTCTTAATAGGTACAAACACAGATGATAACATAAATCATTTATGATTTATTATATTGTTACTTACATAAATAGCCAACATATGATATAGTACATCAGCGTAGCGTACATTTCTAACAACTGTCGCCTAAAATGTGCTTTAAATAGTTGAACGATCTAATATGAGCCATGTTCACGTTCAGCGAATTCCACAGTTTAAAAGTATTAACAATTAATAAGATGTAAATGGTCACGATATTTGATATAGGGTCTACTGTGGTTAATCAACCTGAGCTGTGACTCGATGGTTTCTAGCTTGACTTGACATCGGGAAGTGTTCGAACCCCAGACATAGCCAACTCACCTAGCACCAGTCACGCACGCACGCACGCACGCACGCACGCACGCACGCACGCACGCACGCACGCACGCACGCACGCACGCACGCACGCACGCACGCACGCACGCACGCACGCACGCACGCACGCACGCACGCACGCACGCACGCACGCACGCACGCACGCACGCACGCACGCACGCACGCACGCACGCATGGGAAGGTAGTTGGAAGTCTATCGAGTGAGAGACTAACAGTCAGAGGTCATTTCCACCTTGTGTCTATGCCAGGGAAACTAAAATATCCCACACAGGAATCAATGTGTAATCTAGGCCCTCATAGTTTTCAAATAACGCTAGACATATACGTATTAGTGGGCCGCGGGAGGAGGGGGAGGTGTAAACAACGGAACAGCACAAACATTCAGCGCTTCGAGGTCACCGAACGTTGCAAGTGCGTTCGTTATACAACAACGCACACAGCCGACAGCGCATTCAGGCCCGGCAGTCTCTGGTGTGCAGTCGTTTGCGTCAACTGTTGCAGACTCGCTTGTTTAGAAAAAAGCTGTTCATCGCTTTTACTGACGTTGTAGCAATGATGGTTCGTCCGAGTTGCGTGGTTCCGCTGCTACTGGTCGTTGCCGGCGCTCTAGCAGGTACGTACGGCAGGCTGGCGGCTGCAATGATAGCAGGTTCATGTAGTGTAGTGCAGTGCAGTGCAGTGCAGTGCAGTGCAGTGCAGTGCAGTGTAGTGTAGTGAAGTGTAGTGTAGTGTAGTGTAGTGTAGTGTAGTGTAGTGTAGTGTAGTGTAGTGTAGTGTAGTGTAGTGTAGTGTAGTGTAGTGTAGTGTAGTGTAGTGTAGTGTAGTGTAGTGTAGTGTAGTGTAGTGTAGTAGGCCTATGTGCAGATGCCGGGATGTTTTGATGGGATCACGACAGTACACTGGCACGTTGGATCAGTACTATGTACACACGTACATCAGCCGATGTAGGACATTCAAAACACTACGGTAGTATTTTCAAAGTAGGTTCAAAACACTCTTGTCCAGTTGAAAATGGGTCGATGTTCTTTGACAGATAACAAAGACCGCGATGATACTGCGTCAGACGAAACGAACAAACCGGTCTGAACCGTCATTGCCGATACGGCGTCATGAGTCTCATGACAGAATCAGACCAGATTACAAATGGCAAATTGTAAGCTTCTGTGTGTTGTATGGTAGTATAACGCCCGCATAAAAACGGGAGCACATCCATCACGCACCTGTAGAATGTTGTAACATGTAAAGGTATACATTCTTATATAGCGCGGTATCCAGTCTCTAGGACTGTTCAAATTGCTTTACACTTCACCCCCTGGCAGACCTGTTCATTCCAACGTCATCTCGACTTCTCTGGGAAGCATTCAGCCACGTTGCTAACTAGTTGACTTGGCTAACTAACTGGCGGGCGGGCGGGCGGGCGGGCGGGCGGGCGGGCGGGCGGGCGGGCGGGCGGGCGGGCGGGCGGTGTCACAAACTATTTTATAGCATAGACTTGATCAACGAGCGTTGTTGTGTTGTGTTTACAGCAGCTGATAACATGATGCATGCCATTTGCTACGTCCGACCAGAGTCGGGCTCGGGCGCAGAAAACATCAGTGGAACTATCAACTTTATGCAGCAGGTAACACAACTAGTCTGCCTACCGAGCTATGTATAGTCAATGGTCATTCGTAATAATCACGGCACAATCACACATTCAGCTGCCCGTATTCGTCGTCGCGGTTGCCAAGAAGCTATTCTGCTGGCCGAATAGCGCAGTTTAATGCATATTATGGAAAGAAACGTGTCATCAATTGACGTGGTACTTTCCTATACTCATTTTGTGGCGTGGCTATAAATACAGTCAAACCTGTCTTAAGCGACCGCTCAATGGATGGTCGAGAAAAGGTCTTGTAATAATCGTGGTCTTAACAACTGAGCAGGTTTGACTGTATGTTCTCTCAGTTGTCGCATGGGACACTCCACAACGGTGTGCTCAGTCCTTTTATTGACACAATTGTACTGAAATTGATCAACAACCGCAACCTAGTATCAGTGTTTTCAAGGTAGTTAAGCAAATTAGTATTTGTTTAACGTACTAGCAGCTTAACGGCCTATAATGCTTTAGAAAACATGTGGAACACCACAGGGAATCATTCCTATTATTGTAGGCATTTGCTCGTAAAACATGTGGGCCCTAGTTTGTCTATGACTGCTTAGCAAGCGATGTGTACATTGTAAATTCATTGAGCTCAATCGTATGACACATAATAAGTGTATGCGTCAAATGTAATCAGGATTGTACATTTGAAGTTTGTCTTGCGTGACAGCGTGGCGGTAACATAACAATCACGGTGGCGCTGACTGGATTCAACAAGACTAACAATGGCGCCAAACATGGCTTCCACGTGCATAAAAAAGGCGACTTGGGAGACGGTTGCAAGGCCGCCGGAGGACACTACAACCCGCTCGAGAAACAACACGGGGGCCCGGATGACACAAACAGGTAGGAAGAGCCAAGCAACAGGGGGGTGGGGGGGGGCAACTCGCCTCCTGTTCGATTGTGTTTGTTCAGAACAACCACTCACTTTTCGAGTGAATTGTTTGCATGGAACGAGAGATATTGCTAAGAAGAAACATGGTCGCCCCTGGTGAGGTTATTCATTCCCCGTGTGAAGGTCGCGGCCAAGGACTACGTGTTTTATGTGTGCCCTTATTTCACAAACTAAATTGGAATTGTTCTTCCTCGTTGCTACCTTTGTAGAGGGGTGAGACTAGTTCTGTGTAGTGCTGCACCGCCCCAGCTGTTATCACGTTCCACTTCTCCCTAACGACAGCCTTCTCCCTAACGACAGCCTCCTCCCTAACGACAGCCTTCTCCCTAACGACAGCCTTCTCCCTAACGACAGCCTTCTCCCTAACGACAGCCTTCTCCCTAACGACAGCCTTCTCCCTAACGACAGCCTTCTCCCTAACGACAGCCTTCTCCCTAACGACAGCCTCCTCCCTAACGACAGCCTTCACCCTAACGACAGCCTTCTCCCTAACGACAGCCTTCTCCCTAACGACAGCCTTCTCCCTAACGACAGCCTTCTCCTCCGCCTTTCTTACATCCCTCTTTACGCAATTCTTTCGGAAGAGACACCAAACACCGTTGGTCCCTTCTGCCTGGTGTCTATGCCAGGGGAAGTAAAAAATCTCACACAGGGGTAAATGTGTAAACTGTGGACTCCATGCCTCACGAGCCACTGCAGACGCGTCCAAGACACGACCCAGTCAACTCTGCTAACTACCGCGCAAGAGGATACGATTGAATGAATGAAGTTCAGATCTGACCCCTTTTCTTGGTAATCGGTTTACGCATCAACCTCGAAATATGCTGTGTACAATATGAACTGTATGAACTTTGTAGTCTGGTGTAGGAAGAAAATCGTCGTCTTTCTGATGTTTAACGCTTAACTAATCAACGGCGTTTGACCACCAGACGCAACGTATATCATCTTAGCTATATAATTCTGCAAAACAATGGATGCCCACACGTTCTGCGTCTATTCAAAACCATAATGGAAGGGGATAGGATCGGTAGAGGATTCACCAGGCGGGTACTATGTGATCCAATCACACTGGTAGAAGATTCACCAAGCGGGTACTATGTGATCCAATCACACTGGGAGGGGATCCACCAGGCGGGTACTATGTGATCCAATCACACCGGTAGAGGATTCACCAGGCGGGTACTATGTGATCCAGTCACACTGGAAGGGGATCCACCAGGCGGGTACTATGTGATCCAATCACACTGGGAGGGGATCCACCAGGCGGGTACTATGTGATCCAATCACACTGGAAGGGGATCCACCAGGCGGGTACTATGTGATCCAATCACACCGGTAGAGGATTCACCAGGCGGGTACTATGTGATTCAATCACACTGGAAGGGGATCCACCAGGCGGGTACTATGTGTTTTATGTGTGCCCTTATTTCACAAACTAAATTGGAATTGTTCTTCCTCGTTGCTACCTTTGTAGAGGGGTGAGACTAGTTCTGTGTAGTGCTGCACCGCCCCAGCTGTTATCACGTTCCACTTCTCCCTAACGACAGCCTTCTCCCTAACGACAGCCTCCTCCCTAACGACAGCCTTCTCCCTAACGACAGCCTTCTCCCTAACGACAGCCTTCTCCCTAACGACAGCCTTCTCCCTAACGACAGCCTTCTCCCTAACGACAGCCTTCTCCCTAACGACAGCCTTCTCCCTAACGACAGCCTTCTCCCTAACGACAGCCTTCTCCCTAACGACAGCCTCCTCCCTAACGACAGCCTTCACCCTAACGACAGCCTTCTCCCTAACGACAGCCTTCTCCCTAACGACAGCCTTCTCCCTAACGACAGCCTCCTCCCTAACGACAGCCTCCTCCCTAACGACAGCCTCCTCCCTAACGACAGCCTCCTCCCTAACGACAGCCTCCTCCCTAACGACAGCCTCCTCCCTAACGACAGCCTTCTCCCTAACGCCAGCCTTCTCCCTAACGACAGCCTTCTCCCTAACGACAGCCTTCTCCCTAACGACAGCCGTCTCCCTAACGACAGCCTTCTCCCTAACGACAGCCTCCTCCCTAACGACAGCCTCCTCCCTAACGACAGCCTCTTCCTAACGACAGCCTCCTCCCTAACGACAGCCTCCTCCCTAACGACAGCCTCCTCCCTAACGACAGCCTCCTCCCTAACGACAGCCTCCTCCCTAACGACAGCCTCCTCCCTAACGACAGCCTTCTCCCTAACGACAGCCTTCTCCCTAACGACAGCCTCCTCCCTAACGACAGCCTCCTCCCTAACGACAGCCTCCTCCCTAACGACAGCCTCCTCCCTAACGACAGCCTCCTCCCTAACGACAGCCTCCTCCCTAACGACAGCCTCCTCCCTAACGACAGCCTTCTCCCTAACGACAGCCTTCTCCCTAACGACAGCCTTCTCCCTAACGACAGCCTTCTCCCTAACGACAGCCTTCTCCCTAACGACAGCCTCCTCCCTAACGACAGCCTCCTCCCTAACGACAGCCTTCTCCCTAACGACAGCCTTCTCCCTAACGACAGCCTTCTCCCTAACGACAGCCTTCTCCTCCGCCTCTCTTACATCCCTCTTTACGCAATTCTTTCGGAAGAGACACCAAACACCGTTGGTCCCTTCTGCCTGGTGTCTATGCCAGGGGAAGTAAAAAATCCCACACAGGGGTAAATGTGTAAACTGTGGACTCCATGCCTCACGAGCCACTGCAGACGCGTCCAAGACACGACCCAGTCAACTCTGCTAACTACCGCGCAAGAGGATACGATTGAATGAATGAAGTTCAGATCTGACCCCTTTTCTTGGTAATCGGTTTACGCATCAACCTCGAAATATGCTGTGTACAATATGAACTGTATGAACTTTGTAGTCTGGTGTAGGAAGAAAATCGTCGTCTTTCTGATGTTTAACGCTTAACTAATCAACGGCGTTTGACCACCAGACGCAACGTATATCATCTTAGCTATATAATTCTGCAAAACAATGGATGCCCACACGTTCTGCGTCTATTCCAAACCATAATGGAAGGGGATAGGATCGGTAGAGGATTCACCAGGCGGGTACTATGTGATCCAATCACACTGGTAGAAGATTCACCAAGCGGGTACTATGTGATCCAATCACACTGGGAGGGGATCCACCAGGCGGGTACTATGTGATCCAATCACACCGGTAGAGGATTCACCAGGCGGGTACTATGTGATCCAGTCACACTGGAAGGGGATCCACCAGGCGGGTACTATGTGATCCAATCACACTGGGAGGGGATCCACCAGGCGGGTACTATGTGATCCAATCACACTGGAAGGGGATCCACCAGGCGGGTACTATGTGATCCAATCACACCGGTAGAGGATTCACCAGGCGGGTACTATGTGATTCAATCACACTGGAAGGGGATCCACCAGGCGGGTACTATGTGATCCAATCACACCAGTAGAGGATTTACCAGGCGGGTACTATGTGATCCAATCACACTGGGAGGGGATCCACCAGGCGGGTACTATGTGATCCAATCACACCGGTAGAGGATTCACCTGGCGGGTACTATGTGATCCAATCACACTGGGAGGGGATCCACCAGGCGGGTACTATGTGATCCAATCACACTGGTAGAGGATTCACCAGGCGGGTACTATGTGATCCAATCACACTGGAAGGGGATCCACCAGGCGGGTACTATGTGATCCAATCACACCGGTAGAGGATTCACCAGGCGGGTACTATGTGATTCAATCACACTGGAAGGGGATCCACCAGGCGGGTACTATGTGATCCAATCACACCGGTAGAGGATTTACCAGGCGGGTACTATGTGATCCAATCACACTGGGAGGGGATCCACCAGGCGGGTACTATGTGATCCAATCACACCGGTAGAGGATTCACCTGGCGGGTACTATGTGATCCAATCACACTGGGAGGGGATCCACCAGGCGGGTACTATGTGATCCAATCACACTGGTAGAGGATTCACCAGGCGGGTACTATGTGATCCAATCACACTGGTAGAGGATCCACCAGGCGGGTACTATGTGATCCAATCACACTGGAAGGGGATCCACCAGGCGGGTACTATGTGATCCAATCACACTGGTAGAGGATTCACCAGGTGGGTACTATGTGATCCAATCACACTGGTAGAGAGTATCCACCAGGCGGGTACTATGTGATCCAATCACACTGGAAGGGGATCCACCAGGCGGGTACTATGTGATCCAATCACACTGGAAGGGGATCCACCAGGCGGGTACTATGTGATCCAATCACACCTGTAGAGGATTCACCAGGCGGGTACTATGTGATCCAATCACACTGGAAGGGGATCCACCAGGCGGGTACTATGTGATCCAATCACACCGGTAGAGGATTCACCAGGCGGGTACTATGTGGTCCAATCACACTGGCAGGGGATCCACCAGGCGGGTACTATGTGATCCAATCACACTGGAAGGGGATCCACCAGGCGGGTACTATGTGATCCAATCACACCGGTAGAGGATTCACCAGGCGGGTACTATGTGATTCAATCACACTGGAAGGGGATCCACCAGGTGGGTACTATGTGATCCAATCACACCGGTAGAGGATTTACCAGGCGGGTACTATGTGATCCAATCACACTGGAAGGGGATCCACCAGGCGGGTACTATGTGATCCAATCACACTGGAAGGGGATCCACCAGGCGGGTACTATGTGATCCAATCACACTGGTAGAGGATTCACCAGGCAGGTACTATGTGATCCAATCACACTGGAAGGGGATCCACCAGGCGGGTACTATGTGATTCAATCACACTGGAAGGGGATCCACCAGGTGGGTACTATGTGATCCAATCACACCGGTAGAGGATTTACCAGGCGGGTACTATGTGATCCAATCACACTGGAAGGGGATCCACCAGGCGGGTACTATGTGATCCAATCACACTGGAAGGGGATCCACCAGGCGGGTACTATGTGATCCAATCACACTGGAAAGGGATCCAACAGGCGGGTACTATGTAATCCAATCACACTGGAAGGGGATCCACCAGGCGGGTACTATGTGATCCAATCACACTGGAAGGGGATCCACCAGGCGGGTACTATGTGATCCAATCACACCGGTAGAGGATTCACCAGGTGGGTACTATGTGATCCAATCACACTGGAAGGGGATCCACCAGGCGGGTACTATGTAATCCAATCACACTGGAAGGGGATCCACCAGGCGGGTACTATGTGATCCAATCACACTGGAAGGGGATCCACCAGGCGGGTACTATGTGATCCAATCACACCGGTAGAGGATTCACCAGGTGGGTACTATGTGATCCAATCACACTGGAAGGGGATCCACCAGGCGGGTACTATGTGATCCAATCACACCGGTAGAGGATTCACCAGGCGGGTACTATGTGATTCAATCACACTGGAAGGGGATCCACCAGGCGGGTACTATGTGATCCAATCACACCGGTAGAGGATTCACCAGGTGGGTACTATGTGATCCAATCACACTGGAAGGGGATCCACCAGGCGGGTACTATGTGATCCAATCACACCGGTAGAGGATTCACCAGGCGGGTACTATGTGATCCAATCACACTGGAAGGGGATCCACCAGGCGGGTACTATGTGATCCAATCACACTGGAAGGGGATCCACCAGGCGGGTTCTATGTGATCCAATCACACCGGTAGAGGATTCACCAGGCGGGTACTATGTGATTCAATCACACTGGAAGGGGATCCACCAGGCGGGTACTATGTGATCCAATCACACCGGTAGAGGATTTACCAGGCGGGTACTATGTGATCCAATCACACTGGGAGGGGATCCACCAGGCGGGTACTATGTGATCCAATCACACCGGTAGAGGATTCAACTGGCGGGTACTATGTGATCCAATCACACTGGAAGGGGATCCACCAGGTGGGTACTATGTGATCCAATCACACTGGGAGGGGATCCACCAGGCGGGTACTATGTGATCCAATCACACCGGTAGAGGATTCACCAGGTGGGTACTATGTGATCCAATCACACTGGAAGGGGATCCACCAGGCGGGTACTATGTGATCCAATCACACTGGGAGGGGATCCACCAGGCGGGTACTATGTGATCCAATCACACCGGTAGAGGATTCACCAGGCGGGTACTATGTGATCCAATCACACTGGAAGGGGATCCACCAGGTGGGTACTATGTGATCCAATCACACCGGTAGAGGATTCACCAGGCGGGTACTATGTGATCCAATCACAGCGGTAGAGGATTCACCAGGCGGGTACTATGTGATCCAATCACACTGGAAGGGGATCCACCCTGCGGGTACTATGTGATCCATTCACACTGGTAGAGGATTTACCAGGCGGGTACTATGTGATCCAATCACACTGGAAAGGGATCCACCAGGCGGGTACTATGTAATCCAATCACAGCGGTAGAGGATTCACCAGGCGGGTACTATGTGATCCAATCACACTGAAAGGGGATCCACCAGGCAGATACTATGTGATCCAATCACACCGGTAGAGGATTCACCAGGCGGGTACTATGTGATTCAATCACACTGAAAGGGGATCCACCAGGCGGGTACTATGTGATCCAATCACACCGGTAGAGGATTCACCAGGCGGGTATTATGTGATCCAATCACACTGGGAGGGGATCCACCAGGCGGGTACTATGTGATCCAATCACACTGGTAGAGGATTCACCAGGCGGGTACTATGTGATCCAATCACACTGGAAGGGGATCCACCAGGCGGGTACTATGTGATCCAATCACACCGGTAGAGGATTCACCAGGCGGGTACTATGTGATCCATTCACACTGGGAGGGGATCCACCAGGCGGGTACTATGTGATCCAATCACACCGGTAGAGGATTCACCAGGCGGGTACTATGTGATCCAATCACACTGGAAGGGGATCCACCAGGCGGGTACTACATGATCCAATCACACCGGTAGAGGATTAACCAGGCGGGTACTATGTGATCCAATCACACTGGGAGGGGATCCACCAGGCGGGTTCTATGTGATCCAATCACACTGGAAGGGGATCCAGCATGCGGGTACTATGTGATCCAATCACACTGGAAGGGGATCCACCAGGCGGGTACTATGTGATCCAATCACACTGGAAGGGGATCCACCAGGCGGGTACTACGTAATCCAATCACACCGGTAGAGGATTCACCAGGCGGGTACTATGTGATCCAATCACACTGGGAGGGGATCCACCAGGCGGGTACTATGTGATCCAATCACACTGGAAGGGGATCCACCAGGCGGGTACTATGTAATCCAATCACACTGGAAGGGGATCCACCAGGCGGGTACTATGTGATCCAATCACACCGGTAGAGGATTCACCAAGCGGGTACTATGTGATCCAATCATACTGGGACGGGATCCACCGGGCGGGTACTATGTGATCCAATCACACCGGAAGGGGCTGCGTTGGGCGGGTATCATCACCCTACAAGTATGTCGGCCAACTGCTTCAGCTGATTAACTCACACCGGACACTTTGAAGACCTTCAATTACTTTTATCAAAAGAAATATAAACAACAATGATTTGATGAATGTTGTAACCTTAATTAAAGACTGAGCCTTATTTTGTTAGATCGTGAGGGTCGTTGTTGTTAGAGAGTGTGTGTTCTATCAATAACAAACCAGCCAGGGAGACACTGGTACTCAATTATCACACCTCGGCGGGAGGGGGAGGGGGGTACTGGGACGGTGCCTAGTAACTTGGGGGCTATTGGGATGGTACCCGGCCAACAACACTGGAAGGGGACCACCAGGACCCAGGCGGGTATTGCCCTTCAGATATTTCGATCCGGTCGACACGAACACGTATCTATTTACCACTATACTTTGTGTGTTCTCCTTCGTAGACACGTGGGCGACCTGGGCAACGTGATCCAGGATACGAACGGGAACGTGTCTGTAACCATCCTCGACCATCTGGTCAGTCTGGAGGGAAACTACTCCGTCGTCGGCAGGGCCATCGTGGTAAGTCGTCGGTTTAAAATGGTAATCACGGCACACGGGAGGACTTTGCGTTAAAATATAATAATTTGTGTTTAGAATGACTAATTCAATGTGCTAAGCCGCATGGATAAACCGCATGAGTATTTAGAATGGTAATGATAGATCGTATCTAAATGTCTTCCAAAACAAGAAAGAGTAGATCATTATCATGTTTTATAGACTATACACTTGCACACTGATTGTATCCGATACGCGAAGGCCACATGTGTCTGTTGATGCTTGTGTATATATAATAAAAAATCACGGTCGTGGTTAAAGTATCATTCATGAATTAATGTAACGTACGTAGTTAACAAGGGAATATTGTGGGAATATTGTTCTTGTTAGATCCACGAAGCTTCAGACCATGGTGATATATTGTATCGCCAAGATCTACGTGATATAAGCCGTCACCAAGTGATGTTAAAGTCATGTCATGTCTAAGCCGTCACCAAGTGATGTTAATGTCATTCTTAATATAGGAAATAGTTTTTCATACTATCGACGTTTATGCCCGTCCTCGCGGGGGTTTCGGGAGGTTCGAACGATCCCCGTTTTTGAGAGAATTGTGTTTAACTGTACCATTTTCAGAAATCATCCCACAAATCCCCGGCTGATTGTGTACGTTCAAACCCCCCTTTTCAAACCCCTGAGGCGGGCCTGACGTTATACTGGCGGTAGGGCGCGTTTTGTTTGAACAGTTATACCAGTGTTATTACAATGTCTCGTCACGAACATTCGCGGTCTTTCGGTCAGATGGTGTGACTCTTTACGTGGGAATGTTGTTCTTGTTAGATCCACGTAGGGGAAGACGACCTGGGAAAGGGAAGCTTCCCCGACAGCAAGATTTCGGGCCACGCAGGTGCTCGAATCGGCTGCTGCGTTATCAGAGCCGTCAGCACTGACACTGCCTCTAGTCTCACACTACACAGCAGCCTGGTGGCTGTGGCCGCTGTCGGCTGTGTGTGGCGTTATCTCTGGCACGAGTAGATTCTCCCTACTTTTAGTCAGGTAACGACTGTAGTGTCCCGACTGATCTTCTAACAGTCATTCCCACCAGCTGTTTTATTATTTTATTATAAGTTTTATTTTTATTGTTTTTCTATTTTCAAATTTCACACATACGCTTCCGTCGTAGTGTCGATGTAATTGTACTGTGGCATTATGAGCATTTAATTCTCGCTATAATTGTGTGTGTGTGTGTGTGTGTGTGTGTGTGTGTGTGTGCGTGCGTGCGTGCGTGCGTGCGTGCGTGCGTGCGTGCGTGCGTGCGTGCGTGCGTGCGTGCGTGCGTGCGTGCGTGCGTGTCATTATCTTACGATACATAATTGTTATGTTACAATTTGAGAATTTGTAATCGTTTTTGAAATAAATTGTTATCATGCTTATATAAATACGTGTGCACCTTCATTACATACATGCATGCATGCATGCATGCATGCATACATACATACATACATACATACATACATACATACATACATACATACATACATACATACATACATACATACATACTCTATATATTCGGGTATTCTATTGTATTGGGCGTGTAGATAATAATATATTATTTGAGACATAACCTATATCCACACAGCGCCAACTGCAACGCAACTACGTGCTAGCGATAACACGAGGTCTTTTTACATAACAGTTTGACGCGACGGCTCCAGGTCTAAGGACACGCAGCCTGGGATAACGGCTCAAGTTCTTACGACACATGCTTTGGCGCAACGGCTCCAGTCTAACCGTTCTAAACATTCGTTTCATTCTCGTTCATGTGTTAACGTCTTTATATTAGTATTAATAATTACTTAATCAATGCTGACATTACGATGGCAAAACATAAACATATATCATTCCATAGACTATTCTTAGTTAGTCGTACACTAACACTTGTAGATTAACGAGCTTACTGTACTGTCATTGACACGATAAGATATGAATTTCACCGAATATTTGTATGACAGAATTTTAATGTACACAATGCTGCGGGCCACGGGTTATAGGGCCCCGAACTATTGGCAAAATTGAATCTGCGGCAGAGGGTGACTCTGTATAGAAGAACAATGGCGACTAACCGACGACTCAGCACAAAAGTGGAACATCTGCCTATTGTAGTCCGTTCATCGATTTATTCACTTCAGGCAGCACCACCTCATTTTTCTCGTTTAAAAAACACTCTTCTACATAAGAACACTGAGCGACGGTTCTGTAAATTCGTCTCACCAACGAAATAATTGCAATTTTACACAAATAGGTTTAGAAACAATTATATGAAATTTTATATATTTTAACCCATGCAACCATTGATCAACCTAAAAATCCATCAACTTTCTAAGTTGTTGTTTCAAGTAGTATTTCCGTATAAATGTTTACACGTTTACACATACAGTAAACATTAATGATGCGATATTTTATAGCAAGTACGTTTCCCGCCTGTGGCATCAAACGTATTAAACCACTTAATGGACATTTTACCATTAATGTTGCTATTGACCGCCGCCACTTGCTGCCTCGTAAATGGATAGCACGTACGTACACACGCACGCGCACGCACACGCACACTCATGCGCACACGCAGATTTACACACATACATGTATATGTGCACATACAAAATAATATACACGTGCTGTAGCGTGGTGGTCGGGACTCGAGTCAAAGGGGAAGTTTTTTTCACCCGTTAGTTTCGCAACAGGTTATTCACGGAAAAAAAATATCCGAAAACCAAACCCCCGCAAAATACGCCTCTGTTTATCAGACCGGGATGATACTGTGTCAGACGAAACGAACAAACCGGTCTGAACAGGCGTTGCTTATATGGCGTCATGAGTCTCTTGACATAACCAGGCGAGACGACATATTACGATGAATTATACGGTCCCGTAGGTTACATGGTAGGGTACGCACAAACACAATAACGCAAGCATAAAAACGGGAGCACACCCATCACGCACCTGGAGAAGGTAGCAACATTTAAAGGTATACTTCCTTATATAGCGAGGTAGTTCTTAGGACTGTTCAAAGCGCTTTACACTTCACCCCTGGCAGACCTAGACCTGTTCATTCCAACACCATCGCGACCTCCCTGGGAAGTATTTAGCCACGCTGCAATTACAGCACGAAGACTATTCGTTCACATATCCACCTCAGTGTGTAGCCAGATACTCATTTATACAGCTGAGTGAACTGTGGCAATCACTGCGCCACCAAGTCCCACACATATACGAACCATCTCTTCAAAGAACGGTCACGATGACCTAACGACTTGGCTAACTAGGTTATCTGTAGACTGTATGCATGGATAACAATTTACATGCACGTTCGACTTCCTGGAATATGAAAGATATTTACAAGTAAATAACATGTTTACCTTAAAAAGTAACTCGCAATGCACATTGAACATTACACGGTCTCTGTAATGATTATTACTAGTCTGCTAACACGCAGAATTACCTAAATAAACTATCTCAATGCCAGTTGTACAAGCTACGTTTATTTTTAGATGTTGGAACGCTGCTACATATAAAAGACGAACTCTGGCGCAACGGAACTACGGAAACTATATAAAACACGAATCTTTAACAGTTTCTAATGAGCTCTTTTTGCCGTCTCGGTAAACTTGTTTCGTTGCAAAAACAGTTAGTTTGACACATGATTGTGGATCGACAACCGTGAACACAATTGTACAACATGAATACAATTATACAACACGAATACAATTATATAACATGAATACATTAAGGAAATGCAGGAAAAGTATTAACTTGAACTGTATTGAGTGTTTACATACAGAACATGCCGTACTTTGCCGTTCACGTATGCTCCACTCGAACTGTGTCGAGTGTTTGCACACAATCCTCAACTGTGGTGCCACCTGACATAATATTATCACTACTGCCACAACTCGATAATAAATTAAAAATGGACAGTTTGCGGAATGGTATAAACGATTGGTACGACTCGTTACGTCATAGCATTTGTGCACTTGAGAGACGTAACATGATGCGGGCGGTGTCATACACTACTTTATAGTATAGACGTGATCTACGTGCGTTGTTGTGTTGTGTTTACAGCAGCTGATGACATTATACATGCTTGAACTATCGTGCTTAGGCAGCAGGTAATATAACTAGTCTGCCTACCGATCTATGTGTAGTCAGTGGGGAGTCATTATAATCACAACACCATCGCACATTTCGTTGCCCGTATTCGTCGTCGCGGTTGCCAAGGAAACAATTCTACTGGCCGAATCGCGCAGTTTAATGCATATCAAGGAAAGAAATGTGTGTCACCAGTTGACGTAGTAGTTTAGTTTACTATTCTTATTTTGTGGCTATAAATACAGTCAAACCTGTCTTAAGCGACTGGTCAGTGGATGGTAGAGAATGGTCTCTTAATACAGGTCGTATCTTAATACAGGTGGCACTTCGGGAGGAGTTGACTGTGGTCGTTAATGACAGGTGGTCTCTTAATACAGGTGGCACTTCGGGAGGAGTTGACTGTGGTCGTTAATGACAGGTGGTCTCTTAATACAGGTGGCACTTCGGGAGGAGTTGACTGTGGTCGTTAATGACAGGTGGTCTCTTAATACAGGTGGTACTTCGGGAGGAGTTGACTGTGGTCATTAATAACAGGTGGTCTCTTAATACAGGTGGTACTTCGGGAGGAGTTGACTGTGGTCGTTAATGATAAGTGGTCTCTTAATACAGGTGGTACATCGGGAGGAGTTGACTGTGGTCGTTAATGACAGGTGGTCTCTTAATACAGGTGGTACTTCGGGAAGAGTTGACTGTGGTCATTAATAACAGGTTGTCTCTTAATACAGGTGGTACTTCGGGAGGAGTTGACTGTGGTCGTTAATGACAGGTGGTCTCTTAATACAGTTGGTACATCGGGAGGAGTTGACTGTGGTCGTTAATGACAGGTGGTCTCTTAATACAGGTGGTACTTCGGGAGGAGTTGACTGTGGTCATTAATAACAGGTAGTCGCTTAACAATTGAGCAGGTGTGACTATATTTCTTCTCAGTTGTCGCATGGGAAAACGCACAATGGTGTGCTCAGTCCTTTGATTGAAACACAATTGTACTGAAATTGATTTCAGTGTTTACAAGGTAGTTAAAGGTGCACTATCAAATCGATTTTTTTTAGTCTCATTTCAAATAAATGCTTGCGAAAAACCAAACTTACATATAGTATCCATTGCAACATGCTAGCTCGTTTGTCCAACTTTTGTATGTAGTTTTTGTGAAATCATCAGACAAACTATTAAATTACTTAACGTTGTGAAGTGAAAATCGATATACTAAAAAATCACGATTTTCACCACTAGTGATTTTTTTAACTTTGTCACGTGATCGGCGATAAGATTAACGTCACGCCCATGACCTGCATTGACCCACAGTGTTTACCATTTTGGATATATCCACTATTTTGATTCTTACCAGATCTATCCACTGAAGTCAATTGTTTCGATGATTTGAACAAAAATAAGCATTTTTTTATTAAACAGACTGCGCACATTACTTAAGCAGCTATAAGCAAATGAGTATTTGTTCCGAATGGCATCGTTGAATTATGTATACATTGTTACATTTTATGACGTTTCTCGTGGCAGGAGGTGCATCATCACTAGGTGCGCTGGAATGGGTCTTCTGACCTGGAACTTAGTAGCTTAGCTGCCTTTAAAACACGCGAAACACCACAAGGACGCATCTTTGTTATTGTAATCATTTGCTCGCAAAACATGCAGGCCCTAGTGTGTCGATGATAATTTGGCAAACGATGTGTACATTGTTGTCGAAGGTAAATACATTGAGCTCAATGGTATTGAAAATAAACAAACGTAATTAAGCTGTCATCAGGATTGTACATTTTAAGTCTGTCTTGTAAAACATCCCCTGCTGATTGTATAGGTTCGAAATCCTCTTTTTCAAGACCCCGAGACCTTCGTTATATACGTGTATATATAAGATTGACCTTGTGACACAAATGCAAAAATCACAATTGCCAGGTAGCATTCTATTCTAGTGGGCGTGTAGATAATAATCTATTATTTGATACATGACGTATACAGCGTCAACGGCAATACAATTACATGCTATCGATAGCACGACGTCTTTTTACATAGCAGTTTGCGGTCTAAGGACACGCAGCCTGGGATAAAGGGTCGAGGTTGCTGTGGCGCGACGGCTACAGTCTAACCAGGCGCGTAGGTCGCCGCACGCACTTACGCACTTACGCACGTGTTTCCGCATCAACATGGCAAAACTATTTTTTCCACTTTCCGCTTAACAACCCAAACCGCCCCGTGAAATCGAATGGTTTGTCCCTAGCCTGCATATATTCTGTCCTCAAGACATCGATAATGCGGGCATCAGATAAGAGCTACTAATGAGAAATACGATGGACACAGTCCAGCAGATCGCCTTCTTCAACTAGGCTTACTCAGACAAGAAGTTGCGTGTCTTACAGGCAGAGCTTCAGTTAGACGAGGATGCACAAGTTGGCATGAACGACATAAATAATCTGCAATCGCTGTGTGAGACGAGATGGCCCAGTCGTGCGAACGCTCTGTATACATTCAAGTCTGCATTCATTGTTTTAGTCACTGCCCTGGAATGCTTGGAAGAATGTGGAGACGGCAAAGCCAGAAACTACTTGTTACCCATCAAAAGGTTCGACTTAATCGTAGCCCTAGAGACTATTGATGCCTCCAACATTCGTATAGAGACAACCACCACAACGAGACAACCACCACAATTGACAGTGACGTAGATCTAACAGGAAGGTTTGAGATTGAGGCGAGCAAGCCGCGCAATGCCGGTTGACAGAAGCACTGTTCGTGAGGACGTGCATGACCTCTGACCCGCCCAGGCAGCTAGAGCTAGTAATTAATGAAGGCACTGTATCTGCTGTTCATGGATCACTTGCTGCAGGGAATATATACACATATATTAGTAGCTCAGGGTCGCTACGTAGTCAGGTCAGTCAGACACCTCACACCACGACAGCTGGTGAATATGTATGTCTCGACTGTATGTCCTACTAGGAATAGGGGTCAAGTAATGGTCATGGTTTTCTTCATTACCAGAGGGACATTCTTATTATCTATATATCTGTACCATAGACTAGTCTTAACAGTTGTTTGCGTACAGTAACGAGTTTACTGTATTATCATTGACACTATCAGATAAGGATTTCCTAGAACCTCTGTATGAAAGCATTTGAATGTGCATAATGCCTCGGGCCATGGGTCACCGGTCTTCGATCTATTGGCAGACTGGAATCTGCGACAGAGTGTACCTCTGTATAGGACAATGGCGACTAAACGATGACTGATAACAAATGTGGAACATTCATCGATTTATTCACCCCAGGCAGTACAACTAAAATGTTTTCTCGTTTAAGAAACATTCTTCTACATGAGAACACCGAGCGACGGTTCTCTGTCTTGTGGAGAATGTTTCTCCGCTCTGACTGGTGATCATCAACAATATATAGGTAAATTCGTCACACCAAAGAAATGATTGCAATTTTATACAAAAAGGTTTAGAAACAATTATATGAAAACCCCTATTCGATCCCACGTTTTCTTGTACGTTTAAACGATGTGAATGTTTTCAACCGATGCAACCATTGATCAACCTTGGAATCCATCAACTTTCTAAATTGTTGCTTAAAATGGTATTACTGTTTAAATGCATATGCACACAGTAGAAATTAGTAATGGGATATTTTATAGCAAGTACGTTTCCCGCCAGTGGTATCAAACGCATTAAACCACTTAATGGGCATTCATTTTTACATTAATGTGGCTGCTGACCAGCGGCATTTGCTGCTGCCTCGTGAATAGATAGCGCACACGTACATACACGCAAGCGAACACACGCACTCATGCACACACGCAGGCGTCTGGGAACTTTCGTTCACTCCACACTGTTCCAATTCACTCACCTTATGTATGTATAAACGAACTATTGTCTCAGACTAGTTGAAGCACGGTTGCATTTTCATAAGGTTCCAAGTAGGCTCCGAAAACGTACGTTTGCGGCAAGCGATATCTTCGCCTTTCGTTGGAAATGGCGAGTGTCTTGCCTAACTAATCTCCTGCATCGAGATAGCCTCGATTGTCCAGGCTACGTGCTGTGGCGTCACCGTTTGCCACACACATCATCGTCTGGATGCAAAATGTAGCGGAAATTAGGTCCCATGTGCATCCAGATTCTGGGTGCATACATAATTAGCATTTGGCTAATTCATAAAATAAGAGTTAACTGTTATAAGTTTATACGATGCAATTCGAATTAACTTTAAACTTTGCTTATATTGACACAACTGTCAGACTGAAAAGTTAAATCAGGCAAAATTTTGTCTAGAATTTCGAAAAATGACGCTGATTGGCTGCTGGCACTTCACGGGAACGCCTACTCCAAATTGAGTAGTGACAGTGGGTAACAAACAGAACACGCCTCTGAGGCCAGACTCTCTTCTCGGCGAATTCACGAAGGCGAGCGAGAGTCGTATAAGCGGGACTAGTATCGAGAGAGACAGTCACAATGCAGCGGATTGTATCGGGAGTCAAATAGCGAAACTACTGAAAGCATGTCCGCTAGGGGACGACTCTAGTTCAATGCACGTTAGTAGTTGGAGGGTTCCTGGGTCCTCCCGCGGAGCAGTTGCCTAAAACTAACTATTCTCACTAGGTTTCTTTTAACTGGCTCGCACTATCGAGATTTCTTTTGAGATTTCCCATGGCTACGTCCGGGTAAGTAATGTCTGACAAATGTAGCAAATTGCATGACATATTCGATATATATTATTGCATACGTTCCAATAAGACAGTATATTAGAACCATGGGGTTTTCAACAAGTATGGTCTACGTAGCCAAACATGCATGCCTCCTTTCGGTAATTTTTGTGTGCAGCCTGAATGTCTTTGAACAGGGATATATGACCATATCAGAAGATTATGAAATTTATGCTGTGCACATATATTAACATCGTTGTTGGCTGTTTGGCAACATAAGCACATGTTAGTGACTGTATAGTCTCTTGCGCACGAAGACATTGCTTTGGACGCCATATAGCGCATGTTGATTTTCTGGGATAAAATAATATGATGAGTTTGTTTTCTACCAGGTTGACGAAATATTTTACCTGGCAACCCCAGGGAAGAGAAGACGGCCATGAAACACCAGGCGATATGACGCTGATGCTGAAATGAAGATGAGCACAGTTGTGAAGGTCCTTCAAAACTTGATCAAATTGAGAGTTTTCGTTGATGGCCCGGCGAGCTCCCGGCGAGCAAATTAAACATGTGGACGACAGATCGCCGGAAAACATCACCTATGTATACGTCCAGTCCACAATTTTAAAATCTACATTTACCTGTTTACATCAAGTTTTAATGCTTCGGAGTTGTTTGTGTTATTGTGGTCTTTATAGTTTGCGCCTACTTTGATTTGATGATGCGACAGATCCAGTTTCGTTTTCAAGAATTGCTACTGCTGCTGGGTGCAACGTCAAGTTGCATGACCTGTGGATGTCATCGAATGTTCCGATGGTGATCGACGCAGTGGTGAGGGTGCAGTCGTTGGCCTTCGTTTGTTGCTAAAGAGGAGTGGCCACCACCAGCGGATTAATATACATATTTGACATCTCATTTGGCGGGAGAATCTTGCTATTACGCATATATCTTACTATAAACTATAATAGACATATATTAGGAAACAGTTTTTGTTAACATTTAGTCAGAGGCAGCATTTTAGCGAAAGTTAATCCAGAACTCCGGCAGGGAAGTCAGCGAGCGAAAACAGGGTTTGTTTACAGTTCGAGAATTAAGGTAGCATAGTGAATTGTCAGAAAGAGTGGAATATTGATTAGAATAAGTATAACTATTACGCATATATTATACACAAACTTGTTAAAGACTATATTAAGAAACCGTTTTGTTAACATTTAGTCAGAGGCATTATTTTTTGACGTAGGGGCTAGTTGTATACAGGGGCAAGTCGCTACATAGTCGAATTACAAAATCATAGGACAAATATGGAAATACCATCGACAATAGTTGGCTTAAAATCCATCAGCAGAAGCACTGTCCAAAAATCGGGAGTTAAGAAGACAAAATTAAAGAGGTGTGGACAAAAATGACTTTTTAACCACCTAAGGCTAAGAATTTTTTGGTATGTCGACATAATATAATATCATCTCACGCAGCCACTGTTTATGTTTCGTGAATGAAACTTTAAGCCTGTCTACTCTATAGTATCAGGGTTATGCCAAGTAGAAGTTAAACTGAAATTCAGGATTTGTTATCGTCCACTTGCGTTCAACTGCAAACTTGTGTTTGGGGCAAGTTGTTACAATTATATTGGAGCAAGTTGTTACAAATGTAACAACGCTCGGGCGGCTCGCACCGATGACTCAGCCAGCGAGTTGTGTGATAACAATGACTGAACAAATCACAATTTATTTAACCACGATGTATGGGCGCTTTATTTCACCTGTGGAGCCTAGCGTACTTGTTTATAATCAGTGCTGTAAATGCCAGCAGCGTCAAACAAATCAAGCTCGTGTGAGTTCGTACGTGTGTGTATTATTCAATCTAGCAGAAGTCGCATTACACACGCATATTTTTGGTAGCAAACATTGTTTAAACTAGAATCGTAGGGGGGTTACTGTCAAAATATGTGAACCATTAGGAAACAGTGATTACACTCAAATACATTTTGACATCAAAGTAACATCAGAAAGTAAAAAAAATACACGAGAAACTTCCACAAAGGTAGAATGACTTTCGTGTCGCCATCTAGTGGTAGTTGTCTGAAGAAGATTGCTTATAGCAGTCGAAACGTCACAAGAAGACAAGGGTAAATTGACTGTGAAATAAGTAAAAATATTACTCATTTGGACCATCCAGTCTGATGAACATCTTCACTCATTCCACAATGGTAAATATAAAGATATGTGAAAATACTTAGCAAGGCTATATTCGAATAACATGCTGAGGAATAAGACAGCAGTTGAATGTTGGGACTTTCTAAAATATGAAATTGAGAGTATCATTGATCAATGTGTTCCCCTGCAAAAAAAACAAGGAAAACGGTCTAGAAAGAAATGGTAGCTAAGCAAATAAAGGCAATGAAGGATCATAAATCACCTGGAGTGGATGGAATTCCTCCAACAGTAATAATGAAACAGTAGAACAAATCAGTACACCAGTTGTTCAACTTGTCATTAAAAGTTCCTTTTGAATGGAAATAAGCAAACACCTTATCATTATTTAAAAAGGGTTCGAGAAATAAGTAAGATAATTACAGACCAGTGAGTTTACCATCAGTAATTTGGTTAATGAAAGACCATATAGTGGACTTCCTTGTTAGGCATAAAGTATTAAATTAATGTCAAAATGGATTCCTAAAAGCGAGGTCATACTTACTTACTTAGGCCCTTAACTCCTCCTGGAGCAAAGGCCATCCTCGACATTTCTCCAGCGCCTCCTGTCTTGGGCAATCCTCTCCAGTTGTTGCCAGCCATTCCCTGTTGGCTTGATGTCTGCCTCGAGGTCACGCCGCCAGGTGTTTTTTCGTCTCCCCCTCTTTCTCTTGCCTTGGGGGTTTCACGTCAGGACCTGTTTGTGCTTGGCTTTCTCAAGGTGTGGCCAAGCCATCCCCATCTCCTCTCTGTTTTCATGACCCGGTCTATGACTAGAATGAGGAGAGAGGAGGAATGGTGACAGTAAGCATCCCTGTCTCAGCCCCGTCCTAACCTCAAAGTTCTTTGTAAGTTGACCTTCATGAATGACTCTGCATGACATTCCCTCATAGGAGTTTTTTATCATGTTGACTAGTTTCTTGGGCACCCCATAGTGTCTTAGCACTTTCCAGAGTGTCTCCCTGTCCACACTGTCAAAGGGTTTCTCGTAATCAACAAAGTTGATGTATAGGCATGAGTTCCATTCGATGGGTTGTTCCACTATGATTCGAAGTGTTGCAATCTGGTCAGTACACGATCTGTCCTGCCTGAAGCCTGCTAGCTGTTCACGCAAAGTTTGGTCCACTTTGCCTTTCATTCTCTTTAGGATTATTCTGTTTAGAATCTTCCCAGGTACTGACAACAACGTGATTCCTCTGTAGTTATCACAGCGGCTCAGGTCTCCTTTCTTGGGAATCTTGATAAGGTAACCTTCTTTCCATTCTGCTGGAATTTCTTCCTTTTTCCAGATCTCCTCAAAAAGACTGTACAGCATTTCTACTGAAGTATTTACATCTGCCTTTAGTGCTTCTGCAGGGATACCATCAGGGCCTTCTACTTTCCCATTTTTCATATGTGCGATTGCCTTTTTATCTCTTCTCTAGTGGGTTTATTAAAGTCTATTGGGATATCTCTCTCAGCTGGTTGGATGTCTGGTTGATTCTGCGGTGCTGGTCTGTTGAGCAGCTCTTCAAAATGCTCTGCCCATCTGTTAAGCTGTTTGTCTGCCCCCATCAGGACGCTCCCATTTTTGTCTCTGATTGGCCGCTCTGATTTCTTAAACTTTCCAGCTAACTTCCTTGTTGTATCGTAACGTTGCTTCATGTTCCTGCTAGCTGCTGCCTTTTCTGCCTCTTGTGCAAGTCCCTCCACGAAGTTCCTTTTGTCTGTTTTGACACTTTTCTTCACCTCTCTATTTGCTGCAGTGTGCTCTTTCTGAGCTGTTACCTTTGCCGCCCTTGTGCGGCTGCTGTTGACTGCTTCCTTCTTGTCTCTTCTGGTCTGTATTTTCCTCATTGTTTCTACTGAAATCCAGTCTTTCTGTTGGGGTTTCCTTCTGCCAATTGTCTCTTTGCATGTGGTGTTTACTGCATCCTTGATGCGACTCCATTGGCTGTGGATGTCTACTCCCTCATCTTCATCATACAGCTCTTGCAGGACTTTGAATCTATTAGCTAATGCGACTTTATATTCTTCTGCTGTGCGTGGATCCTTTAGGAAATCCACATTATATCTTGAGTTTTAGCCTGGCTGTTACAAGGTGGTGATCAGACGCAACGTCAGCGCCTCTCTTCACACGCACTTCTTGTAGCGATCTTCTAAACCTTTTGTTTATGCCGATCTGGTATCTGATTTTCAGTGACTTGGTCAGGAGATACCCATGTCGCCTTATGTATTCTTTTGTGTGTGAACATGCTTCCCCCAATCACAATGTTTTGTATTGCACAGGCATTCACAAACTGCTCCCCATTGTCATTCTTCACACCCAGCCCATGAACCCCCATCACATTTTCATATCCTTAGTTGTCCGATCCAATCTTTTCATTGAAATCTCCCATAATCAGGTTGATGTTTCTATCCCCTAAATTGCTCATGATATCAAGGAGTTGGTTGTAGAATTCATCTTTGGTTTCATCAGTCTTGTCGTTGGTTTTAATCCTTTTGTTCTTTGTTCTAAAGGATGCTGTTATGCACCTCGGTCCTCTGGCTTCCCAGCCAATAAGTGCTCTATGTGCCTCCTTCCCCAATAAGAGGGCAACCCCCTCTGAGTGAGGGGCATCATCTTCCTCGTGTCCGGAGTATAGTATAATCTCTCCTGTTGTTAGTCGCAGTCGTCCTGACTGGGTCCATCGGGTTTCGCAGAGCCCGAGTAGAGCGAGGTTGAATCTCCGCATTTCTGCTGCCACTTGGGCAGTTTTCCCCGCCTCGTACATTGTTCGCACATTCCATGTGCCGATGTTTAAATTTTTCCTGGTCGAAAGAAGAGTAGTCGGCATTGTGGCTTCCTTTCGGCTTTGACCGTAACACTTCATGCGCCCTGGTAAACCAGGCCCTACCTCTTCCAGGACAGACGTCGTAGTTTTATTTGTTGTGAATGTTTCTGTAGCGTTGGGTTTCTTTACAGGGTAGGGGTGCTAGCCCCACGCCCAACCCTCCTCCTTTCTCAGCCGGGCTTTGGACCGTCCATGGCGGAGTTTGTATCACCGTTAGTTGTCAGAAAAAATGTTTATGGCAAAAAAATTGTAAGTGATAAAAGGTTTTCAAGACGATCAATAGTTAACCGGTGTGCGTTGGATAGCAGAGACATGTTTTTCATGTTGTGCATGACATTATCTTTATTAAAGTTATAGTGCTTAGTTTTGGAAGTGGCTTTCCGGAAAACTCACAGCACATGCGCTTTCTTCGTCAACCCTTCCATTTTCTTCTTAGCTTGAGTTTTAGCCTGGCTGTTACAAGGTGGTGATCAGACGCAACGTCAGCGCCTCTCTTCACACATTTTCCACGTGTTTAACCCACGTTAATAGGCTCCTCACTAGCTTTCTCCTGAAAGTCTCTTTCACACCAACTTCCTCCTTCACCTCCCGTAAGTCTATCCACTTTCCTCCACGCCTTCGTCCAACTTGTATTAACAACGTTGTTATTTGTTTATTTTCTCGCAGTAGGCGAATCAATTATTTCTGTAGAATTGCGAGGAACCCTTTTGTTTGTTCGACAGTAGTGCCATCTAGCGTATAAGTCTGGACGTTCGCAATGTCTAAATTTGGATCAAGCATATTTAAGTATCGAACAATGCAAATGTACCTGGGTTACACTTAGCTACATGTGGCGCTTATATAATATACTGTGGAAAATTATATATCTATATATATATATATATATATATATATATATATATATATATATATATATATATATATATATATATATATATATATATATATATATATATATATATATATATGTACTATATGTAACTAAAATAGTTGTTCATATGATAACGTCCTATACATTATATATTTATTTTATTTTAGCTTTTCAATTGATTTTAAATTATTTAGCATTGTCTTGTTAGCGCCTTTGAGCAGGTTTTTTTTAACGAGGAAACATGGTGCGCGCACGCACGCACGCACGCACGCACGCACGCACGCACGCACGCACGCACGCACGCACGCACGCACGCACGCACGCACGCACGCACGCACGCACGCACGCACGCACGCACGCACGCACGCACGCACGCACGCACGCACGCACATACCATACATACATGCATATATACATACATACATACATGCATACATACATACATACATGCATACATACGTACATACATAGTTATAAATATAAGTTATTAACATAGTTGATATCTAATGAGTATCTTGCAAGGCGTAAACACCAGTATACCATGCTTATTATTTGAGTGGCTTAATGCCATTGTTGAGGAATGTCTGTCGACAACCTAACTAGCAGTGGTTACTGACAGACTGAATGCTGCTAATTCAGATAGTAGCGACATATCATGCGACAGGTGACTAAAGTCTGCCAAACACATAGCGAGTTTTAGTCGCCATTAATATGTTTGCCGAAAAAAAACACTTGTCAACTACCGTCGACCGACCGATTTTTCACATGCCAAATATCACAAAAGTGTTGCCAACACATAACGACTACACCTGAATTGCCAACTGAAAAAGTCGCCAACATGTCGGCAACTGACGAATCGGTATGTGTGTGGCGGGCTTAAGTCAGACCAAAATGTGTAATCAGTGGCTTGTTCTAGCAATTGCCACCTCTCCGTTACATCCCTGAAGCCTATGTAAAGGTAGCGATGTTAATTCAAATGCAAGAGTGGGTCGGATATATAATTATTATTATTGCAAGTTTCGCGGTCAGCTTGGAACTGTGTGAGGCGGACTACAATCACTTTTCCCATTGGTGGCTATTACAGCGTTTCCTGGGCTCCGTGGGAAATTAGTACAACGTTTTCGTGGGAAAGTCGTGAAAAAGACATACACCCAAAGTGATACCCCTCAATTTCGACTCAGACCGGTAACTGATTAAGACATGTTGGTGCGCTCTGCAGAATAGCCACTGCGCTGATACGCGAATGGTCAGCGTCTGTTCATTGCCATAAGATGAAAGATATAATGTAGTTGCACCCATAACATTAACATTACTAACTTATCCGAATTTTTTGTTTTAAACAGCTTCAAACATCACACTAAATTCTTACTTTCCTAGGGCTCTTTGTATAATGGTGGACGTATCGTGACTGTGGTCTGTGACGAATAATTATTGATTCGTAAACGTTGCGTCCCTAGTGAGAAATAAGCAATTTTTCACAACACCAGGATTATTATTTGAGCCTATATAATTTTAGACGGTCGCCCCACCGAGGGTGTGCTGAGAGTAGCGTGGCCACGGGATCAGTGTCGGAATGATTTTCTCCATTATAACAGTTAATGTAGAATATTGTAGTAATACATATGTCTTCTTCTTATCAAACCCATTATCACAACAATACACAGGAAGCGTCAGTTAATAGGACGTTATTGATTGAATGGCTTGCATTGCATTTGATCACATATTAAACACGTGTCTACAATGTTACAAGGGAATGACTCTTCGGTTGTCATGTAACTCGATGTGATAGCACATGCTTCAAATTATTCTTTGGTTGTCATGTAACTCGATGTGATTGCACATGCTTCAAATTACTCTTGGGTTGTCATGTAACTCGATGTGATAGCACATGCTTCAAATTATTCTTTGGTTGTCATGTAACTCGATGTGATAGCACATGCTTCAAATTACTCTTCGGTTGTCATGTAACTCGATGTGATAGCACATGCTTCAAATTACTCTTCGGTTGTCATGTAACTCGATGTGATAGCACATGCTTCAAATTATTCTTTGGTTGTCATGTAACTCGATGTGATAGCACATGCTTCAAATTACTCTTCGGTTGTCATGTAACTCGATGTGATAGCACATGCTTCAAATTACTCTTCGGTTTCATGTAACTCGATGTGATAGCACATTCTTCAAATTATTCTTTGGTTGTCATGTAACTCGATGTGATAGCACATGCTTCAAATTACTCTTCGGTTGTCATGTAACTCGATGTGATAGCACATTCTTCAAATTATTCTTTGGTTGTCATGTAACTCGATGTGATAGCACATGCTTCAAATTACTCTTCGGTTGTCATGTAACTCGATGTGATAGCACATGCTTCAAATTACTCTTCGGTTGTCATGTAACTCGATGTGATAGCACATGCTTCAAATTATTCTTTGGTTGTCATGTAACTCGATGTGATAGCACATGCTTCAAATTACTCTTCGGTTGTCATGTAACTCGATGTGATAGCACATGCTTCAAATTACTCTTCGGTTTCATGTAACTCGATGTGATAGCACATTCTTCAAATTATTCTTTGGTTGTCATGTAACTCGATGTGATAGCACATGCTTCAAATTACTCTTCGGTTGTCATGTAACTCGATGTGATAGCACATTCTTCAAATTATTCTTTGGTTGTCATGTAACTCGATGTGATAGCACATGCTTCAAATTACTCTTCGGTTGTCATGTAACTCGATGTGATAGCACATTCTTCAAATTATTCTTTGGTTGTCATGTAACTCGATGTGATAGCACATGCTTCAAATTACTCTTCGGTTGTCATGTAACTCGATGTGATTGCACATGCTTCAAATTATTCTTTGGTTGTCATGTAACTCGTTGTGATTGCACATGCTTCAAATTATTCATTGGTTGTCATGTAACTCGATGTGATAGCACATGCTTCAAATTACTCTTCGGTTGTCATGTAACTCGATGTGATTGCACATGCTTCAAATTATTCATTGGTTGTCATGTAACTCGATGTGATAGCACAATCTTCAAATTACTCTTCGGTTGTCATGTAACTCGATGTGATTGCACATGCTTCAAATTATTCTTTGGTTGTCTTGTAACTCGTTGTGATAGCACATTCTTCAAATTACTCTTCGGTTGTCATGTAACTCGAAGTGATAGCACATTCTTCAAATTACTCTTCGGCTGTCATATAACTCGATGTGATTGCACATTCTTCAAATTACTCTTCGGTTGTCATGTAACTCGATGTGATAGCACATGCTTCAAATTACTCTTCGATTGTCATGTAACTCGATGTGATTGCACATTCTTCAAATTACTCTTCGATTGTCATGTAACTCGATGTGATTGCACATTCTTCAAATTACTCTTCGGTTGTCATGTAACTCGAAGTGATTGCACATTCTTCAAATTACTCTTCGGCTGTCATATAACTCGATGTGATTGCACATTCTTCAAATTACTCTTCGGCTGTCATATAACTCGATGTGATAGCACATTCTTCAAATTACTCTTCGGTTGTCATGTAACTCGATGTGATAGCACATTCTTCAAATTACTCTTCGATTGTCATGTAACTCGATGTGATTGCACATTCTTCAAATTACTCTTCGGTTGTCATGTAACTCGAAGTGATTGCACATTCTTCAAATTACTCTTCGGTTGTCATGTAACTCGAAGTGATAGCACGTGCTTCAAATTACTCTTCGGTTGTCATGTAACTCGAAGTGATAGCACATTCTTCAAATTACTCTTCGGCTGTCATGTAACTCGATGTGATTGCACATTCTTCAAATTACTCTTCGGTTGTCATGTAACTCGATGTGATAGCACATTCTTCAAATTACTCTTCGGTTGTCATGTAACTCGATGTGATAGCACATTCTTCAAATTACTCTTCGGTTGTCATGTAACTCGATGTGATAGCACATTCTTCAAATTACTCTTCGGTTGTCATGTAACTCGAAGTGATAGCACATGCTTCAAATTACTCTTCGGCTGTCATGTAACTCGATGTGATTGCACATTCTTCAAATTACTCTTCGGTTGTCATGTAACTCGAAGTGATAGCACATGCTTCAAATTACTCTTCGGTTATCATGTAACTCGAAGTGATAGCACATTCTTCAAATTACTCTTCGGCTGTCATGTAACTCGATGTGATTGCACATTCTTCAAATTACTCTTCGGTTGTCATGTAACTCGATGTGATTGCACATTCTTCAAATTACTCTTCGGTTGTCATGTAACTCGATGTGATAGCACATTCTTCAAATTACTCTTCGGTTGTCATGTAACTCGATGTGATAGCACATTCTTCAAATTACTCTTCGGTTGTCATGTAACTCGAAGTGATAGCACATGCTTCAAATTACTCTTCGGCTGTCATGTAACTCGATGTGATTGCACATTCTTCAAATTACTCTTCGGTTGTCATGTAACTCGAAGTGATAGCACATGCTTCAAATTACTCTTCGGCTGTCATGTAACTCGAAGTGATAGCACATTCTTCAAATTACTCTTCGGCTGTCATGTAACTCGATGTGATTGCATATTCTTCAAATTACTCTTCGGTTGTCATGTAACTCGATGTGATAGCACATTCTTCAAATTACTCTTCGGTTGTCATGTAACTCGATGTGATAGCACATTCTTCAAATTACTCTTCAGCTGTCATGTAACTCGATGTGATTGCACATTCTTCAAATTACTCTTCGGTTGTCATGTAACTCGAAGTGATAGCACATGCTTCAAATTACTCTTCGGTTGTCATGTAACTCGATGTGATAGCACATGCTTCAAATTACTCTTTGGTTGTCATGTAACTCGATGTGATAGCACATGCTTCAAATTACTCTTCGGTTGTCATGTAACTCGATGTGATAGCACATTCTTCAAATTACTCTTCGGTTGTCATGTAACTCGATGTGATAGCACATTCTTTAAATTACTCTTCGGTTGTCATGTAACTCAATGTGATAGCACATGCTTCAAATTACTCTTTGGTTGTCATGTAACTCGATGTGATTGCACATGCTTCAAATTATTCGTTGGTTGTCATGTAACTCGATGTGATAGCACATGCTTCAAATTATTCTTTGGTTGTCATGTAACTCGATGTGATAGCACAATCTTCAAATTAATCTTCGGTTGTCATGTAACTCGATGTGATTGCACATGCTACAAACTATTCTTTGGTTGTCATGTAACTCGATGTGATAGCACATGCTTCAAATTACTCTTCGGTTGTCATGTAACTCGATGTGATAGCACATACTTCAAATTATTCTTCGGTTGTCATGTAACTCGATGTGATAGCACATTCTTCAAATTACTCTTCGGTTGTCATGTAACTCGATGTGATAGCACATTCTTCAAATTACTCTTCGGTTGTCATGTAACTCGATGTGATAGCACATGCTTCAAATTATTCTTTAGTTGTCATGTAACTCGATGTGATAGCACATGCTTCAAATGCACGCTACTCGTTAAGTTATAAAATGTATGCTTTCACTGGCATCGAGAATGAATATATATGTATATCGATGCACGTTGTGTTGTAGTTGATATTCACACCATCTACATCGACGAGGAGGCGACAAGTTTCGAGTATTGCAACCGTCACATTTCTGACTTGGACCATTTCGACCGGTACGTCAAATTCAAATATCCAGGATGTGTGGTAGAGCGCTTAACATTAGCACTGTCACAACTTAACATTAGCACTGTCACAACTTAACATTATCACTGTCACAACTTAACATTTGCACTGTCACAACTTAACATTAGCACTGTCACAACTTAACATGCACGTATTGTTATAATATTGCCAACATTGATGTCACTGCAATCATCGTCACAAGCCATATGTGGTAGTGAGTACTACGTTACCCTTGGCATGTATGTCCTACGTTACCCTTGGCATGTATGTCCTATGTTACCCTTGGTATGTATGTCCTATGTTACCTTTGGCATGTATGTCCTACGTTACCCTTGGCGTGTATTTCCTACGTTACCCTTGGCATGTATGATTTAACAAATCAAGATTTAACAAGATTGCCATCCCAAACAACACGTTCCAGATGGCAAGTGGACAAGAAAGCCATTGGCTTATCGAGAGTCCAACAATTTTATCATCTATGTGTAGCCCGCCCTTATCATATATATGTCAATTCTATTTTAAACATATTCACACTACTAGCATTAACACAATCATTTCGCAGTTTGTTCCATTCATTTATCACCCTCTGTGAGAAAGAGTATTTTCTCATGTCCAATCTACACTGTTCCTAAACTAATGCTGGTTTGTGTCCTCTGGTTCTACTGCCTTCTTTAAGTTTGAAGAACATATTCCTATCAACATCCTCATAACCGTTCACTATTTTAAACACTTCTATTTGGTCTCCTCTTAGTCTCCTGGTCTCCAGAGTTGTCAAACCACATTGTAATAAGCGATTTTAGTAACTAAGGTCTCTCAATTCTGGAATCATTTTAGTTGCTCTTCGTTGTATTCTTTCTAGCTTGTCTCTGTCCTTCTTACGATACGGCCTCCATGCTTGTATACAATATTCCAAATGTGGTCTAACTATTGCTTTGTACATGGATACAATTAGGTGTTTCTCCTTATACGTGATAGTTCTCCTAATTAGCCCTACAATTTGATTTCCTTTCGAAGCAGCAATCCCACATTGCTCTAAAACTTTCATGTCAGCACTAAATGTTACACCTAAGTAATTTTCTTGTGTGGTTCTACCTAGTACAGCATCCCCAATTGTATATTCTTCGTCCATGTTTCCATGTCCTATATGCATTTACACTTCCCAAAATTTAATAACATTTGCCATTTTCTGACCATTTAACTAATTTATCTAGATCATCCTGTAAACTTTGTTTATCTGTATCATTAGTAACCTTTCTGAATACTTTTGTGTCATCTGCAAATTTGAGTACTTTTCTTGATATGTCATCTTCCAAATCATTTATATATATATATATATATATATATATATATATATATATATATATATATATATATATATATATATATATATATATATGTATATATATATATATATATATATATATATATATATATATATATATATATATATATATATATATATATATATATATATATATATATATATATATATATATATATATATATATTAAAAACAGTATAGGGCCTAATACTGATCCCTGTGGTACCCCACTCAAAACAGATTTCCAGTTTGAAATCTCACCATCTACTATTACTCTCTGTCTTCTGTGTGTAAGCCACTTTTCTATCTAGGTGATTACATCATTGCCTGTACCATGGGTTTTTAGTTTAAGTAACAATCTTTGATGTGGTACTTTATCGAAAGCTTTCTGAAAATCTAAATAGACAACATCCACTGGTGACCCGTCATCTACCCACTTTGTAATTTCTTCCAAAAAACATAAGAGACTGGTTAGACATGACCTTGTTTTTAGGAACCCATGTTGAGATGTATTTATTAATTTATGTTTTACAATGAATTCCACCATGTGGTCTCTAATTAATGTTTCGAGTAATTTACATACAACTGATGTTAAACTCATTGATCTGTAATTTTCTGGTTTGTTCCTCAATCCTTTCTTAAATAGCGGTGTAATGCTTGCCTCTTTCCATTCTGAAGGAACTATTCCTTCTTCTAGTGACAAGTTAAACACTTTTGTTAGTGGTATACTAATTTGCTCAACAATTTCCTTAAGCAGTTTTGGTGGCATCCCATCAACTCCAGGTGATTTATTATCTTTCAGCTTCTTAATTTTCTTTGCTATCATTTCAGGAGTTATAAATAACTGCCCCAACTGTTCTGATTTATTTCCCTAAAATTTAGTAAATGGAACTGGTAGTGAGCTGATATCTTCTGTGATAAAAACGGAGCTGAAATATTCATTCAGGACCTTTGCCATCTGAAACCCGTCTGAAATTATGTTTTCATTGTTGTTTTCCAATGGACCTTATCTCGAACTTTCTGTTTACTCCTTACATAAGCATAGAGACTCTTGCTGTCATTTTTTATATTACCTGCCAATTTTTTTCAAAGGTTCTTTTAGATTTTATAATTTCAGTTGTAGCTAGGTTAAGTGCCTCTTTGTAGTTTGTGTAGTCTTCTACATTTCCAGTATGTTTATATATCCTCCACAGCATCTGTTAGTGAAACTTTTTTCTAATAGCCTCTTTTGACAGGTGTTTCGTCCTGGACCTTTTCCCTTGTTTTCCTAACGGAACAAATTTCACAATAATGCCCTCAATCTCATATTTTAAACAAGTCCAACATTCTGTTGGTGTTTTGTTCTTCAGCAAGTTATTCCAATATGTATTTGCTAGATATGTTCTCATCTCTTTATATTTGCCTTTGTTGAAGTCCCTCCTCCATTGTTTTTATATGTATTCCCTGTTTTTACTTTTATATTAAAATGGATTTGGTTATGGTCACTCGTTACCCCCGGCATTTGTGTCCTACACTTTGTATGAAAGTGCGCCGAATCAGTTGTACTCCGTCTCACTTGCTATCTTACTCGGTCGTCACCCTGGGAACCAGCCCCAACAGGAAAGAGCAATTCAAGGATATGCCTGCCATTACACGTTCCACCAGCGACGACTGGTCAACAGCCAATTAACTCTAAATGCCCGTATGTTGACGTGATAATATCGGTTAACCTAGCAACTGACATATATATCTTGTCATAGATCGATATGCTAGGGGTACTGGTGTACTATGTAGCCCGAGAGGATGATTGCGGTTAACAAAGTCAAAATCACTGTCAAATGTGTGACGTGCGTCACCAATGTCGGGATAAGTATTGTCTGAGGACAAGTTATCGGCTCAGCGCGATTAGCTAACTAAGCGGCGCGGTAAAATTATACATGCAAGGATTAATATATTTGCCATCAGGACAATGTCGACCATGTTAATACAAATGTGTGCTTGTATACCACAAGAAAATGACTGCGCGCGTGCATGTAGCTACGCACGTATGTAACTACGCGCGCATGTAGATACACATCGTGTGTTTCATGGGAATATATTTATTTGATTCGACATATAAACCATATGACACGAACTTAAAAAGAAGGGCGTTTTCTACTCATTAGTGCGAGGCTTCATCCGGGCGTTATACGGTTCCTCATGAACGGTTACAATCGGAATTTAAGGCTTATATATAACAAAAACTCCCAGCTTCGTTGTACTACAACGGAGAGAAAGCAAAACATTTGAAAATCTATCTACGCTGAGGTGTGTAGTTGGTTGGCAAAATCACTGACACTTTAACAAGGTGACTCATCAATTAGCCACGCCTATTTATTTTAACGCCCAGGTAGACTGCATATCACACGTTTTTAATAAACTATTATCGTCCGCGTGTTGCTTAACATCGGCATGACACAACCATTAAAGCAGACGCAGTCAATTGTGTTAACGCGCAGTTGGAGCAAGTCATTGCACAGTTGCGACATCCAATACTAAAGGAGGGGCGGGGACGATACGATATAGCCAACCAATCGTGCCACTGCTACTTCCTTAAGCGGCGTTTGGCTGGTATCAGCGCCCGCAGTCGTGTTTGCCTCTTGATGAAATCAGTACTTGCGCAACAGTATACTAGTTCTCATGCACGACACAGACGGGTAGGTGAATTGGTCCAACTACGTAACAGCTAAGTCATTTACTCATAATTGATAGTGTCATTCCGAGCACTTCTAAGCATTTTAATGTCAATCAAATGCTGTGAACATTTAGAATATTTCTGAACTTTTTATGTTGTAATGCTAATAACCAACGAGCAATTGTTGTATACGATGAATATCATACTAGAAATCGATTTGGCCGCAACTATGTGTATACACTGAGATTTCAACACAACTACAGTAACTGATGGACAACCGAATACCAACCGATTGCGACGACATAGTGCCCATATTTGAATTGGCTAAAATCATTGAATTTGATAAAATCATCTGCGTCCACTTGTAGTCCTTGACGGTTGGCGGAGTAGCAGAAACAATCGGACGCGGACTGCGATCATGTCCGATTATTTGTGTTACTCCGCCACCGTCTCCATCGATATTTGTGTTAATCCGCCACAGTCTCCGTCGATATTTATGTTAATCCACCACCGTCTCCGTCGATATTTGTATTAATCCACCACCGTCTCCGTCGATATTTGTGTTAATCCACCGCCGTCTCCGTCGATATATGTGTTAATCCACCACCGTCTCCGTCGATATTTGTGTTACTCCGCCACCATCTCCGTCGATATTTGTGTTAATCCTCCACCGTCTCCGTCGATATTTGTGTTAATCCACCACCGTCTCCGTCGACATTTGTGTTACTCCGCCACCATCTCCGTCGATATTTGTGTTAATCCTCCACCGTCTCCGTCGACATTTGTGTTAATCCATCAACTTCTAAGCGATATTTGTTTTAATCCACCACCGTCTCCGTTGATATTTGTGTTAATCCACCACCGTCTCCGTTGATATTTGTGTTACTCCACCACCGTCTCCGTCGATATTTGTGTTAATCCACCACCGTCTCCGTCGACATTTTTGTTAATCCACCACCGTCTCCGTCGACATTTGTGTTACTTCACCACCGTCTCCGTCGATATTTGTGTTTCTCCACCACCGTCTCCGTCGATTCAAGAGGGTTGCAAATGTACCATTTGATATAATGAATCTGTATTAACCGCATATAAATGTGGCTAGAGTATTGTTTATGATATATTAGCAACTAACCCCAAACTGAACTGATGTATCGCCAAAACCGCCGATATCGATATTTTATTAAACGGATTATAACATATAAATGATATACAAACACATGCAATGGGAATATGTATACCATTCCATAGATATTTGGACACTCGATAGGCGTCAAATGGAGGCCGTATCGTAAAAAGGACATAGACAAGCTAGAAAGAATACAACGAAGAGCAACCAAAATGATTCGAGAATTGAGAGACCTTAGTTACGAAAGTCGCTTATTACAATGTGGTTTGACAACACTAGAGACCAGGAGACTAAGAGGAGACCAAATAGAAGTATTTAAAATAGTGAACGGTTATGAGGATGTTGATAGGAATATGTTCTTCAAACTTAAAGAAGGCAGTAGAACCAGAGGACACAAAGCAGCATTAGTTAAGGAGCAGTGTAGGTTGGACATGAGAAAGTACTCTGTCTCACAGAGGGTGATAAATGAATGGAACAAACTGCCAAATGATTGTGTTAATGCTAGTAGTGTGAATATGTTTAAAAATAGAATTGACAGATATTTGATAAGGGTGGGCTACACATAGATGAGAAAATTGTTGGACTCTCGATAAGCCAATGGCTTCCTTGTCCACTTTGCCATCTGGAACTTGTTGTTTGGGATGGCAATCTTGTTAAATCTTGTTAAATATTACGACCAGTACAAGTAAGCTACATCATTAAGTGTAAACATGTTGTGCCAGCAGATTAGAATCCCTGTTCTACGCGACGGCGCCATTTTAAATGTATTCATGAAATGTGACAACTGTACTGAATTTCCCTCAACATATAACATTTTACCCATAACTGTACTTAGCTATTTAGCCGAAATCGATTTTCCCGAAGAGGTGATAATTCCACCGGAACCTACTAATTTCGCTTAGTCGACTCCCAGCTTCTATTGCATTCATTTACCTCGCCGAGACTGGGTAACTAATTAAAAATGTAGCGGGTAACCTGGGTACCAAGTAGAAACGACCTGGATCCGACCACGTAATTACTGCTGTGTCATAATATATTTGTTGTTTGTTGAACATGTCATTATTATGAAAAAAATATTTTACCTTATAGTTATATCTCAAGATTTTTTTTCTCCAAATATTGCAACCGAATCTCTGAGTCTTCGTAGGCAGAACGAGATATTCGATTGAAATATTCGGAAGGATAAATTTTTGAGAGGTAATTACCATGTTAAATATCACAATACAAAAAACTGGAATGTCAGTTTATTCAATGATTATAATTATAGTTATTATTTACAAACAGCATTATTTATTTTGTATTATGTTCTTACTAATATCTTTGTCACGAAAAGTATATTACATAGTCGTGATAGTACTATCTGCGCTAAACCGACGATGAATATCGTTACTTACAATTTGTTTCTTTGTCAGTTACAGTGACCACGTTGGCTGAAGATCATAAGAACATCCGACATGAAGTACAATTATTTCATTCTGATAATGGCACTCGTGGCGGCTGGTGAGTCAACATTTACATATTTGCACGCACATGTGTGCAGACATCCACTCAACGTAATACCCGGAACGACATGTGCTGCCTCTTGTGGATACTATCACCATTCGTGTGTGTGAGATGCTTTGCTGAACCGGACTTTTTTGATAGGTCGACTTGGATTTCAAAAACGACCATGCATTCAACTACAAGAAACGTCAAAGCGTTGTATGAGGGATGTTGCATAAGATTGCCATATTATAAATTAATTGTACCAACTATTATCAACTATGCAGACATATCTTACATCACATGTGCAGTTCATAGAAAACAATGCTGACACACCCGTTTCGCAATGGAACATATTATTATAAAAGTGCGATCGTACATTTAATAAAAAAACGCATAGCTTCATATTGAATAATTTAATCAAAATAATATCTTCTTTGCACTAAAGACTGAGGAACTGAATATTAATAGACAGTATTCATATGAGGAGACTTAAATACTTATTTATTAACTTACTCATTCTGTTTACTATTAGACAGGTTAAATAAGTAATTGACGTTGTCCAGTCCTATTTGCAGCAAAACTTTCCAACTCATCTGTCTTAAATATATGGATTTGTGCTTCTCTCGCGATCGTTCATCGCTATGTTTCTTTTAGGCGTCCTCTTTTCCCTTTTCCAGATAATTTCCAAGCCTTCTTTTGTGTTTTTGATAGCGGCATTCTAAGAACATGACCGAAAGACCTCCACCTTCTGTTCGATATTGTTAGCTTGATTGGTTCTGCACTTGCTCTTTTAATGACTTCCTCGTTGTTGACAAACGCATTTCATTTGACATTCAAAAGCCTGCGGATTTGTTATGAAAACGTGATATTTTATTTTCAGTTGGTTTGCTTGAATTCCATGTTTCAGAACAATAAATTAATACGGATTTAACATTGCTGCTGAGTTTGTGTCTATGCTCCGTGATCTCCACATTTTTGTGAGTTTTTCAAATGCTACCCATGATTTTCCGAGCCTACTCTTGATATCAGTGAAACCGTCTTTACCATTTCATTAAACACGCCTACAAAGTTAATCACAGATGGGTAGGCAATTCGTTAAGTTGCATCACGATGTTAAAGAGAGTGAACACTTGATAACTGCAAAATCCTCCTGAGCGTCTACCGCTTTCCTCATTCGTTGTAATATGGTTGAGCAAACAATTTTCCTTTGACTAAAAGAAGGGCTATGCCTCACCAAATGTGTCAGTCCTTTTTAGGTATTTTATTATCAAACCATCTTCTATTTTTCAGAAGTACTTCCATTCTTCCATATTAGGTTGCTTCCATATTTGGTCCAGCTTTATTAGGATACCAATGTTGTTTTTTTCCAGTTTCATATAACATTTCTGCAGTGACTTTGTCCTTAGTCGCAATTCCTCAGATTCCTTACCACTTGCAAACGTAAGTTTTGACCCCCATTTGTATGTTCTAACCACCCGTTTCATTTATCATAGTAAATGTTACATTATCTGATGGAGCAGGTCTATATGGAACATATTGGAAGTGTTTGACACACATTTATGTTCTCCTCTAGTGTTGTTAACATGCATCCATTTATGTCTTCCAAACAGCTTCCAAAATCACGAGATAACTTCTTTGTAATATCGTAAAGCGTGCTCATTGATCTATTCGTGATTTCTTCTTGACTTTAAGTCATTGAACGTAAAATAACACACACAGTTATTATATAGCGATGCATCTTAGACGTTCAAAACGCTTTACTCGTCAACCTCTCGCAAACCTGTTAATTCCAACACCAACTCGACTTTACTCGTCAACCTCTCGCAAACCTGTTCATTCCAACACCATCTCGACTTTACTCGTCAACCTCTCGCAAACCTGTTCATTCCAACACCAACTCGACTTTACTCGTCAACCTCTCGCAAACCTGTTTATTCCAACACCAACTCGACTTCATTGGGAAGAAGTCGAATTGGTTTGGATAACAAATCTAACTATTATTATACATAACAATTCGACTTATTCATGAACTAAACAAACATAGCATGATTTCATTTGAAATTTAAGTTGCAGCAACCACCACGGCTGCGCTGTGTACGGTGGGGACAAGCGAACTATGGACGTCAACGGAATCTACCGGAACAAATAACACAGACACAACGACGCCTTCCGTCGAACCAACGAGCAAAGGTGCAAGCTTACTATTAATTAATTACTATTAATTAATCGGTTTATTTACTTGTTGTTTATTTTTTACATGATTACCCGATATCAAATAAATATGAGCAATATTCTTTTTATAAAGGTATGGCAATGTTTATAATGTTCCTGATGCATAACCAATGATAACAGTATAGTAATCAGAAACAATTAGTGATGTCAATAAATTGACAAGTATCGAAACCTGCATTAGAGTTCATCCATGAAATAAACATAATGCTGACGAAGTTACAACTTGGACGCAGCCACGCCCAACACTGTTTATTATTATAACAAACAGTTCTGCTTTAATTTGTGAGACTAACTGAAGTGTAGTCAGAAACCGACAGGTTCCTTTATTACGGGACTATTTTTGGGTGTCACTGTTGTGTGGATGGTAATGACTGTAGTGTGTATTAACCTTGAATGCGGGGTATTTACATGTATGCTCCGCACTACAATTCCATAAATGCGCAACATTTTTTAATGACAGTGAACATTTGATAAATGCAAAATCTTCCTGGGCATCTACCACTTTACTTATTTGTTGTAATATGATGGAGCAAAACGGTTTTTCTGGGTTACGCCTCTCCAAATATTACAATGTATCAGTCCTTCGTTCTATGTATTTTTATTATGTAAAATTTTTCAAGTTTTTATAAGTACTTCTATTCTTCCATATCTTCCTTATTTGGTCCCGCTTTATCAGGATACCAATATTTTCTTCTCCACTTCCTTATTAGATTTCAGCAGTGACTTAGTCCTTAGTCGCAACTCTTCAGATTCCTTACGACCTGCATAACATCAGCTTTGTCCTCCATTTTATGTTCAAGGCATCCATTTCATTAATCGTTATATTATCTGATGGAGCAAATCTATTTAGAACTTCTTGGACTACTTTGACACACTTTTATCTTCTCTTCGAGTGTAGTTAACATGCACCCATTTTTAGGAATAAGCATTGAGGGATGATACTAAAAATAAAACATAAGTTATTATATAGCGCTGCATCTTAGACGTTCAAAACGCTTTAATCGTCAACCTGAGTCAATCAGAATACGGCGGTGACAAACGAAATATGGACGTCAACAAGGTTTACCGGAACAAATGACACCGACAAAACGACGCCATCCGTCGAACCAACGAGTGAAGGTGCAAGTTTAATCTTAATCAATCGTTTATTTACTCTTCCCTAGTTGCTATTCGAATAGCCAAATGCAAACCTGTCAATTCCAACACCAATTTGACTTCCTTGGGAAAAAATCTAACTATTAGTAGACATAACAATTCGACTTATTCATGAACCAAACAAACATAGCACGATTTCATTTGACGGTTAAGTTGCAGCATGTTTAATCTTAATCAATCTGTTTGTTTACTCTTCGTTTCGTTTATTTTATGATTTTATTGACTGATTACATTGCAACAGTACGGTAGCACAGGAGACAACTATTGCGGAAAAAAATACAGCCAAGTCGTCTACGATTGGATCACTGAATAGCACAGGCGCGATATAGATGCTTCAGGTTATAACATCCGACTGTTTGCAACTACAGATATTTGTAGCAGTTTTCATGCGTCGTTATGAACATTTAAAAAGTAAACATCTAAACGTGTTTACGCTCTCCATTATATTGATCCCATTGTCAAACGTGTTACTGGTCCGACACATTTGTCAACGACAAGTTACCCGACGGACGGACGGACGGACGGACGGACGGACGGACGGACGGACGGACGGACGGACGGACGGACGGACGGACGGACGGACGGACGGACGGACGGACGGACGGACGGACGGACGGACGGACGGACGGACGGACGGACGGACGGACGGACGGACGGACGGACGGACGGACGGACGGACGGACGGACGGACGGACGGACGGACGGACGGACGGACGGACGGACGGACGGACGGACGGACGGACGGACGGACGGACGGACGGACGGACGGTGTCACAAACTACTTTATAGTATAGCCTTGACCTACGAGCGTTGTTGTGTTGTGTTTACAGCAGCTGATGACATGATGCATGCCGTTTGCTACGTCCGACCAGAGTCGGGCTCGGGCGCAGAAAACATCAGTGGAATTATCATGTTCAAGCAGCAGGTAATATAACTAATCGGTCTACCGAGCTATGCATAGTCAATGGTCATTCGTAATAATCACGGCACAATCACACATTCAGCTGCCCGTATTCGTCGTCGCGGTTGCCAATAAGCTATGCTGGCCGAATCGCGCAGTTTAAAAGAAACGTGTGTCATCAATTGACGTGGTACTGTCCTTTGCTCATTTTGTGGCTAAATAGCTATAAGTACAGTCAAACCTGTCTTAAGCGACCGCTCAATGGATGGTCCAGAAAATGGTCTTGTAATATATGTGGTATTAACAAGTGAGCAGGTTTGACTGTATGTTCTCTCAGTTGTGGCATGGGACACTCCACAATGGTGACTCAGTCCTTTTATTTACACAATTATACAGAAATTGATCAACAAACAAATAGTTTAATCTGAATGCCGCCATCTGGTTTTAGTGTTTACACGGTAGTTAAGCAAATCATAGTCCAGTCAATCTAGGCCAAACAGTCACCCGACCTACACAAATTGGCAACAGGAACGGGGTTTGCGGTAAACAAGCCTCAAACACACGTCGAACAACATATCAAAAATATAGATGATAATATATGGGGGATAGTTACTTAATTTGCATGTTAGTTGCCACACTTTCTAAGAGCAATACTATCATTTCGCCAGCTCGTGGATTATTCGTAAAATGGCATCTTCGGCAAATCTTCCTTCTTGTCCGCCGAAGTTTACAGCTATTTAACATTATCTAAAAACGGCTGGCGAACATGAACATTGATTCCCAGTTGTTACATGTCACTGTTCGTACAAACTACGGTTGAATTACTCATACACTCAAATCGATCACATAGTAAATGTTGAAAGTTCACGGCGCAACGGCAATTTGCATATACTGGACTGACCCATTTCCGCTATGCAAACAGAAACCCGTCAGTGATCTTGTGCAAAAAAAGGGAGAGTACTGCAAAAAAGGCACCCACAGGGTGCTAAGCATGTGAAAAGAAAGCTTACATAGCACTTCGGCGACAGTATCGTTATCACCAGCATCAACAGAAAGGCAGATGTGGTGACATTCAAGAAAAGGCACCAACAAGAGGACATCTGCTTGTTGACTCTGCACCTACTGCAGTAGTGACAGCGTAGGCATTTTATGCCCCCCCCCCCTACCAGACGTCCACATGGCTGGGAGCCGATAGACGACCGCATTGGAAGAGCATCAACATGTAGAGCGTCAGAGGGAAAAGAACCAAGTGAAACGCAGGCTGACATCCCAGAAGATCAGTATGACAAACTGATTACTGGACAAGTTTCGGCAGATGCTTAGAAAATGTATTTGATAGACTCAGTAGAAAACTGGAGGAAAAAAGGCTGGAATAGTGTGTTACCCAACTTCACATACCTGTATCTGGTTGCATTATAAATAAATGATTAGTCTACTCCGCCAGTTCATCAAAGCAGAACGGACAAGAGACTGGAGTCTTCATCTCTAGTCACTCCACGAAATATTGCCATATTTTGTTGTTGTGTTGAATACTTGGCGGCCATTTTGAAAATGGCAGCCATCTTGGATTTCCAATTGACTAAAATCCTTTACAGAATATATCACTAGTGGCACCTACTCCGTTCAACATTTGACAAGTTCATCCCTAGCTACACAATAGTTTTACAGAAACTATTGCTTTTAGCGGCCATTTTGGATTTATGCAAATTAACAATTTTCCCACGCCTATATTTATCTACATTTTTACATGTTGTTTGGGAAGGGTTGGGGAGTTAGTTACAACAAGAAGCAATGTTATCTAGGTCAAATAACATATTGACTGGTATATTAGTATTTGTTGAACGTACTAGTAGCTTAGCAACCTTTAACACTTTAGAAAACATACTGAACACCACAGGGAATCATCTCTTTTATTGTAGGCATTTGCTTGTAAAACATGTAGGCCGTAGTTTGTCTTTGCAAGCGATGTGTACATTGTTACCGAATGTAAATTCATTGAGCTCAATGGTATGACACATAAATAAGTGTATGCGTCAAATGTCATCAGGATTGTACATTTTAAGTCTGTCTTGTGTGACAGCGTGGCGGTAACATAACAATCACGGTGGCGCTGACTGGATTCAACAAGACTAACAATGACGCCAAACATGGCTTCCACGTGCATACAAATGGCGACTTGGGAGACGGTTGCAAGGCCGCCGGAGGACACTACAACCCGCTTGCTAAACAACACGGGGGCCCGGACAACACCGAAAGGTAGGAATAGCCAAGCAACAGGGGGGAGGGGGGACAACTCGCCCCCTGTTCGGTCGTGTTTGCCCAGAACACCCGCTCACTTTTCGATTGAATTATGGGAGGTGTTTTGAGTTTCAATCCTAAACTACACGCCCAGCCTTTGCTGAACGTTGTTATTAAAATATAGTATCCTACTGTAATTAACACACCCTCGTAAACGATACCATAAATTAAGTTTCATTTGATAGGTAGTGCATTAATGGTCTACATATGCTACAGTTCGCACGGAAAGAGAGAGATTGTTAGAAAGAAACATGGTCGCCGCTGGTGAGGTTGTTCATTCCCCGTGTGAAGGTCGCGGCCAAGGACTACGTGTTTTGTGTGTGCCCTTATTTCACAAACTAAATTGGAATTGTTCTTCCTCATTGCTACCTTTGTAGAGGGGTGAGACTAGTTATGTGTAGTGCTGCACCGCCCCAGCTGTTATCACGTTCCACTTCTCCCTAACGACAGCCTTCTCCCTAACGACAGCCTTCTCCCTCCCCTTGTCCTGCTCCTCCGCCTTTCTTACATCCCTCTTTACGCAATTCTTTCGGAAGAGACACCAAACACCGTTGGTCCTTTCTGCCTGGTGTCTATGCCAGGGAAAGTAAAAGATCCCACACACGGGTAAATGTGTAACCTGTGGACTCCATGTCCCACGAGCCACTGCAGAAGCGACCAAGACACGACCCAGTCAACTCGGCTAACTACCGCGCAAGAGGATACGATTGAATGAATGAAGTTCAGATCTGACCCCTTTTCTTGGTAATCGGTATTACGCATCAACCTCGAAATATGCTGTGTACAATATGAACTGTATGAACTTTGTAGTCTGATGTAGGAAGAAATTCGTCGTCTTTTTTCAGTTTAACGCTAATCAACGGCGTTTGACAATCAAACGTTACATATATTATCTTAGCTGTATAATTATATAAAACGATGAATGTCCACAAGTGCTACGTCTATTCCAAACTACAACGAGGGGATCCACCAGGCGGGTACTATGTGACCCAATCATACGTGGAGGGGATCCACCAGGCGGGTATCACCCTACAAGTATGTCGGCCAACTGCTTCAGCGGATTAACTCACACCGGACACTTTGAAGACCTTCAATTACTGTTATCAAAAGAAATATAAACAACAATGGTTTGATGAATGTTGTAACCTTAATTAAAGACTGAGCCTTATTTTGTTAGATTGTGAGGGTTGTTGCTGTTAGAGAGTGTGTGTTCAATCAATAACAAACCAGCCCGGGAGCCACTGGTACTCAATTATCACACCTCGGCGGGACGGTGCCTAGTGACTTGGGGGCTATTGGGATGGTACCCGGCCAACAACACTGGAAGGGGACCACCAGGACCCAGGCGGGTATTGCCCTACAGGCGGGTATTGCCCTACAGATATTTCGATCCGGTCGACACGAACACGTATCTATTTACCACTATACTTTGTGTGTTCTCCTTCGTAGACACGTGGGCGATCTGGGCAACGTGATCCAGGATACGAACGGGAACGTGTCTGTAACCATCCACGACCATCTGGTCAGTCTGGAAGGAAACTACTCCGTCGTCGGCAGGGCCATCGTGGTAAGTCGTCGGTTTCAAATGGCAATCACGGCACACGGGAGGACTTCGTGTTAAAATATAATCATTTGTGTTTAGAATAACTACTTCGATGTCCTCAACCGCATGGATAAACCGAATGTGTGTTTAGAATGGTAATTAGAAAGAATTATCTTAGAACATCGTCGAAATATGACACTGCCCTGTTTTGAGATCTTAGCTAAATGTCTTCCAAAACAAGAAAGAGTAGATCATTATTATGTTTTATAGACCATACACGTGTACACTGATTTTATGCGATACGCGAAGGCCACAAGTGTGTGTTGATGCTTGTGTATATATAATTATAAAACTTCACGGTCTTGGTTAAATTGTCGTTCACTCATGCGTGAGTGTAACGTACGTGGTTACCAGACCATGGCGATATATTGTATGGCTAAGGTCTACGTGATCTACGCCCTAACCAAGTGATGTTAATGTTCTATGTGTCATTCTCAATATGGGAAATAGTTCGTCACACTAACAACGTTCATGCCCGTCCTCGGTGGGTTTCGGGAAGTTCGAACGAACCCCGTTTTTGAGAGAATTGTGTTTAACTGTACCAGTTTTCAGAAATCATCCCATAAATCCCCGGCAGATTGTGTACGCTCGAACCCTCTTTTCAAAATCCCGAGGCGGGCCTGACGTTATACTGGCGGTAGGTAGTAGGGCGCATTTTTTTGAACAGTTATACCAGTGTTATTACATTGTTGAAATCAAGAACAGTTTGCTCTGGATGGTGTGATTCTACGTGGGAATATTGTTCTTGTTAGATCCACGAAGGGGAAGACGACCTGGGAAAGGGCAACCATTCCGACAGCAAGACATCGGGCCACGCAGGTGCTCGAATCGGCTGCTGCGTTATCGAAGCCGTGTGCGTTAACACTGCCTCTAGTCTGCACAGCAGCCTGCTGGTTGTGGCCGCTCTCATCTGTGTGTGGCGTTATCTCTGGCACGAGTAGAATCTCCCTACCTTGTAGTCAGGTAGCAACTTTAGTGTTGCAATAGCTGGACTCAACTGATCTTCTAACAGTCGTTCCAACCAGCAGTTTTATTATAATTATTTCTCTATTTTCAAATTTCACACACAGGCTTCCGACGTAGTGTCGATGTAAATGTAATGTATCATTATGAGTACTTAATTCTCGCTATAATAGTACGCGCGCGCGTGCGTGCGCGCGTGCGTGCGTGCGTGCATGTTGTTATCTTACGGTACATAATTGGTATCTTACAATTTGAAAACGTGTAATCGTTTTTGAAATAAATTGCTATCATGCTTATATAAACGCGTACGCACCTTCATTATATACATATATATGTAAGTTTGACCTTGTGACACAAATGCAAAACTCACAATCGCCAGATAGTGTCCGGATTTCTATTGTAATGGGCGTGTAGATAATAATCTATTATTTGAGACATAACCTATATCCACACAGCGCCAACTGCAATGCAACTACGTGCTAGCGATAACACGAGGTCTTTTTACATAACAGTTTGACGCGACGGCTCCAGGTCTAAGGACACGCAACCTGGGATAACGACTCAAGTTCTTACGACACATGCTTTGGCGCAACGGCTCCAGTCTAACCGTTCTAAACATTCGTTTCATTCTCGTTCATGTGTTCACGTCTTTATATTATTAATTATAATAATTTAATAAATGTTGACATTACGACGACGAAAACATACAGAATTTCATTCATAGTCTGTTCTTAGTTAGTTGTACACTAAGAGTTGTAGATTAACTTATTTACTTTACTGTCATTGACACGATCAGATGTGGATTTCATCGAATCTTAGTATGAAAGTATTTGAATGTACACAATGCCGCGGGCCACGGCCTATAGGGCTCCGAACTATTGGCAGAATAAAATCTACGGCAGATGGTGATTCTGTATAGAACAATGGTGACTAAACGATGACTCATCATAAAAGTGGAACATCTGCCTATTGTCGTCCGTTCATCGATTTATTCACTTCAGGCAGCACCACCTCATTTTTCTCGTTTAAAAAACACTCTTCTACATGAGAACACTGAGCAACGGTTCTCTGTCTTGTGGAGAATGTTTCTCCGCGCTGACTTGTGGTAGACACTCTGATCAAATAGGTAAATGCATCACCACAACGAAAGAATTGCAATTTTACGCAAATATGTTTAGAAACAATTATGTGAAAAGTGTATGTGTAAAGTTTAAACGATGTGAATGTTTTTTAACCGATGCAACCATTGATCAACCTAAAAATCCATCAACTTTCTAAATTGTTGTCTCAAATATTATTTCCTTTTAAATGTTTACACACACAGTAAAAATTAGTAATGCGATATTTTATAGCAAGTACGTTTCCCGCTTGTGGCCTCAAACGCGTTAAACCACTGAATGGACATTTTACCATTAAAGTTGCTGTTGACCGCCGGCACTTGCTGCTACCTCGTAAACGGATGGCGCGTACGTACATACACACGCATGCACGCACGCACACACGCACACACGCACACACGCACACACGCAGATGTCTGGGCGTTTTCGTTCACTTCCAGTTCACTCACCTGTATGAACAGTTGGCATTATACAGTTGTACAACTATGCATGAACGAAAGAACTGTGTGTGTGTGTGTGTGTGTGTGTGTGTGCGTGTGCGTGTGCGTGTGCGTGTGCGTGTGCGTGTGCGTGTGCGTGTGCGTGTGCGTGTGCGTGTGCGTGTGCGTGTGCGTGTGCGTGTGCGTGTGCGTGAGTGAGTATGTACGTATGTACGTATGCATGCGTGTGTATGCGCGCGTGTGTGTGTGCCTGCGTTCGTACACGCGTGCGTGCATGTGAGTATGTCACCATGACTTTTGTAACCCATATCTAAAATAACAACCAAATGCAACACTTTAGATTGAATATGAGTACCGAACACCAGGAAGGACAAAGCATCGGATTAGTGGTAATCTTCGTCCTTAATGTTTACGTAATAAATTAAACTAAATTAATATTTAGTTCATGCATAACGCCACATTCAATTATACACAACATTATTACTTGTTCCATAAATTACCCCTGTTTGTATTCCAATATACCATCTTCACATTGGCATTAGAAGCAGAAGAACTATGGTCCAAATAATTGATTATGTGTACGTTTATAAACAATAAATCGTGACAAGTGGGCGATATTTTCCGAAATCAACCGGCGCACGACGTCTCGTGATGTTGCGTTGTTTTCACAGAACGTCTTAATTTTATATGTATGTTATTGTCATGTAGCTTTAGTGCTATACATATAACAATGCATACGGACATGGCATACGTGTTTATGGCTCTGTTTATCGCATTTTATAAGGTTCCAATTAGGCTCAAAAAACGTACGTTTGCGGCAAGCGATATCTTCGCCTTTCGTTAGAAATGGCGAGTGTCTTGCCTAACTGATCTCATCGAGATAGCCTCGATTGCCCAGGCGTTTGTCACACACATCATCGCCTGGATGCAAAGTGTGCTTTTCACTGCGACGGAAATTATATATATACATCCAGATTCTGGGTGCATACATAATTAGCTAATTACGATGTCATTCGGGCATTTGGGTAATTCATAAAATAAGAGTGATTTGTTATCAGTTTATGCAATGCAATTCGAATTAACTTTAAACTTTGATTATATTGACACAACTGTCAGACTGAAAAGTTAAATCAGGCAATACAAAGTTTAGTCTAGAATCTCGAAAATGAAGCTGATTGGCTGCTGGCACTTCACGGGAACGCCTGCACCAAATTGAGTGGGGACAGTGGGTAACAAACAGATCACGCCTCTGACGCCAGACTCTCCTCTCGGCGAGTTCACGAAGGCGAGCGAGAGTCGGATAAGCGGGACTAGCATCGAGAGAGACAGTCACAATGCAGCGGATTGTACGGGAGTCAAATAGCGAAATTAATGAAAACATGTCCGCTAGGTGACCACTCTAGTTGAATGCATGTTAGTAGTTGGAGGGTTCCGGAGGCCTCCCGCAAAGCAGTTGCCTTTCTTTTCAACTGGCTCGAACTATGGCACTTATGTGGAGGGTATATATAGCATATTAAGCGAGGTCATGCTTAACAAATGTGTTATGTTGTTTTGGAACATATAACTAAGTGGATAGATGAGGGATCACCAGTAAATATGATCTACCTAGATTTAAGAAAGCTTTCGACAAAGTGCACATTCAAAGATGACTACTTAGATTAAAAGCCCATGGCATCGGCGATGTCATAATCAACTGGATAGAAAAATGGCTGACTGACAGAAGAGAGTGTGTTGTAGTAGATGTGAAGGTTTAAACTGGAAATAAGTTTTGAGTGGGGTACAGCAGAGTGGGAGAGAGAGAGAGAGAGAGAGAGGGGGGGAGGGGGGAGGGAGGGAGGGAGGGAGGGAGGGAGAGAGAGAGAGAGAGACAGAGAGAGAGAGAGAGAGATAGCGATATTACCTGTCTTCCTCGTGCAGTATGCAACAGTGGTTCAGCGGTAACTCCAACATCTTTTCCCTCTGAACTACATAATGCTGTTCTTTTGTTTATTACAGGTCAGTCATGGTTGGCACAAGCTGCCAACATATCGCTTTGATCCTGACTTCATTGCGCGGCGGCGCTTTGGTCTTGAAGTAGGACACTCTGTCCTTCTCTTCAGTACAGCTGTAGACTGCACAGAGAGAGAGGGAGGGAGGGAGGGAGGCAGGGAGGGAGGGAGGGAGGGGGAGGGAGGGAGGGAGGGGGAGGGAGGGAGGGAAAATTAACGAGGTGTGGGCAAAAATGACTTTTTAACCACTTAAAGCTAAGACTTTTTTGGTATGTCGACATAAAATGAAACTTTAAGCATATCTGCTGTATAGTATCAGCATGCACACACACGTATTGCCATTCACTATTTCATACTCTATTTCATAATTTATATTCCATTCACAATTGTGTATAACATGCATAAGTGTGTGTAATCCAGTTAACGTAATAACAGTAACATGTACCAGTGACACTTGCTTTGCTATCCACACGTTCTTTGCTGTAATAACGTGCCCTGCTAACGGGGATAGTTACTACAGTCGACCGCGCCTGGGAAACTTCACATATCTGCCTAACTACAATACGGAATATCAATGATATGGTACATTTTATTAACACGAATAATACATTTAATGTATACGTTGACAGAAATAATCCATCTAACGTACTTTTCGCAAAACGTGACTTTAATTAACTGAAAATTGTAGTAACTTGCCCGGGTCTCCCCTAGCTATTCCCGGTCACACATTCAGCGAGTGATAAAGGGGTTTTAGGCGAATTAAATTGGTGTACCAAACTATAGTTTACATTGTTGAATATATATGAGATAAAGTGATAAATGTACATAAACTACATACATAAGGTAACATCTGACATAACCATAGTAAACGTTTTCTGTAAAACGGAACTAACAGCAGGATTTTAGCGTAAGTTGGTATACACCGAGTCTTACTGCTTTGTTTACACAGTGTTCTGCGTATTCGCTAGGTGGCAGGCTTTTTGGCCTAATGCAAGATAGAACATAGTTAGCAAGTATATTATTGTAAAATTCAGTTAAAACCTAAATAATCCAGCCTAATGTGTTCTTTTAAACACAGAAAACACTGAAAATAGCCTTATTCAAGTCTAACGTAGCAATATATCACCAAAAAAAATCAAAATGATGTGACGTGCAAACGGCAGGTAAAGGGCACCAGACATTTAGTATGCGGAGTTTTAGCAACTGGGTGGACTCTGTCAGGGCCGGGTGTGAGATGTTCTTTGTTGATGTTCAGGCGGATCGTTTTAGTTTTGAGTGTAGGGGATATGTGAAGATGAAGGGACTAGAGGTGGAGATGGAACAGCTGAGACAGCTCGTTGTGGCATTGGTGGGAAGGGAAGAGGTGGGTTGTGCCAGTGGTTCGGGTGGGGGGGGGGGGCAGTGGATGATAAAGTGAGGGAAGGCGATGAGAGAGATGCTATGGAGAGCTCACCTCAGCCTGGGAGGTGACAATACGGAAGGAGACAGGACGTAAGGAGACGGGACGTATGGAGACGGGAGCGTAGGAGACGGAACAGAAGGAATCGGGAGGGACTGAGACGGGAGAGAAGACGACGGGAGCGAAGGCGGCGAGAGCGATGGAGACGGGAGCGACGGAGATGTGAGGGAAGGCGACGGGAGCGAGGGAAACGGGAGAGAAAGAGACAGGAACGAAGGAGACGGGAGTAAAGGAGACGGGAGGGAAGGCAACGGAACATTGTCGCACTGTGGTAACTATGTACATCGTGAATGTGGTGACTATATACAACATGGAGTGTTGTTATATATATTTAACTTAAAAGGCATGCTAAAACCTCTACTAAAATGTGACTAAATTAGGTTAAGAATAAATAATAAAAAGGTAAAACTTGTGCTTAAGCGTTTAGAGTGGCCAACCCTCCCTTGAATGTGTCTAGAGTTGGGGGATGTGACTATGCACTCAGTCAGCTGGTTCCATAATCGGATACCAGCTGGGAAGAAAAAGTGCCTATACACATCTGTCTTACAGTAGAGGACGAGATAGCATATGTTGTGACCTCTTGTGATGAGTGTAGCAGGATGTGATAACATGGCCACTGGGATGTCTATGAGATGGTGTGTGACACGGTACATCATGACAATCCTGGCAGTTGTCTTTCTGTGTTGCAGGGATTCCCAGCCGAGCCTGCTGATCATCTGACTGGTACTGCTGGTGGTCCTGTAGTCCCCAGTTGCAAATCTTGTCGCCCACCGTTGGACAGCTTCCAACGTCTGGATGTTTGTCTTTGTGTGGGGGTACTCCAGGATAGGCCTGACCAGGGTCTTGTAACACTGTGCCTTGATGTTCGTTGGGCAGCTAGAGAGGTTTGTTGTTGGCCTTCTTCGTGATAGCATCGACATGGGAATTCCAGGTCATGTTCCCTGCTATTGTAACTCCTTCACAAGAGTCAGATTGTACCATGGATGGCATAGGTGGCTGCAATAAGGGTTCCGTTTCCTAGTGATCCTGATGACCTCACATTTGCTTGGATTGGATGACATCTTCCACTCTTTCTCCCACTGTTGCAGTTTGTCGAGGTCATCTTGCAGGATCTGGCTGTCATGTATCGCTTGTATCTTCCTGTACAAAATGGTATCGTCTGGGAAGAGTCGGGAGATGGAGTCGACCTTCTGTGGCATATAATTTATGTATATTAAGAACAAGAGGGGTCTGAGTACACTTCCTTGTGCGACACCTGAGGTGACTGGGGCAGGACCGGATGTCCGTCCTTCTACAGTACTCGTTGACTCCTACCAGCAAGGAACTCCTGATCCACATGAGGAAGTTGTCACTGACGCCATAGTGCTGCAGTTTGATGGCCAGCAGCTGATGGGATACCTTGTCGAACGCCTTGCTAAAGTCAAGCAAGACAGCATCGATCTGCTCTCCCTGGTCTAATTCAGCTGCTAGGTCTTGTAGCGTTATGATCAGCTGCTAGGTCTTGTAGCGTTATGATCAGCTGCTAGGTCTTGTACCGTTATGATCAGCTGCTACTTCTTGTAGCGTTATGATGGCTTTCGCGTGATCTCTTCTTTCTGAAGCCGTGTTGCTGGTCGGAGAGGACCTTATGTGTATCAATGTGTTGCATAATCTGGCTATGGGTGATGTGTTCCATTACCTTGCTGCGTACTGATGTTAGTGATTGTCACAGATTTCGGCGGAGGTCCGCGCAAAGTGGTTCAATGTGTTGCCATAGGTGTGGTGTTGCATGTTGGTGATGACGTACGTAGGTGAGAACTAATGGAGCCGTCCTGTGAGCTGAAGCTCTGCGATGAAAGGGACTCCCTGCTCGTATTATCATTATCGCTAGGCAGACGACGACGACGACGACGGCGACGGCGACGGCGACGGCGACGGCGACGGCGACGGCGACGGCGACGACGACGACGACGACGACATTGTCTTAAGCGATATGGCGCCTACTTGTTCTCTCGCCTAGGACATACACTTGTCGACATCCTGTGATTGTGATTGTGAATTGACAGACGACGAAGGCCACGTGGAAAGAGCCCTATGTATGATCGAGATAAAAGAAATGGAGCTGAGATCAGACGCTATCATTATAGATCACGTAAAGTCCCAGGTCGGACGCATTATATCATCACCTATCGAAGGGACGATTGTAGACTACGTAGCACCGTCAAACGGAATGATCGAGACCCGTGTGCGGGGCGTTGTGAGCCTTCTGACCGCCAGGTGGACGACACAGTGGTGGCGAGACAACGCGATAAATATAGTGCAAGCTACGTTGCGACGAGAACAGGGTGGACAGTGAGATCGACACGTGACTGTAGACAGATAACCCGTAATGTTGTACGCAACTGTATTTATGTCTTAATATATTTATTCTTCAGATATATTGCATCTATTGCATGTACGACATGGCACACGGGCCCTGCACGTATTGCACGAACGATATCGAACACTGCCTGTGAAGTTATGTAGGAGGGTGAGTGTTCGACGACGCTGGCGACAATTACTCTCCGAAATCCCCAGCAATGTCGCCGGGTGAGCAAGATAACGTCACCGTCATGCGAGAGTGTTGGTGGGACGAAGCGATGACACGCAACCATGCAACCTAGATTCGCAAAAAGGGAGTGTACGCTTATTAGAGCATGTACGTTTATTAAGACGAATACGGTACTTTGATTTCACGAAATTAACAATGTCACGTTAGTAAATTCCATAATTGCAAAGTTTGATATCGGACCCTAATTGTGCTGACTAGCCTAGTTAACACGTTGTATCAAAAGAACCATAATAACGTTTCGCCAGGGGAACAACCAAATGCCATTTGTTTGGTTTTAATCTTATATACATTTATACCGGTATGCCAATTTCTTGCATATAATGAAACATAATACATATAATTACACATAAAATAAATGCAAAAAAGTGTGTAAATAATTATATGTTGGGCGCATTTCATGGATCTGCAGATTTGGCAGCACACGAGAGATAACGATATTAACTTCTTCTTGTTCCCAACAGATGACGGAAGCTGAGTGATCAGTGATTTATGTCTTTCGTGTCTTTGTGGAATTAATTAGGCCTACAGTGAATCCTTTGTAGTTATACGGTCATGGGGTAGTCATTTCTGTGTGTCCCCACCTTGAATTGTCGTGTCAAGTTAATTTACATTTACTTTGAGGAAGAGAGTTTGGATCTGGTTGTCCATGACACAAAGGAAATGGCATGTCCTGCTGCCGTTGAGTGTGTCGGAGGTTTGGCCAAGAGCAGTTCCAGGCTTTCACCAGAGAATGCCAAGTGGAAAGAACCAAACATATTTATGACATCATTCGTCGAAACAAGCTGACGGTGTTCAGTACTTTCACTCCGAGAAGTGTGAGCAAAGGGAAGCAGCAGGTGGCCTCTCTCAATGATGATATGCAACTGTTTCCGCGGCTGTTCATCGGTTGCCAGATGAGGGGTGCAAACCTTCAAGAGTTCTTTCGTCTTGTGAATCAGGCGTGTCCTCCGGCACTCTCTGATGGAAGAAGCCTCCGTTTAGGTACGAAGAGTGATCTCCTCACATGCTTGGAGGACCTCTCCCATGCCCAGTCAGAGGCTCCTGCCACCACCAGTAAAGTTCTTGATGGAGCAGTCATCGTCCAGATGCTGAAGCCAGCTACAGTCAAGAACTTTGATCAGTACCTGTCCACAAAGCGTCAAACTGCGTCTGCGCCTGGACATAGCGTAGGATAGCTACATTGCAGATTCACTGAAAGGCAGAGCAAGAGCAAAGCATGGAAAAGGAGTGCGCATGTGGTGGCTGCAGCAGCCATACCGGGGAACTGGCAGAACTTCCTACGAGTGGACAGCAACAAGAAATTCCTATCAGAAGCTCTCCTCAAGTGGTTTGACCAGGACGACAAGATACTTTTCAATACTGATGGAGAGGCAGTCCTCAGCGACTCACCACTGCCGGATCTGGCCTCGCTCGCTAAATGCAGCCATAAAGAGGCTGACAGTCGCATGTTGCTGCATGCATCCCATGCAGCCTAGCATGGCCACCAC